>CM062361.1:21294527-21470276 GCA_031216115.1 Senna siamea | reverse complement strand
GCTTCTTGTTGACTAAGTCTCCATCAATGACTTTGTTCAAAATGTGTTTTCAATTGGATATTTTATTTTGATTCCTGTTCAACTAGTTTCGAGTGTTCTTTACAAACCTTGTAGCCCCAATTCGGATGTTCATTCACATTCCTAAGGCCAATGATGAAGCAAACATTGTATTTAAGATTACTTGTTGACTAAGTCTCTCCACAATTTGTTTTTGACTTCAAATTCTTTGTCAGTTCTTACTCAATTTGTTTCGAATCTCCATCCGCAGTTTCTGTAACTCTAATTGGCATGTTAAATCACTTTCCAACACAAATGATCAATAAAATTGTTCTATTCATGCTTACTTGCTCTCCAAGTCTACCCAAAACGTGTTTTCAATTGGATATTTCATTTTATTTCGATTCAACTTGTTTCGAGTGTTCTTCCCAAATCTTCTAGCTCTAATTGGGATGTTCATTCACATTCCTAAGGCCAATGATGAAGCAAACATTGTATTTAAGCTTACTTGTTGACTAAGTCTCTCCAAAATTTGTTTTTGACTTCAAATTCTTTGTCAGTTCTTACTCAATTTGTTTCGAATCTCCATCTGTAGTTTCTGTAACTCGAATTGGCATGTTAAATCACTTCCCAACACAAATGATCAATAAAATTGTTCTATTCATGCTTACTTGCTCACCAAGTCTACCCAAAATGTGTTTTCAATTGGATATTTCATTTTGATTCCGATTCAACTTGTTTTAAGTGTTCTTCCCAAATCTTCTAGCTCTAATTCGGATGTTCATTCACATTGCTAAGGCCAATGATGAGGCAAACATTGTATTTATGCTTACTTGTTGACTAAGTCTCTCCCAAATTTGTTTTTGACTTCAAATTCTTTGTCAGTTCTTACTCAATTTGTTTCGAATCTCCATCCGTAGTTTTTGTAACTCTAATTGGCATGTTAAATCACTTTCCAACACAAATGATCAATAAAATTGTTCTATTCATGCTTACTTGCTCTCCAAGTCTACCCAAAACGTGTTTTCAATTGGATATTTCATTTTGATTCCGATTCAACTTGTTTTAAGTGTTCTTCCCAAATCTTCTAGCTCTAATTGGGATGTTCATTCACATTCCTAAGGCCAATGATGAAGCAAACATTGTATTTATGCTTACTTGTTGACTAAGTCTCTCCAAAATTTGTTTTTGACTTCAAATTCTTTGTCAGTTCTTACTCAATTTGTTTGAATCTCCATCCTGTAGTTTTACGTAACTCGAATTGGCATGTTAAATCACTTTCCAACACAAATGATCAATAAAATTGTTCTATTCATGCTTACTTGCTCACCAAGTCTACCCAAAATGTGTTTTCAATTGGATATTTCATTTTGATTCCGATTCATCTTGTTTTGAGTGTTCTTCCCAAATCTTCTAGCTCTAATTGGGATGTTCATTCACATTGCTAAGGCCAATGATGAGGCAAACATTGTATTTATGCTTACTTGTTGACTAAGTCTCTCCAAAATTTGTTTTTGACTTCAAATTCTTTGTCAGTTCTTACTCAATTTGTTTTGAATCTCCATCTGTTTACGTAACTCGAATTGGCATGTTAAATCACTTTGCAACACAAATGATCAATAAAATTGTTCTATTCATGCTTACTTGCTCACCAAGTCTACCCAAAATGTGTTTTCAATTGGATATTTCATTTTGATTCCGATTCCACTAGTTTCGAGTGTTCTTCCCAAATCTTCTAGCTCTAATTGGGATGTTCATTCACATTGCTAAGGCCAATGATGAAGCAAACATTGTATTTATGCTTACTTGTTGACTTAGTCTCTTCAAAATTTGTTTTTGACTTCAAATTCTTTGTCAATTCTTACTCAATTTGTTTTGAATCTCCATCTGCAGTTTCTGTAACTCGAATTGGCATGTTAAATCACTTTCCAACACAAATGATCAATAAAATTGTTCTATTCATGCTTACTTGCTTGCAAGTCTACCCAAAATGTGTTTTCAATTGGATATTTCATTTTGATTCCGATTCATCTTGTTTTAAGTGTTCTTCCCAAATCTTCTAGCTCTAATTGGGATGTTCATTCACATTGCTAAGGCCAATGATGAAGCAAACATTGTATTTAAGCTTACTTGTTGACTAAGTCTCTCCACAATTTGTTTTTGACTTCAAATTCTTTGTCAGTTCTTACTCAATTTGTTTTGAATCTCCATTTGCAGTTTCTATAACTCTAATTGGCATGTTAAATCACTTCCCAACACAAATGATCAATAAAATTATTCTATTCATGCTTACTTGCTCTCCAAGTCTACCCAAAACGTGTTTTCAATTGGATATTTCATTTTGATTCCGATTCAACTTGTTTTAAGTGTTCTTCCCAAATCTTCTAGCTCTAATTCGGATGTTCATTCACATTCCTAAGGCCAATGATGAGGCAAACATTGTATTTATGCTTACTTGTTGACTAAGTCTCTCCCAAATTTTTTTTTGACTTCAAATTCTTTGTCAGTTCTTACTCAATTTGTTTCGAATCTCCATCTGTAGTTTCTGTTACTCGAATTGGCATGTTAAATCACTTTCCAACACAAATGATCAATAAAATTGTTCTATTCATGCTTACTTGCTCTCCAAGTCTACCCAAAACGTGTTTTCAATTGGATATTTCATTTTGATTCCGATTCATCTTGTTTTGAGTGTTCTTCCCAAATCTTCTAGCTCTAATTGGGATGTTCATTCACATTCCTAAGGCCAATGATGAAGCAAACATTGTATTTATGCTTACTTGTTGACTAAGTCTCTCCAAAATTTGTTTTTGACTTCAAATTCTTTGTCAGTTCTTACTCAATTTGTTTTGAATCTCCATCTGCAGTTTCTGTAACTCGAATTGGCATGTTAAATCACTTTCCAACACAAATGATCAATAAAATTGTTCTATTCATGCTTACTTGCTCTCCAAGTCTACCCAAAACGTGTTTTCAATTGGATATTTCATTTTGATTCCGATTCAACTTGTTTCGAGTGTTCTTCCCAAATCTTCTAGCTCTAATTGGGATGTTCATTCACATTCCTAAGGCCAATGATGAAGCAAACATTGTATTTATGCTTACTTGTTGACTAAGTCTCTCCCAAATTTGTTTTTGACTTCAAATTCTTTGTCAGTTCTTACTCAATTTGCTTTGAATCTCCATCCGTAGCTTTTTTAACTCGAATTGGCATGTTAAATCACTTTCCAACACAAATGATCAATAAAATTGTTCTATTCATGCTTACTTGCTCTCCAAGTCTACCCAAAACGTGTTTTCAATTGGATATTTCATTTTGATTCTGATTCATCTTGGTTCAAGTGTTCTTCCCAAATCTTCTAGCTCTAATTGGGATGTTCATTCACATTCCTAAGGCCAATGATGAAGCAAACATTGTATTTATGCTTACTTGTTGACTAAGTCTCTCCCAAATTTGTTTTTGACTTCAAATTCTTTGTCAGTTCTTACTCAATTTGTTTTGAATCTCCATCCATAGTTTCTGTAACTCGAATTGGCATGTTAAATCACTTCCCAACACAAATGATCAATAAAATTGTTCTATTCATGCTTACTTGCTCTCCAAGTCTACCCAAAACGTGTTTTCAATTGGATATTTCATTTTGATTCCGATTCAACTTGTTTCGAGTGTTCTTCCCAAATCTTCTAGCTCTAATTCGGATGTTCATTCACATTCCTAAGGCCAATGATGAGGCAAACATTGTATTTATGCTTACTTGTTGACTAAGTCTCTCCAAAATTTGTTTTTGACTTCAAATTCTTTGTCAGTTCTTACTCAATTTGTTTCGAATCTCCATCCGTAGTTTCTGTAACTCGAATTGGCATGTTAAATCACTTTCCAACACAAATGATCAATAAAATTGTTCTATTCATGCTTACTTGCTCACCAAGTTACCCAAAATGTGTTTTCAATTGGATATTTCATTTTCATTCCGATTCAACTTGTTTCGAGTGTTCTTCCCAAATCTTCTAGCTCTAATTCGGATGTTCATTCACATTCCTAAGGCCAATGATGAGGCAAACATTGTATTTATGCTTACTTGTTGACTAAGTCTCTCCCAAATTTGTTTTTGACTTCAAATTCTTTGTCAGTTCTTACTCAATTTGTTTTGAATCTCCATCTGCAGTTTCTGTAACTCGAATTGGCATGTTAAATCACTTTCCAACACAAATGATCAATAAAATTGTTCTATTCATGCTTACTTGCTCACCAAGTCTACCCAAAATGTGTTTTCAATTGGATATTTCATTTTGATTCTGATTCAACTTGTTTTAAGTGTTCTTCCCAAATCTTCTAGCTCTAATTCGGATGTTCATTCACATTCCTAAGGCCAATGATGAAGCAAACATTGTATTTATGCTTACTTGTTGACTAAGTCTCTCCAAAATTTGTTTTTGACTTCAAATTCTTTGTCAGTTCTTACTTAATTTGTTTTGAATCTCCATTCGTAGTTTTTGTAACTCAAATTGGCATGTTAAATAACTTTCCAACACAAATGATCAATAAAATTGTTCTATTCATGCTTACTTGCTCACCAAGTCTACCCAAAATGTGTTTTCAATTGGATATTTCATTTTGATTCTGATTCATCTTGTTTCGAGTGTTCTTCCCAAATCTTCTAGCTCTAATTGGGATGTTCATTCACATTCCTAAGGCCAATGATGAAGCAAACATTGTATTTATGCTTACTTGTTGACTAAGTCTCTCACAAATTTGTTTTTGACTTCAAATTCTTTGTCAGTTCTTACTCAATTTTTTTTGAATCTCCATCTGCAGTTTCTGTAACTCGAATTGGCATGTTAAATCACTTTCCAACACAAATGATCAATAAAATTGTTCTATTCATGCTTACTTGCTCACCAAGTCTACCCAAAATGTGTTTTCAATTGGATATTTCATTTTGATTCCGATTCAACTTGTTTCGAGTGTTCTTCCCAAATCTTCTAGCTCTAATTCGGATGTTCATTCACATTCCTAAGGCCAATGATGAGGCAAACATTGTATTTATGCTTACTTGTTGACTAAGTCTCTCACAAATTTGTTTTTGACTTCAAATTCTTTGTCAGTTCTTACTCAATTTGTTTTGAATCTCCATCTGTAGTTTACGTAACTTTCGAATTGGCATGTTAAATCACTTTCCAACACAAATGATCAATAAAATTGTTCTATTCATGCTTACTTGCTCTCCAAGTCTACCCAAAACGTGTTTTCAATTGGATATTTCATTTTGACTCCGATTCCACTAGTTTCGAGTGTTCTTCCCAAATCTTCTAGCTCTAATTGGGATGTTCATTCACATTCCTAAGGCCAATGATGAAGCAAACATTGTATTTAAGATTACTTGTTGACTAAGTCTCTCCACAATTTGTTTTTGACTTCAAATTCTTTGTCAGTTCTTACTCAATTTGTTTTGAATCTCCATCTGCAGTTTTACGTAACTTTCGAATTGGCATGTTAAATCACTTTCCAACACAAATGATCAATAAAATTGTTCTATTCATGCTTACTTGCTCACCAAGTCTACCCAAAATGTGTTTTCAATTGGATATTTCATTTTGATTCTGATTCATCTTGTTTCGAGTGTTCTTCCCAAATCTTCTAGCTCTAATTGGGATGTTCATTCACATTCCTAAGGCCAATGATGAGGCAAACATTGTATTTATGCTTACTTGTTGACTAAGTCTCTCCAAAATTTGTTTTTGACTTCAAATTCTTTGTCAGTTCTTACTCAATTTGTTTTGAATCTCCATCTGCAGTTTCTGTAACTCGAATTGGCATGTTAAATCACTTTCCAACACAAATGATCAATAAAATTGTTCTATTCATGCTTACTTGCTCACCAAGTCTACCCAAAATGTGTTTTCAATTGGATATTTCATTTTGATTCCGATTCATCTTGTTTTAAGTGTTCTTCCCAAATCTTCTAGCTCTAATTGGGATGTTCATTCACATTGCTAAGGCCAATGATGAAGCAAACATTGTATTTATGCTTACTTGTTGACTAAGTCTCTCCACAATTTGTTTTTGACTTCAAATTCTTTGTCAGTTCTTACTCAATTTGTTTCGAATCTCCATCCGTAGTTTTTGTAACTCGAATTGGCATGTTAAATCACTTCCCAACACAAATGATCAATAAAATTGTTCTATTCATGCTTACTTGCTCACCAAGTCTACCCAAAATGTGTTTTCAATTGGATATTTCATTTTGATTCCGATTCATCTTGTTTCGAGTGTTCTTCCCAAATCTTCTAGCTCTAATTGGGATGTTCATTCACATTCCTAAGGCTAATGATTAAGCAAACATTGTATTTAAGCTTACTTGTTGACTAATTCTCTCCACAATTTGTTTGTGACTTCAAATTCTTTGTCAGTTCTTACTCAATTTGTTTCGAATCTCCATCCGTAGTTTCCGTAACTCGAATTGGCATGTTAAATCACTTTCCAACACAAATGATCAATAAAATTGTTCTATTCATGCTTACTTGCTCACCAAGTTACCCAAAATGTGTTTTCAATTGGATATTTCATTTTGATTCCGATTCATCTTGTTTTAAGTGTTCTTTCCAAATCTTCTAGCTCTAATTGGGATGTTCATTCACATTGCTAAGGCCAATGATGAGGCAAACATTGTATTTATGCTTACTTGTTCACTAAGTCTCTCCCAAATTTTTTTTTGACTTCAAATTCTTTGGCAGTTCTTACTCAATTTGTTTTGAATCTCCATCTGCAGTTTCTGTAACTCGAATTGGCATGTTAAATCACTTTCCAACACAAATGATCAATAAAATTGTTCTATTCATGCTTACTTGCTCTCCAAGTCTACCCAAAACGTGTTTTCAATTGGATATTTCATTTTGACTCTGATTCCACTAGTTTCGAGTGTTCTTCCCAAATCTTCTAGCTCTAATTGGGATGTTCATTCACATTGCTAAGGCCAATGATGAGGCAAACATTGTATTTATGCTTACTTGTTGACTAAGTCTCTCACAAATTTGTTTTTGACTTCAAATTCTTTGTCAGTTCTTACTCAATTTTTTTTGAATCTCCATCCGTAGGTTTTTTAACTTGAATTGGCATGTTAAATCACTTTCCAACACAAATGATCAATAAAATTGTTCTATTCATGCTTACTTGCTCACCAAGTTACCCAAAATGTGTTTTCAATTGGATATTTCATTTTGATTCCGATTCATCTTGTTTTAAGTGTTCTTCCCAAATCTTCTAGCTCTAATTGGGATGTTCATTCACATTCCTAAGGCCAATGATGAAGCAAACATTGTATTTATGCTTACTTGTTGACTAATACTCTCCACAATTTGTTTTTGACTTCAAATTCATTATCAGTTCTTACTCAATTTGTTTTGAATCTCCATCCGAAGTTTCTGTAACTTGAGTTGGCGTGTTAAATCACTTTCCAACGCAAAGGATCAATAAAATTTTTCTATTCATGCTTACTTGCTCACCAAGTCTACCCAAAATGTGTTTTCAATTGGATATTTCATTTTGATTCCGATTCAACTAGTTTCGAGTGTTCTTCCCAAATCTTCTAGCTCTAATTGGGATGTTCATTCACATTCCTAAGGCCAATGATGAAGCAAACATTGTATTTATGCTTACTTGTTGACTTAGTCTCTCCAAAATTTGTTTTTGACTTCAAATTCTTTGTCAGTTCTTACTCAATTTGTTTTGAATCTCCATCCGCAGTTTCTGTAACTCGAATTGGCATGTTAAATCACTTTCCAACACAAATGATCAATAAAATTTTTCTATTCATGCTTACTTGCTCACCAAGTCTACCCAAAATGTGTTTTCAATTGGATATTTTATTTTGATTCCGATTCAACTAGTTTCGAGTGTTCTTCACAAATCTTGTAGCCCTATTCTGATGTTCATTCACATTCCTACGGCCAATGATGAAGCAAACATTGTATTTAAGATTACTTGTTGACTAAGTCTCTCCACAATTTGTTTTTGACTTCAAATTCTTTGTCAGTTCTTACTCAATTTGTTTCGAATCTCCATCTGTAGTTTTGAACTTTCGAATTGGCATGTTAAATCACTTTCCAACACAAATGATCAATAAAATTGTTCTATTCATGCTTACTTGCTCACCAAGTCTACCCAAAAAGTGTTTTCAATTGGATATTTCATTTTGATTTCGATTCATCTTGTTTCGAGTGTTCTTCCCAAATCTTCTATCTCTAATTGGGATGTTCATTCACATTCCTAAGGCCAATGATGAAGCAAACATTGTATTTATGCTTACTTGTTGACTAAGTCTCTCCACAAATTTGTTTTTGACTTCAAATTCTTTGTCGATTCTTACTCAATTTGTGTTGAATCTCCATCTGCAGTTTCTGTAACTCGAATTGGCATGTTAAATCACTTTCCAACACAAATGATCAATAAAATTGTTCTATTCATGCTTACTTGCTCACCAAGTTACCCAAAATGTGTTTTCAATTGGATATTTCATTTTGATTCCATTCAGCTTGTTTTAAGTGTTCTTTCCAAATCTTCTAGCTCTAATTGGGATGTTCATTCACATTGCTAAGGCCAATGATGAGGCAAACATTGTATTTATGCTTACTTGTTGACTAAGTCTCTCACAAATTTGTTTTTGACTTCAAATTCTTTGTCAGTTCTTACTCAATTTTTTTTGAATCTCCATCTGCAGTTTCTGTAACTCGAATTGGCATGTTAAATCACTTTCCAACACAAATGATCAATAAAATTGTTCTATTCATGCTTACTTGCTCTCCAAGTCTACCCAAAACGTGTTTTCAATTGGATATTTCATTTTGACTCCGATTCCACTAGTTTCGAGTGTTCTTCAAAAATCTTCTAGCTCTAATTCGGATGTTCATTCACATTCCTAAGGCCAATGATGAGGCAAACATTGTATTTATGCTTACTTGTTGACTAAGTCTCTCCAAAATTTGTTTTTGACTTCAAATTCTTTGTCAGTTCTTACTCAATTTGCTTCGAATCTCCATCCGTAGCTTTTTTAACTCGAATTGGCATGTTAAATCACTTTCCAACACAAATGATCAATAAAATTGTTCTATTCATGCTTACTTGCTCTCCAAGTCTACCCAAAATGTGTTTTCAATTGGATATTTCATTTTGATTCCGATTCATCTTGTTTTAAGTGTTCTTCCCAAATCTTCTAGCTCTAATTGGGATGTTCATTCACATTGCTAAGGCCAATGATGAAGCAAACATTGTATTTATGCTTACTTGTTGACTAAGTCTCTCCACAATTTGTTTTTGACTTCAAATTCTTTGTCGATTCTTACTCAATTTGTTTTGAATCTCCATCAGTAGTTTTACGTAACTTTCGAATTGGCATGTTAAATCACTTTCCAACACAAATGATCAATAAAATTGTTCTATTCATGCTTACTTGCTCACCAAGTCTACCCAAAATGTGTTTTCAATTGGATATTTCATTTTGATTCTGATTCATCTTGTTTCAAGTGATCTTCCCAAATCTTCTAGCTCTAATTCGGATGTTCATTCACATTCCTAAGGCCAATGATGAGGCAAACATTGTATTTATGCTTACTTGTTGACTAAGTCTCTCCCAAATTTGTTTTTGACTTCAAATTCTTTGTCAGTTCTTACTCAATTTGTTTCGAATCTCCATCCTGTAACTCGAATTGGCATGTTAAATCACTTTCCAACACAAATGATCAATAAAATTGTTCTATTCATGCTTACTTGCTCTCCAAGTCTACCCAAAACGTGTTTTCAATTGGATATTTCATTTTGATTCTGATTCAACTTGTTTCGAGTGTTCTTCCCAAATCTTCTAGCTCTAATTCGGATGTTCATTCACATTCCTAAGGCCAATGATGAAGCAAACATTGTATTTATGCTTACTTGTTGACTAAGTCTCTCCAAAATTTGTTTTTGACTTCAAATTCTTTGTCAGTTCTTACTCAATTTGTTTTGAATCTCCATCCGCAGTTTCTGTAACTCGAATTGGCATGTTAAATCACTTTCCAACACAAATGGTCAATAAAATTTTTCTATTCATGCTTACTTGCTCACCAAGTTACCCAAAAAGTGATTTCAAATGGATATTTCATTTTGATTCTGATTCATCTTGTTTCAAGTGTTCTTCCCAAATCTTCTATCTCTAATTGGGATGTTCATTGACATTCCTAAGGCCAATGATGAGGCAAACATTGTATTTATGCTTACTTGTTGACTAAGTCTCTCCACAATTTGTTTTAGATTTTAAATTCTTTGTCAGTTCTTACTCAATTTGTTTCGAATCTCCATCCGTAGTTTCTGTAACTCGAATTGGCATGTTAAATCACTTTCCAACACAAATGATCAATAAAATTGTTCTATTCATGCTTACTTGCTCACCAAGTCTACCCAAAATATGTTTTCAATTGGATATTTCATTTTGATTCCGATTCAACTTGTTTCGAGTGTTCTTCCCAAATCTTCTAGCTCTAATTGGGATGTTCATTCACATTGCTAAGGCCAATGATGAAGCAAACATTGTATTTATGCTTACTTGTTGACTAAGTCTCTCCAAAATTTGTTTTTGACTTCAAATTCTTTGTCAGTTCTTACTCAATTTGTTTTGAATCTCCATCTGCAGTTTCAGTAACTCGAATTGGCATGTTAAATCACTTTCCAACACAAATGATCAATAAAATTATTCTATTCATGCTTACTTGCTCACCAAGTTACCCAAAATGTGTTTTCAATTGGATATTTCATTTTGATTCCGATTCATCTTGTTTTAAGTGTTCTTTCCAAATCTTCTAGCTCTAATTGGGATGTTCATTCACATTGCTAAGGCCAATGATGAGGCAAACATTGTATTTATGCTTACTTGTTGACTAAGTCTCTCACAAATTTGTTTTTGACTTCAAATTCTTTGTCAGTTCTTACTCAATTTTTTTTGAATCTCCATCTGCAGTTTCTGTAACTCGAATTGGCATGTTAAATCACTTTCCAACACAAATGATCAATAAAATTGTTCTATTCATGCTTACTTGCTCTCCAAGTCTACCCAAAAACGTGTTTTCAATTGGATATTTCATTTTGATTCCGATTCAACTTGTTTTAAGTGTTCTTCCCAAATCTTCTAGCTCTAATTCGGATGTTCATTCACATTCCTAAGGCCAATGATGAGGCAAACATTGTATTTATGCTTACTTGTTGACTAAGTCTCTCCCAAATTTGTTTTTGACTTCAAATTCTTTGTCAGTTCTTACTCAATTTGTGTTGAATCTCCATTTGCAGTTTCTGTAACTCGAATTGGCATGTTAAATCACTTCCCAACACAAATGATCAATAAAATTGTTCTATTCATGCTTACTTGCTCTCCAAGTCTACCCAAAACGTGTTTTCAATTGGATATTTCATTTTGATTCCGATTCATCTTGGTTCAAGTGTTCTTCCCAAATCTTCTAGCTCTAATTGGGATGTTCATTCACATTCCTAAGGCCAATGATGAAGCAAACATTGTATTTATGCTTACTTGTTGACTAAGTCTCTCCACAATTTGTTTTTGACTTCAAATTCTTTGTCAGTTCTTACTCAATTTGTTTTGAATCTCCATCTGTAGTTTCTGTAACTCTAATTGGCATGTTAAATCACTTTCCAACACAAATGATCAATAAAATTGTTCTATTCATGCTTACTTGCTCACCAAGTCTACCCAAAATGTGTTTTCAATTGGATATTTCATTTTGATTTCGATTCATCTTGTTTCGAATGTTCTTCCCAAATCTTCTAGCTCTAATTGGGATGTTCATTCACAATTCTAAGGCCAATGATGAAGCAAACATTGTATTTAAGCTTACTTGTTGACTAATTCTCTCCACAATTTGTTTTTGACTTCAAATTCTTTGTCAGTTCTTACTCAATTTGTTTCAAATCTCCATCCGTAGTTTCTGTAACTCGAATTTGCATGTTAAATCACTTTGAAACACAAATGATCAATAAAATTGTTCTATTCATGCTTACTTGCTCACCAAGTCTACCCAAAATGTGTTTTCAATTGGATATTTCATTTTGATTCCGATTCAACTTGTTTCGAGTGTTCTTCCCAAATCTTCTAGCTCTAATTGGGATGTTCATTCACATTCCTAAGGCCAATGATGAAGCAAACATTGTATTTATGCTTACTTGTTGACTTAGTCTCTCCAAAATTTGTTTTTGACTTCAAATTCTTTGTCAGTTCTTACTCAATTTGTTTTGAATCTCCATCCGCAGTTTCTGGAACTTGAATTGGCATGTTAAACCACTTTCCAACACAAATGATCAATAAAATTGTTCTATTCATGCTTACTTGCTCACCAAGTCTACCCAAAATGTGTTTTCAATTGGATATTTCATTTTGATTCCGATTCATCTTGTTTCAAGTGTTCTTCCCAAATCTTCTAGCTCTAATTGGGATGTTCATTCACATTCCTAAGGCCAATGATGAAGCAAACATTGTATTTATGCTTACTTGTTGACTAATACTCTCCACAATTTGTTTTTGACTTCAAATTCATTATCAGTTCTTACTCAATTTGTTTTGAATCTCCATCCGAAGTTTCTGTAACTCGAATTGGCGGGTTAAATCACTTTCCCACACAAATGATCAATAAAATTTTTCTATTCATGCGTACTTACTCACCAAGTCCACCCAAAATATGTTTTCAATTGGATATTTCATTTGATTCCGATTCACCTAGTTTCGAGTTTTCTTCCCAAATCTTCTAGCTCTAATTGGGATGTTCATTCACATTCCTAAGGCCAATGATGAAGCAAACATTGTATTTATGCTTACTTGTTGACTTAGTCTCTCCAAAATTTGTTTTTGACTTCAAATTCTTTGTCAGTTCTTACTCAATTTGTTTTGAATCTCCATCCGCAGTTTCTGTAACTCGAATTGGCATGTTAAATCACTTTCCAACACAAATGATCAATAAAATTGTTATATTCATGCTTACTTGCTCACCAAGTCTACCCAAAATGTGTTTTCAATTGGATATTTCATTTTGATTCCGATTCATCTTGTTTCAAGTGTTCTTCCCAAATCTTCTAGCTCTAATTGGGATGTTCATTCACATTCCTAAGGCCAATGATGAAGCAAACATTGTATTTATGCTTACTTGTTGACTAAGTCTCTCCAAAATTTGTTTTTGACTTCAAATTCTTTGTCAGTTCTTACTCAATTTGTTTTGAATCTCCATCCATAGTTTCTGTAACTCGAATTGGCATGTTAAATCACTTTCCAACACAACATGATCAATAAAATTGTTCTATTCATGCTTACTTGCTCACCAAGTTACCCAAAAAGTGTTTTCAATTGGATATTTCATTTTGATTCCGATTCATCTTGTTTCGAGTGTTCTTCCCAAATCTTCTAGCTCTAATTGGGATGTTCATTCACATTCCTAAGGCCAATGATGAAGCAAACATTGTATTTAAGATTACTTGTTGACTAAGTCTCTCCAAAATTTGTTTTTGACTTCAAATTCTTTGTCAGTTCTTACTCAATTTGTTTTGAATCTCCATCTGCAGTTTCCGTAACTCGAATTGGCATGTTAAATCACTTTCCAACACAAATGATCAATAAAATTGTTCTATTCATGCTTACTTGCTCACCAAGTCTACCCAAAATGTGTTTTCAATTGGATATTTCATTTTGATTCCGATTCATCTTGTTTTAAGTGTTCTTCCCAAATCTTCTAGCTCTAATTGGGATGTTCATTCACATTGCTAAGGCCAATGATGAAGCAAACATTGTATTTAAGCTTACTTGTTGACTAAGTCTCTCCAAAATTTGTTTTTGACTTCAAATTCTTTGTCAGTTCTTACTCAATTTGTTTTGAATCTCCATCTGCAGTTTCTGTAACTCGAATTGGCATGTTAAATCACTTTCCAACACAAATGATCAATAAAATTGTTCTATTCATGCTTACTTGCTCTCCAAGTCTACCCAAAACGTGTTTTCAATTGGATATTTCATTTTGATTCCGATTCAACTTGTTTCTAGTGTTCTTCCCAAATCTTCTAGCTCTAATTCGGATGTTCATTCACATTCCTAAGGCCAATGATGAAGCAAACATTGTATTTAAGCTTACTTGTTGACTAAGTCTCTCCACAATTTGTTTTTGACTTCAAATTCTTTGTCAGTTCTTACTCAATTTGCTTCGAATCTCCATCCGTAGCTTTTTTAACTCGAATTGGCATGTTAAATCACTTTCCAACACAAATGATCAATAAAATTGTTCTATTCATGCTTACTTGCTCACCAAGTCTACCCAAAATGTGTTTTCAATTGGATATTTCATTTTGATTCTGATTCATCTTGTTTCAAGTGTTCTTCCCAAATCTTCTAGCTCTAATTGGGATGTTCATTCACATTCCTAAGGCCAATGATGAAGCAAACATTGTATTTATGCTTACTTGTTGACTAAGTCTCTCCAAAATTTGTGTTTACTTCAATTTCTTTGTCAGTTCTTACTCAATTTGTTTTGAATCTCCATCTGTAGTTTACGTAACTTTCAAATTGGCATGTTAAATCACTTTCCAACACAAATGATCAATAAAATTGTTCTATTCATGCTTACTTGCTCACCAAGTCTACCCAAAATGTGTTTTCAATTGGATATTTCATTTTGATTCGATTCAACTTGTTTAGTTTTCCTCCCAAAGCTTCTAGCTCTAATTGGGATGTTCATTCACATTCCTAAGGCCAATGATGAAGCAAACATTGTATTTATGCTTACTTGTTGACTAAGTCTCTCCAAAATTTGTTTTTGACTTCAAATTCTTTGTCAGTTCTTACTCAATTTGTTTCGATTCTCCATCGGTAGTTTACGTAACTTTCGAATTGGCATGTTAAATGACTTTGCAACACAAATGATGAATAAAATTGTTCTATTCATGCTTACTTGCTCACCAAGTCTACCCAAAATGTGTTTTGAATTGGATATTTCATTTTGATTCTGATTCAACTTGTTTCGAGTGTTCTTCCCAAATCTTCTAGCTCTAATTGGGATGTTCATTCACATTGCTAAGGCCAATGATGAAGCAAACATTGTATTTATGCTTACTTGTTGACTAAGTCTGTCCAAAATTTGTATTTGACTTCAAATTCTTTGTCAGTTCTTACTCAATTTGGTTCGAATCTCCATTCGTGGCTTTTGCAACTCGAATTGGCATGTTAAATCACTTTCCAACATAAATGATCAATAAAATTGTTCTATTCATGCTTACTTGCTCACCAAGTCTACCCAAAATGTGTTTTCAATTGGATATTTTACTTTGATTCCGATTCAACTAGTTTCGAGTTTTCTTCCCAAATCTTCTAGCTCTAATTGGGATGTTCATTCACATTCCTAAGGCCAATGATGAAGCAAACATTGTATTTATGCTTACTTGTTGACTAAGTCTCTCCAAAATTTGTTTTTGACTTCAAATTCTTTGTCAGTTCTTACTCAATTTGTTTCGAATCTCCATCCGCAGTTTCTGTAACTCGAATTGGCATGTTAAATCACTTTCCAACACAAATGGTCAATAAAATTTTTCTATTCATGCTTACTTGCTCACCAAGTTACCCAAAATGTGTTTTCAATTGGATATTTCATTTTGATTCTGATTCATCCTGTTTTAAGTGTTCTTCCCAAATCTTCTAGCTCTAATTGGGATGTTCATTCACATTGCTAAGGCCAATGATGAGGCAAACATTGTATTTATGCTTACTTGTTGACTAAGTCTCTCACAAATTTGTTTTTGACTTCAAATTCTTTGTCAGTTCTTACTCAATTTTTTTTGAATCTCCATCTGCAGTTTCTGTAACTCGAATTGGCGGGTTAAATCACTTTCCAACACAAATGATCAATAAAATTGTTCTATTCATGCTTACTTGCTCACCAAGTCTACCCAAAATGTGTTTTCAATTGGATATTTCATTTTGATTCCGATTCATCTTGTTTTAAGTGTTCTTTCCAAATCTTCTAGCTCTAATTGGGATGTTCATTCACATTGCTAAGGCCAATGATGAGGCAAACATTGTATTTATGCTTACTTGTTGACTAAGTCTCTCACAAATTTGTTTTTGACTTCAAATTCTTTGTCAGTTCTTACTCAATTTATTTCAAATCTCCATCCGTAGTTTCTGTAACTCGAATTGGCATGTTAAATCACTTTGCAACACAAATGATCAATAAAATTGTTCTATTCATGCTTACTTGCTCACCAAGTCTACCCAAAATGTGTTTTCAATTGGATATTTCATTTTGACTCTGATTCCACTAGTTTCGAGTGTTCTTCCCAAATCTTCTAGCTCTAATTGGGATGTTCATTCACATTCCTAAGGCCAATGATGAAGCAAACATTGTATTTATGCTTACTTGTTGACTAATTCTCTCCACAATTTGTTTTTGACTTCAAATTCTTTGTCAGTTCTTACTCAATTTGTTTCGAATCTCCATCTGCAGTTTCTGTAACTCGAATTGGCATGTTAAATCACTTTCCAACACAAATGATCAATAAAATTGTTCTATTCATGCTTACTTGCTCACCAAGTTACCCAAAATGTGTTTTCAATTGGATATTTCATTTTGATTCCGATTCATCTTGTTTTAAGTGTTCTTCCCAAATCTTCTAGCTCTAATTGGGATGTTCATTCACATTCCTAAGGCCAATGATGAAGCAAACATTGTATTTATGCTTACTTGTTGACTAAGTCTCTCCACAATTTGTTTTTGACTTCAAATTCTTTGTCAGTTCTTACTCAATTTGTTTTGAATCTCCATCTGCAGTTTCTGTAACTCGAATTGGCATGTTAAATCACTTTCCAACACAAATGATCAATAAAATTGTTCTATTCATGCTTACTTGCTCACCAAGTCTACCCAAAATGTGTTTTCAATTGGATATTTCATTTTGATTCCGATTCATCTTGTTTTAAGTGTTCTTCCCAAATCTTCTAGCTCTAATTGGGATGTTCATTCACATTGCTAAGGCCAATGATGAAGCAAACATTGTATTTAAGCTTACTTGTTGACTAAGTCTCTCCAAAATTTGTTTTTGACTTCAAATTCTTTGTCAGTTCTTACTCAATTTGTTTTGAATCTCCATCTGCAGTTTCTGTAACTCGAATTGGCATGTTAAATCACTTTCCAACACAAATGATCAATAAAATTGTTCTATTCATGCTTACTTGCTCACCAAGTCTACCCAAAATGTGTTTTCAATTGGATATTTCATTTTGATTCTGATTCAACTAGTTTCGAGTGTTCTTCCCAAATCTTCTAGCTCTAATTGGGATGTTCATTCACATTCCTAAGGCCAATGATGAAGCAAACATTGTATTTATGCTTACTTGTTGACTAAGTCTCTCCACAATTTGTTTTTGACTTCAAATTCTTTGTCAGTTCTTACTCAATTTGTTTCGAATCTCCATCTGTAGTTTCTGTTACTCGAATTGGCATGTTAAATCACTTTCCAACACAAATGATCAATAAAATTGTTCTATTCATGCTTACTTGCTCACCAAGTCTACCCAAAATGTGTTTTCAATTGGATATTTCATTTTGATTCCGATTCATCTTGTTTTAAGTGTTCTTCCCAAATCTTCTAGCTCTAATTGGGATGTTCATTCACATTGCTAAGGCCAATGATTAAGCAAACATTGTATTTATGCTTACTTGTTGACTAAGTCTCTCCACAATTTGTTTTTGACTTCAAATTCTTTGTCAGTTCTTACTCAATTTTTTTTGAATCTCCATCTGCAGTTTCTGTAACTCGAATTGGCATGTTAAATCACTTTCCAACACAAATGATCAATAAAATTGTTCTATTCATGCTTACTTGCTCTCCAAGTCTACCCAAAACGTGTTTTCAATTGGATATTTCATTTTGACTCTGATTCCACTTGTTTCGAGTGTTCTTCCCAAATCTTCTAGCTCTAATTCGGATGTTCATTCACATTCCTAAGGCCAATGATGAGGCAAACATTGTATTTATGCTTACTTGTTGACTAAGTCTCTCCCAAATTTGTTTTTGACTTCAAATTCTTTGTCAGTTCTTACTCAATTTGTTTCGAATCTCCATCTGTAGTTTCTGTTACTCGAATTGGCATGTTAAATCACTTTCCAACACAAATGATCAATAAAATTGTTCTATTCATGCTTACTTGCTCACCAAGTCTACCCAAAATGTGTTTTCAATTGGATATTTCATTTTGATTCCGATTCATCTTGTTTTAAGTGTTCTTCCCAAATCTTCTAGCTCTAATTGGGATGTTCATTCACATTGCTAAGGCCAATGATGAAGCAAACATTGTATTTAAGCTTACTTGTTGACTAAGTCTCTCCACAATTTGTTTTTGACTTCAAATTCTTTGTCAGTTCTTACTCAATTTGTTTTGAATCTCCATCTGCAGTTTCTGTAACTTCCGAATTGGCATGTTAAATCACTTTCCAACATAAATGATCAATAAAATTGTTCTATTCATGCTTACTTGCTCACCAAGTTACCCAAAATGTGTTTTCAATTGGATATTTCATTTTGATTCTGATTCATCTTGTTTTAAGTGTTCTTTCCAAATCTTCTAGCTCTAATTGGGATGTTCATTCACATTGCTAAGGCCAATGATGAGGCAAACATTGTATTTATGCTTACTTGTTGACTAAGTCTCTCCAAAATTTGTTTTTGACTTCAAATTCTTTGTCAGTTCTTACTCAATTTGCTTCGAATCTCCATCTGCAGTTTACGTAGCTTTCGAATTGGCACGTTAAATCACTTTGCAACACAAATGATCAATAAAATTGTTCTATTCATGCTTACTTGCTCATCAAGCCTACCCCAAATGTGTTTTCAATTGGATATTTCATTTTGATTCCGATTCATCTTGTTTTAAGTGTTCTTCCCAAATCTTCTAGCTCTAATTGGGATGTTCATTCACATTCCTAAGGCCAATGATGAAGCAAACATTGTATTTATGCTTACTTGTTGACTAAGTCTCTCCCAAATTTGTTTTTGACTTCAAATTCTTTGTCAGTTCTTACTCAATTTGTTTCGAATCTCCATCCGTAGTTTCTGTAACTCGAATTGGCATGTTAAATCACTTTCCAACACAAATGATCAATAAAATTGTTCTATTCATGCTTACTTGCTCACCAAGTTACCCAAAATGTGTTTTCAATTGGATATTTCATTTTGACTCCGATTCCACTAGTTTCGAGTGTTCTTCAAAAATCTTCTAGCTCTAATTCGGATGTTCATTCACATTCCTAAGGCCAATGATGAGGCAAACATTGTATTTATGCTTACTTGTTGACTAAGTCTCTCCACAATTTGTTTTTGACTTCAAATTCTTTGTCAGTTCTTACTCAATTTGTTTCGAATCTCCATCTGTAGTTTCTGTAACTCGAATTGGCATGTTAAATCACTTTCCAACACAAATGATCAATAAAATTGTTCTATTCATGCTTACTTGCTCTCCAAGTCTACCCAAAACGTGTTTTCAATTGGATATTTCATTTTGATTCCGATTCATCTTGTTTCGAGTGTTCTTCCCAAATCTTCTAGCTCTAATTCGGATGTTCATTCACATTCCTAAGGCCAATGATGAGGCAAACATTGTATTTATGCTTACTTGTTGACTAAGTCTCTCCACAATTTGTTTTTGACTTCAAATTCTTTGTCAGTTCTTACTCAATTTGTTTTGAATCTCCATCTGCAGTTTCTGTAACTCGAATTGGCATGTTAAATCACTTTCCAACACAAATGATCAATAAAATTGTTCTATTCATGCTTACTTGCTCACCAAGTCTACCCAAAATGTGTTTTCAATTGGATATTTCATTTTGATTCCGATTCAACTTGTTTTAAGTGTTCTTCCCAAATCTTCTAGCTCTAATTCGGATGTTCATTCACATTCCTAAGGCCAATGATGAGGCAAACATTGTATTTATGCTTACTTGTTGACTAAGTCTCTCACAAATTTGTTTTTGACTTCAAATTCTTTGTCAGTTCTTACTCAATTTGTTTTGAATCTCCATCTGCAGTTTCTGTAACTCGAATTGGCATGTTAAATCACTTTCCAACACAAATGATCAATAAAATTGTTCTATTCATGCTTACTTGCTCACCAAGTTACCCAAAATGTGTTTTCAATTGGATATTTCATTTTGATTCCGATTCATCTTGTTTTAAGTGTTCTTTCCAAATCTTCTAGCTCTAATTGGGATGTTCATTCACATTGCTAAGGCCAATGATGAAGCAAACATTGTATTTAAGCTTACTTGTTGACTAAGTCTCTCCACAATTTGTTTTTGATTTTAAATTCTTTGTCAGTTCTTACTCAATTTGTTTCGAATCTCCATCCGTAGTTTACGTAGCACTCGAATTGGCATGTTAAATCACTTTCCAACACAACATGATCAATAAAATTGTCCTATTCATGCTTACTTGCTCTCCAAGTCTACCAAAAATGTGTTTTCAATTGGATATTTTATTTTGATTCCGATTCAACTTGTTTCGAGTGTTCTTCCCAAATCTTCTAGCTCTAATTGGGATGTTCATTCACATTGCTAAGGCCAATGATGAGGCAAACATTGTATTTAAGCTTACTTGTTGACTAAGTCTCTCCACAATTTGTTTTTGACTTCAAATTCTTTGTCAGTTCTTTCTCAATTTGTTTGAATCTCCATCTGTAGTTTACGTAACTTTCGAATTGGCATGTTAAATCACTTTCCAACACAAATGATCAATAAAATTGTTCTATTCACGCTTACTTGCTCACCAAGTCTACCCAAAATATGTTTTCAATTGGATATTTCATTTTGATTCCGATTCATCTTGTTTCGAGTGTTCTTCACAAATTTTGTAGCCCTAATTCGGATGTTCATTCACATTGCTAAGGCTAATGATGAAGCAAACATTGTATTTAAGATTACTTGTTGACTAAGTCTCTCCAAAATTTGTTTTTGACTTCAAATTCTTTGTCAGTTCTTACTCAATTTGTTTCGATTCTCCATCCGTAGCTTTTTTAACTCGAATTGGCATGTTAAATCACTTTCCAACACAACATGATCAATAAAATTGTTCTATTCATGCTTACTTGCTCTCCAAGTCTACCAAAAATGTGTTTTCAATTGGATATTTTATTTTGATTCCTATTCAACTAGTTTTGAGGGTTCTTCACAAATCTTGTAGCCCTAATTCGGATGTTCATTGACATTCCTAAGGCCAATGATGAGGCAAACATTGTATTTATGCTTACTTGTTGACTAAGTCTCTCCAAAATTTGTTTTTGACTTCAAATTCTTTGTCAATTCTAACTCAATTTGTTTTGAATCTCCATCTGCAGTTTCAGTAACTCGAATTGGCATGTTAAATCACTTTCCAACACAACATGATCAATAAAATTGTCCTATTCATGCTTACTTGCTCTCCAAATCTACCCAAAACGTGTTTTCAATTGGATATTTCATTTTGATTCTGATTCAACTTGTTTCGAGTGTTCTTCCCAAATCTTCTAGCTCTAATTGGGATGTTCATTGACTTTCCTAAGGCCAATGATGAAGCAAACATTGTATTTAAGATTACTTGTTGACTAAGTCTCTCCACAATTTGTTTTAGATTTTAAATTCTTTGTCAGTTCTTACTCAATTTGTTTCGAATCTCCATCCGTAGTTTCTGTAACTCGAATTGGCATGTTAAATCACTTTCCAACACAAATGATTAATAAAATTGTTTTATTCATGCTTACTTGCTCTCCAAGTCTACCAAAAATGTGTTTTCAATTGGATATTTTATTTTGATTCCTATTCAACTAGTTTCGAGTGTTCTTCACAAATCTTGTAGCCCTAATTCGGATGTTCATTGACATTCCTAAGGCCAATGATGAGGCAAACATTGTATTTATGCTTACTTGTTGACTAAGTCTCTCCAAAATTTGTTTTTGACTTCAAATTCTTTGTCAGTTCTTACTCAATTTGTTTTGAATCTCCTTCTGCAGTTTATGTAACTCGAATTGGCATGTTAAATCACTTTCCAACACAAATGATCAATAAAATTGTTTTATTCATGCTTACTTGCTCTCCAAGTCTACCCAAAATGTGTTTTCAATTGGATATTTCATTTTAATTCCGATTCAACTTGTTTCGAGTGTTCTACCCAAATCATCTAGCTCTAATTCGGATGTTCATTCACATTCCTAAGGCCAATGATGAAACAAACATTGTATTTAAGCTTACTTGTTGACTAAGTGTCTCCAAAATTTGTTTTTGACTTCAAATTCTTTGTCAGTTCTTACTCAATTTGCTTCGAATCTCCATCCATAGTTTATGTAACTCGAATTGGCATGTTAAATCACTTTCCAACACAAATGATCAATAAAATTGTTCTATTCACGCTTACTTGCTCACCAAGTTACCCAAAATGTGTTTTCAATTGGATATTTCATTTTGATTCCGATTCATCTTGTTTCGAGTGTTCTTCACAAATCTTCTAGCCCTAATTCGGATGTTCATTCACATTCCTAAGGCCAATGATGAAGCAAACATTGTATTTAAGATTACTTGTTGACTAAGTCTCTCCACAATTTGTTTTTGACTTCAAATTCTTTGTCAGTTCTTACTCAATTTGTTTTGAATCTCCATCCGCAGTTTCTGTAACTCGAATTGGCATGTTAAATCACTTTCCAACACAAATGGTCAATAAAATTTTTCTATTCATGCTTACTTGCTCACCAAGTTACCAAAAATGTGTTTTCAATTGGATATTTTATATTGATTCCTATTCAACTAGTTTCGAGTGTTCTTCCCAAATCTTCTAGCTCTAATTGGGATGTTCATTCACATTGCTAAGGCCAATGATGAGGCAAACATTGTATTTATGCTTACTTGTTGACTAAGTCTCTCCAAAAATTTTTTTTGACTTCAAATTCTTTGTCAGTTCTTACTCAATTTGTTTTGAATCTCGATCAGTAGTTTACGTAACTTTCGAATTGGCATGTTAAATCACTTTCCAACACAAATGATCAATAAAATTGTTCTATTCACGCTTACTTGCTCACCAAGTCTACCCAAAATATGTTTTCAATTGGATATTTCATTTTGGATTCCGATTCACCTAGTTTCGAGTGTTCTTCCCAAATCTTCTAGCTCTAATTGGGATGTTCATTCACATTCCTAAGGCCAATGATGAAGCAAACATTGTATTTAAGATTACTTGTTGACTAAGTCTCTCCACAATTTGTTTTTGACTTCAAATTCTTTGTCAGTTCTTACACAATTTGTTTCGATTCTCCATCCATAGTTTTGTAACTTTCGAATTGGCAGGTTAAATCACTTTCCAACACAAATGATCAATAAAATTATTCTATTCATGCTTACTTGCTCACCAAGTCTACCCAAAATGTGTTTTCAATTGGATATTTCATTTTGATTCCTATTCAACTAGTTTTGAGGGTTCTTCACAAATCTTGTAGCCCTAATTCGGATGTTCATTGACATTCCTAAGGCCAATGATGAGGCAAACATTGTATTTATGCTTACTTGTTGACTAAGTCTCTCCACAATTTGTTTTTGACTTCAAATTCTTTGTCAGTTCTTACTCAATTTGCTTCGAATCTCCATCCATAGTTTATGTAAC
This sequence comes from Senna siamea, assembly GCA_031216115.1. Lineage (NCBI taxonomy): Eukaryota > Viridiplantae > Streptophyta > Magnoliopsida > Fabales > Fabaceae > Senna > Senna siamea. The sequence goes on along the minus strand of CM062361.1, from coordinate 21,446,602 downwards.
TCGAATTGGCATGTTAAATCACTTTCCAACACAACATGATCAATAAAATTGTCCTATTCATGCTTACTTGCTCTCCAAATCTACCCAAAACGTGTTTTCAATTGGATATTTCATTTTGATTCCGATTCATCTTGTTTTAAGTGTTCTTTCCAAATCTTCTAGCTCTAATTGGGATGTTCATTCACATTGCTAAGGCCAATGATGAGGCAAACATTGTATTTATGCTTACTTGTTGACTAAGTCTCTCCAAAATTTGTTTTTGACTTCAAATTCTTTGTCAGTTCTTACTCAATTTGCTTCGAATCTCCATCCGTAGGTTTTTTAACTTGAATTGGCATGTTAAATCACTTTCCAACACAAATGATCAATAAAATTGTTCTATTCATGCTTACTTGCTCACCAAGTTACCCAAAATGTGTTTTCAATTGGATATTTCATTTTGATTCCGATTCATCTTGTTTTAAGTGTTCTTTCCAAATCTTCTAGCTCTAATTGGGATGTTCATTCACATTCCTAAGGCCAATGATGAGGCAAACATTGTATTTATGCTTACTTGTTGACTAAGTCTCTCCACAATTTGTTTTTGACTTCAAATTCTTTGTCAGTTCTTACTCAATTTGTTTTGAATCTCCATCTGCAGTTTCTGTAACTCGAATTGGCATGTTAAATCACTTTCCAACACAAATGATCAATAAAATTGTTCTATTCATGCTTACTTGCTCACCAAATATAACCAAAATGTGTTTTCAATTGGATATTTCATTTTGATTCCGATTCATCTTGTTTTAAGTGTTCTTTCCAAATCTTCTAGCTCTAATTGGGATGTTCATTCACATTGCTAAGGCCAATGATGAGGCAAACATTGTATTTATGCTTACTTGTTGACTAAGTCTCTCACAAATTTGTTTTTGACTTCAAATTCTTTGTCAGTTCTTACTCAATTTGTTTCGAATCTCCATCTGTAGTTTCTGTTACTCGAATTGGCATGTTAAATCACTTCCCAACACAAATGATCAATAAAATTGTTCTATTCATGCTTACTTGCTCTCCAAGTCTACCCAAAACGTGTTTTCAATTGGATATTTCATTTTGACTCCGATTCCACTAGTTTCGAGTGTTCTTCAAAAATCTTCTAGCTCTAATTCGGATGTTCATTCACATTCCTAAGGCCAATGATGAGGCAAACATTGTATTTATGCTTACTTGTTGACTAAGTCTCTCCACAATTTGTTTTTGACTTCAAATTCTTTGTCAGTTCTTACTCAATTTGTTTTGAATCTCCATCCGTAGTTTACCAACTCGAATTGGCATGTTAAATCACTTTCCAACACAAATGATCAATAAAATTGTTCTATTCATGCTTACTTGCTCACCAAGTTACCCAAAATGTGTTTTCAATTGGATATTTCATTTTGATTCCGATTCATCTTGTTTTAAGTGTTCTTCCCAAATCTTCTAGCTCTAATTGGGATGTTCATTCACATTCCTAAGGCCAATGATGAACAGGCAAACATTGTATTTATGCTTACTTGTTGACTAAGTCTCTCCACAATTTGTTTTGACTTCAAATTCTTTGTCAGTTCTTACTCAATTTGTTTCGATTCTCCATCCGTAGTTTCTGTAACTCGAAGTGGCATGTTAAATGACTTTCCAACACAAATGGTCAATAAAATTGTTCTATTCACGCTTACTTGCTCAATAAGTCTACCTAAAATATGTTTTCAATTGGATATTTCATTTTGATTCCGATTCAACTTGTTTCGAGTCTTCTTCCCAAATCTTGTAGCTCTAGTGGGATGTTCATTCCACATTCCTAAGGCCAATGATGAAGCGAAACATTGTATTTAAGCTTACTTGTTGAGCTTAGTCTCTCCAAAATTTGTTTTTGACTTCAAATTCTTTGTCGAGTTCTTACTCAATTTGCTTTGAATCTCCATCCGTGAAAGTTGTAATAACTCGAATTGGCATGTTAAATCACTTTCCAACACAAGCCATGATCCAATAAAATTGTTCTATTCATGCTTACTTGCTCTACCAGAGTCTACCCGAGAAATGTGTTTTCAATTGGATATTTCATTTTGATTTGGAATTCAACTCATTTAAGTGTTCTTCCCAAATCTTCTAGCTCTCTAATTGGGATGTTCATTCCACATTCACTAGGCCAATGATGAAAGCAAACTTATTGTAATTTAAGCTTAACTTGTTGACTAAGTCTCTCTACACGATTTGTTTTTGACTTCAAATTCTTTTGTCGGTTCTTACTCGAATTTGTTTCCGAGATCTCCATCAATAGTTCTGCAACTCGAATTGGCCATGTTAAATCACTTTCCAACACAAATGATCAATAAAATTGTTCTATTCATGCTTACTTGCTCACCGAGTCTACCACAAAACGTGTTTTCAATTGGATATTTCATTTTTGACTCAGATTCCAACTGGTTTGGCAGTGTTTCTTCAAAAATCTTGTAGCTCTAATTGGGATGTTCCATTCACATTCCTAAGGCCAATGATAGAAACCAAACATTGTATGTTAAAATTACTTGTTGACTAAGTCTCTCCAAAATTTATTGTTTTTGACTTCAAAATTCTTTGTTAAATAGGTTCTTACTCAATTTTGTTTTGAATCTCCATCCCTTGCCCAGCTTTACGCGTAACTCGAATTGGCATGTATTAAATCACTCCCGACTTCCAACATAACATGATCCCAATAAAATTGTTCTATTCAGTGCTTACTTGCTCACGAAGTCTACCCGAAAATATGTTTTCAATTGGATATTTCATTTTTGATTCCCGATTCACCTAGTTTTGAGTGTTCTTCCCCAAATCTTCTAGCTCTAATTGGGATGTTCATTCACATTGCTAAGGCCGATGATGAAGCAAACATTGTATTTATGCTTACTTTGTTGACTCAAGTCTCTCCACAATTTGTTTTTGACTTCAAATTCTTTTGTCAGTTCTTACTCAATTTGTTTTGAATCTCTCAAAATCTATGATTCTACACCTTAACTCGAATTGGCATGTTAAATCACTTTCCAACCACAAATGAATCGATAAAATTTTTCTATTCATTGCTCCACGCTTGCTCACCCAGAAGTCTACACACAATGTGTTTTCAATTGGATATTTCATTTTGATTCCGATTCGTCTTGTTTCAAGTGTTGTTAAAATCTTCTAGCTACTAATTGGGATGTTCATTCACTTTCCTAAGGGCGATGATAGAAGCAAACATTGTATTTACCAGATTGCTTGTTGACTAAGTCTCTCCACAATTTGTTTTTTGACTTCAAATTCTTTTTATCCAGTTCTTACTTTGCCAATTTGTTTGAATCTCACATCAGAAGTTTTGTCAGCTTTCAGATTGTGTGGGTTAAATCACTTTCCCACGCAAATGATCAATAAAATTTTTCTATTCATGCTTACTTGCTCACGAAGTCTACCCAGAAATGTGTTTTCAATTTGGTGGATATTTCATTTTTGATTCTGATTCAACTCTGTTTTGAGTGTTCTTTTCCCAAATCTTCTTACTCTAATTCGGTTGTTCATTCACATTCCTACGGCCAATGATGAAGCAAACATTGTATTTAAGATTACTTGTTGACTATGTCTGTCCACAATTTGTTTTTGACTTCAAATTCTTTGTCAGTTCTTACTCAATTTGTTTCAATTCTCCATCCATAGTTTATGTAACTCGAATTGGCATGTTAAATCACTTTCCAACATAACATGATCAATAAAATTGTTATATTCATGCTTACTTGCTCACCAAGTTACCCAAAAAGTGTTTTCAATTTAGATATTTCATTTTGATTCCGATTCATCTTGTTTCGAGTGTTCTTCCCAAATCTTCTATCTCTAATTGGGATGTTCATTCACATTGCTAAGCCCAATGATTAAGCAAACATTGTATTTAAGCTTACTTGTTGACAAATTCTCTTCACAATTTGTTTTTGACTTCAAGATTCTTTATCGATTCTTACTCAATTTGTTTTGAATCATCCATGCAGTAGTTCTTACGTAACTCAGAATTGGCATGTTAAATCACTTTCCCAACACAAATAGATCAATAAAATTGTTCTATTCATGCTTACTTGCTCACCAAGGATCTACCCAAGTGTTGTGTGTTTTCAGTTGGATATTTCATTTTGATTCAGGATTAAGTCTTGTTTCAAGTGTTCTTCCCAAATCTTCTAGCTCTAATTGGGATGTTCATTCACTTTCCTAAGGCCAATGATGAAGCAAACATTGTATTTAAGATTACTTGTTGACTAAGTCTCTCCACAATTTGTTTTTGACTTCAAATTCTTTGTCAGTTCTTACTCAATTTGTTTTGAATCTCCATCTGCAGTTTCTGTAACTCGAATTGGCGGGTTAAATCACTTTCCAACACAAATGATCAATAAAATTTTTCTATTCACGCTTACTTGCTCACCAAGTCTACCAAAAATGTGTTTTCAATTGGATATTTCTGTTTTTGATTGGGGATTCACCTAGTTTAGAGTGTTCTTCTAAAAATCTTCTAGCTCTGAATTGGCATGTTCATTCACATTCTAAGGACAATGATGGAAGCAAACTTGTTGTATTTATGCTTACTTGTTGACTGAAGTACTCTCCAAAATTTGTTTTTGACTTCAAATTCTTTGTGAGTTCTTACTCAATTTGGTTTGAATCTCCATCACCCAGTTTACGTAACTTTCAATTGGCATGTTAAATCACTTTCCAACACAAATGATCAATAAAATTACAGTTCTATTCATGCTTACTTGCTCACCCAAGTTACCCCAAAATGTGTTTTCAATTGGATATTTCATTTTGATTACGATTCATCTTGTTTTTAAGTGTTCTTCCACAAATCTTCTAGCTCTAATTGGGATGTTCATTCACATTTCTTTAAAGGCGAATGATAGAAGCAAACATTGTATTTAAGATTACTTGTTGACTAAGTCTCTCCGCAAATTTGATTATTTTTGACTTCAAATTCTTTAATCGATAGGTTCTTACTCAATTTAGTTTGAATCTCCATCCATAGTTTACATTTACTTTCAGAATTGGCATTATTAAATCCTTTCCAACACAAATGATCAATAAAATTGTTCTATTAATGCCTTTACTTGCTCACCAGAAGTCTACACCAAAATGTGTTTTCAATTGGATATTTTCCATTTTGACTCGAGTTCCACTTGTTTGAGTGTTCTTTAAATCTTCTAGCTCTAATTGGGATGTTCATTACACATTATAAGACCGATGATTAAGCAAACATTGTGCATTTAACTGCTTACTTGCCCATTGGCTAAGTCTCTCACAAATTTGTTTTTGACTTCAAATTCTTTTATGGCGAGTTCTTACTCGATTTGCTTGAATCTCCATACATTGTCTTCCTGTAGCTCGAATTGGCAGGTTAAATCACTTTCCAACAGAAATGATCAATAAAATGATTCTATTTATGCTTACTTGCTCACCGAGTCTACCCAAAATGTGTTTTCAATTGGATATTTCATTTTGATTCCGATTCACCTTGTTTCAGTGTTCTTTTCCAAATCTTCTAGCCTCTGGTGAGATGTTCATTTTCCCATTCCTAAGGCCAATGATGAAACCAAACATTGTATTTATGCTTACTTGTTGACTAAGTCTCTCACAAAATTTGTTTTTGACTTCAAATTCTTTGTCGAGGTTCTTACTCAATTTATTTTGAATCTCCATCATTGAGTTTTACGTAACTCGAATTGGCATGTTAAATCACTTTCCAACACCTGAAATGAATCAATAAAATTGTTCTATTCATGCTTACTTGCTCACCAAGTTACAATGTGTTTTCAATTGGATATTTCATTTTGATTCCGATTCATCTTTGTTTTCAAGTGTTCTTCCCAAATCTTCATAGCTCTAAATTGGGATGTTCCATTCCACATTCCTAAGGTAATATGATGATAAAACAATTGTATTTATGCTTACTTTGTTGACTTAGTCTCTCACAAATTTGTTTTGACTTCAATTCTTTAATCGATTCTTACTCTCAATTTGTTTTGAATCTCCACTCAGTATGCTTTTTACATGCTCGAATTGGCATGTTCAAATCACTTTCCAACACAAATGATCAATAAAATTGTTCTATTCATGCTTCTTTGCTCACCGAGTCTAGCAAAATGTGTTTTCAATTGGATATTTCATTTTGATTCGATTCAACTTGTTTGAGTGTTCTTCCCAAATCTTCTAGCTCTAATTGGGATGTTCATTCACATTCCTAAGGCCAATGATGGAAACAAACATTGTATTCCTAAGCTTACTTGTTGACTAAGTCTCTCTCAAATGTTGTTTTTGACTTCAAATTCTTTGTCGGTTCTTACTTTCAATTTGCTTGAATCTCCATCCCGTGATTTTTGTAACCCGAATTGGCATGTTAAATCACTTTCAACACAAATGATCAATAAAATTAATTTCTATTCATGTGCTTACTTGCTCACCAAGTTACCCAGAAATGTGGTTTCAATTGGATATTTCATTTTGATTCCGATTCATCACTTAATTTGAGTGTTCTTCCCCCAAATCTTCTAAGCTCTAATTCGGATGTTCATTCACATTCCTAAGGCCAATGATGAACAAAAGATTGTATTTATGCTTACTTGTTGACTAAGTCTCTCTACAATGTGTTTTTGACTTGAAATTCTCTGTCAGTTCTTACTCATTTTGTTTCGAATCTTCATCTTGAGTTTACTCCAGTAACTTTCGAATTGGCATGTTAAATCACTTTCCAACACAAATGATCAATAAAATTGTTCTATTCATGCTTACTTGCTCACAGAGTCTACCCCAAATGTGTTTTCAATTGGATATTTTCATTTTGACTTCCGATTCATCTTGTTTCGTGTTCTTCCCCAATCTTCTAGCTCTACAACTTGGGATGTTCATTCACTTTCCTAAGGCCAATGATAGAAGCCAAACATTGTATTATAAGCTTACTTGTTGACTAGAGTCTCTCCAAAATTTGTTTTTGACTTCAAATTCTTTATCCAGTTCTTCACTCAAATTTGCTTTGAATCTCCATCCGTAGCTTTTACGCCCACTCGAATTGGCATGTTAAATCACTTCCCAACACAAATGATCGATAAAATTGTTCTATTCATGCTTACTTGGTCTCCAAGTCTACCCAAAACGTGTTTTCAATTGGATATTTCATTTTGACTCTGATTTCACTTGTTTCGAGTGTTCTTCAAAAATCTTCTAGCTCTAATTCGGATGTTCATTCACATTCCAAAGGCCCGATGATGAAGCCGAACGTTGTCATTGCTTAAACTTACTTGTTGACTAAGTCTCTCCACAATTTGTTTTTCAGACTTTAAATTCTTTGTCAGTTCTAACTTGCACTCGATTTGTTTTTAGAATCTCCATCCGTAGTTTCTGTACCTGGAATTGGCATGTTAAATCGCTTTTCAGCATAAACGATCAATAAAATTGTTTTATTCAAGCCTTTACTTGCTCTCCAAATCTGCCCAAACATGTGTTTTCAATTGGATATTTCATTTTTGATCCTGCAGTTCCACTAGTTTGAGTGTTCTTCACAAATCTTCTAAGCTCTAATTGGGATGTTGATTCACATTCCTAAGGCCAATGATGAGGCAAACATTGTATTTATAACACTTGTTGACTAAGTCTCTCAAAAATTTGTTTTTGACTTCAAAATTCTTTGTCAATTCTTTTACTCAATTTGCTTGAATCTCCATCCAGTAGCTTTTAACTTCAATTGGCATGTTAAATCACTTTCCAAGCACAAATGATCAATAAAATTGTTCTATTCATGCTTACTTGCTCATAAGTCTACCCCAAGTAATGTGTTTTCAATTGGATATTTTCATTTTTGATTACAGATTCATCTTGTTTAGGTGTTTCTTCCCAAATCTTCTAGCTCTCAATTGGGATGTTCATTCACATTCCTAAGGATAATGATGAAGCAAACACTGTATTTAAACTTACACTTGTTACGACTAAAGATCTCTCCAAAATTTGTTTTTGACTTCAAATTCTTTGTCAGAGTTCTTACTCAATTTGTTTTGAATCTCCATACACTTAGTTTACTGTAACTTTCGAATTGGCATGTTAAATCACTTTCCAACACAAATGATCAATAAAATTGTTCTATTCAGTATTACTTGCTCACCAAGTCTACCTACAATGTGTTTTCAATTGAGATATTTCATTTTGATTCTTATTCATCTTCATTCAAGTGTTCTTTTCCCAAAATCTTCTAGCTCTAACTGGGATGTTCATTCACATTTGTCACAGGCCAATGATGAAGCAAATATTGTATTTATGCTTACTTGTTGAGCTAGAGTCTCTCCAAAATTTGTTTTTGACTTCAAATTCTTTGTCAGTTCTTACTCAATTTGTTTTGAATCTCCATCTCTGCTTGAGTTTACCGTAACTTTCGAATTGAGGCATGTTAAATCACTTTCCAAGCATAGGCTGATCAATAAAATTGTTCTATTACTTGCCTTTCACTTGATCAACAGTGAGTCTACCCAAAATGTGTTTTCAATTGGATATTTCATTTTTGATTCCCTGATTCCACTGGTTTGAGTGTTCATTCACAAATCTTCTAGCTCTAATTGGGATGTTCATTCACATTCCCTAAGGCCAATGATGGAAGCAAACATTGTATTTGATCCTTACTTGTTGACTAAGTCTCTCCAAAATGTTGTTTTTGACTTCAAATTCTTTGTCAGTTCTTACTCAATTTGTTTTGAATCTCCATCCATAGTTAGTCATAACTTATTTCGAATTGGCATGTTAAATCACTTTCCAACACAAATGATCCAATAAAATTGTTCTATTCATGCTTGCGCTTGCTCTCCCGAGTCTACCCACAAAGTGTGTTTCAAATTTGGATATTTCATTTTGATTCACGATTCATCTTGTTTCAGTGTTCTTCCCTAATCTTCTAAACTCTAATTGGGATGTTCATTCAAATTGCTAAGGCCAATGATGAAGCAAACATTGTATTTAAGCTTTACTTGTTGACTAAGTCTCTCACGATTTGTTTTTTGACTTCAAATTCTTTGTCAGTTCTTACTGAATTTGTTTTGAATCTCAATCCACTTGATTTAGCCTTTCCCGAATTGGCATGTTAAATCACTTTCCCAACACAAATGATCAATAAAATTTTTAACTTTCGGGTGGCATGTTAAATCACTTTTAAACTTTACTTATGATGATAAATTGTTCATATTCATGCTTACTTGCTCACCAAGTCTACCCAAAAATGTGTTTTTCAATTGGATATTTCCATTTTTGATTCCGATTCAATCTTGTTTTAGTGTTCTTTCCCAAAATCTTCACAGAAAAACTCCTAATTGGGATGTTCTTGTTCACATTGCTAAGGCCAATGATTAACCTAAACATTGTATTTAAACTTACTTGTTGACTAAGTCCCTCTCACAAAAATTTGTTTTTGACTTCAAATTCTTTATCTGGGTTCTTACTCAATTTGTTTGAATCTCCATCAAGTAGTTTACTGTTGCTTTCAGAATTGGCATTCATTCAAATCACTTCCCAACACAAATGATCAATAAATTTATTCTATTCATGCTTACTTGCTCACCAAGTTACCCAAAATGTGTTTTCAATTGGATATTTCATTTTGACTCCGATTCCACTAGTTTCGAGTGTTCTTCAAAAATCTTCTAGCTCTGGTGGGATGTTCCTTCACATTCCTAAGGCCAATGATGAGGCAAACTTTGTATTTCTGCTTACTTGTTGACTAAGTCTCTCCAAAATTTGTTTTTGACTTCAAATTCTTTGTCAATTCTTACTCAATTTGCTTCGAATCTCCATCTGTGGTTGTGTAACTTTCGAATTGGCATATTAAATCACTTTCCCAACACAACATGATCAATAAAATTGTTCTATTCATGCCCACTTGCTCCACCCAGGGTTACCCAAAATGTGTTTTCAATTGGATATTTCATTTTGATTCCGATTCATCCTGTTTTAAGTGTTCTTCCCAAATCTTCTAGCTCTAATTGGGATGTTCATTCACATTGCTAAGGCCAATGATGACGCAAACATTGTATTTAAGCTTACTTGTTGACTAAGTCTCTCCACAATTTGTTTTTGACTTCAAATTAACTTTGTCAGTTCTTACTCAATTTGTTTGAATCTCCATCTGCCGTAGTTTACGTAGCTTTCGAATTGGCATGTTAAATCACTTTCCCAACACAAATGAAGTCAATAAAATTGTTCTATTCATGCTTACTTGCTCACACACCAAGTCTACCCAAAATGTGTTTTCAATTGGATAATTTCATTTTTGAGTTCAAATTCACCTTATTTTGAGTGTTCTTCCCAAATCTTCACCAGCTACTGGTGGGATGTTCATTCACATTCTCTAAGGCCAATGATGGAAACAAACTTAATTGTATTTATACTTACTTGTTGACTAAGTCTCTCAAAATTTGTTTTGACTTCAAATTCTTTGTCGGGTTCTTACCTAAATTTGCTTGAATCTCATCATCTGTAGCTTTACGCCAACTTTCGAATTGGCATGTTATTAATCACTTTCCAACACAAATGATCAATAAAATTGTTCTATTCATAGCTTTACTTGCTCTCAAGTCTACCCAAAGCGTGTTTTCAATTGGATATTTCATTTATGATTCGATTCAACTTGTTTTAAGTGTTCTTCCCGAACGATCTTCCCTGTAGCTCTAATTCGGATGTTCATTCACATTCCTAAGGCCAAGTGATGAAGCAGAGCTATTGTATTTAAGCTTACTTGTTGACTAAAGTCTCTCTCACAAATTTGTTTTAGACTTTAAATTCTTTGTCAGTTCTTACTCAATTTTGTTTAGAGATCTCCATCTGTAGTTTCTGTACTTAACTCGAATTGGCATGTTAAATCACTTTACCAACACAAATGATCAATAAAATTATTCTATTCATGCTTACTTGCTCACTCAAGTCTACCCAAAATGTGTTTTCAATTGGATATTTCATTTTGATTCTGCATTTCAACTAGTTTAAGTGTTCTTCAAAAATCTTCTAGCCACCTCTAATTAGGATGTTCGTTTCACATTCCTAAGGCCAATGATGAAGCAAATATTGTATTTAAGATTACTTGTTGACTAAGTCTCTCCACAATTTGTTTTCAACCTCAAATTCTTTGTCAGTTCTTACTCAATTTGTTTTGAATCTCCATCCGAAGTTTCTGTAACTCGAATTGGCGGGTTAAATCACTTTCCAACGCAAATGATCAATAAAATTTTTCTATTCATGCTTACTTGCTCACCAAGTCTACCCAAAATGTGTTTTCAATTGGATATTTTACTTTGATTCCGATTCAACTAGTTTCGATTTTTCTTCCCAAATCTTCTAGCTCTAATTGGGATGTTCATTCACATTCCTAAGGACAATGATGAAGCAAACATTGTATTTATGCTTACTTGTTGACTTAGTCTCTCCAAAATTTGTTTTTGACTTCAAATTCTTTGTCAGTTCTTACTCAATTTTTTTTGAATCTCCATCCGTAGCTTTTCTACTCGAATTGGCATGTTAAATCACTTTCCAACACAAATGATCAATAAAATTGTTCTATTCATGCTTACTTGCTCACCAAGTCTACCCAAAATGTGTTTTCAATTGGATATTTCATTTTGATTCCGATTCATCTTGTTTCAAGTGATCTTCCCAAATCTTCTAGCTCTAATTCGGATGTTCATTCACATTCCTAAGGCCAATGATGAAGCAAACATTGTATTTAAGATTACTTGTTGACTAAGTCTCTCCACAATTTGTTTTTGACTTCAAATTCTTTGTCAGTTCTTACTCAATTTGTTTCGAATCTCCATCCGTAGTTTCTGTAACTCGAATTGGCATGTTAAATCACTTTCCAACACAAATGATCAATAAAATTGTTCGATTCATGCTTACTTGCTCACCAAGTCTACACAAAATGTGTTTTCAATTGGATATTTCATTTTGATTCCGATTCAACTTGTTTCGAATGTTCTTCCCAAATCTTCTAGCTCTAATTGGGATGTTCATTCACATTCCTAAGGCCAATGATGAAGCAAACATTGTATTTAAGCTTACTTGTTGACTAAGTCTCTCCACAATTTGTTTTTGATTTCAAATTCTTTGTCAGTTCTTACTCAATTTGTTTTGAATCTCCATCCGTAACTTTTTTAACTCGAATTGGCATGTTAAATCACTTTCCAACACAAATGATCAATAAAATTGTTCGATTCATGCTTACTTACTCACCAAGTCTACCCAAAATGTGTTTTCAATTGGATATTTCATTTTGATTCCGATTCAACTTGTTTCGAATGTTCTTCCCAAATCTTCTAGCTCTAATTGGGATGTTCATTCACAATTCTAAGGCCAATGATGAAGCAAACATTGTATTTAAGCTTACTTGTTGACTAATTCTCTCCACAATTTGTTTTTGACTTCAAATTCTTTGTCAGTTCTTACTCAATTTGCTTTGAATCTCCATCCATAGTTTCTATAACTTTAATTGGCATGTTAAATCACTTTCCAACACAAATGATCAATAAAATTGTTCGATTCATGCTTACTTGCTCACCAAGTCTACCCAAAATGTGTTTTCAATTGGATATTTCATTTTGATTCCGATTCAACTTGTTTGAGTGTTCTTCCCAAATCTTCTAGCTCTCTAATTGGGATGTTCATTCACTTTCCTAAGGCCAATGATGAAGCAAACATTGTATTTAAGCTTACTTGTTGACTAATTCTCTCCACAATTTGCTTTTGACTTCAAATTCTTTGTCAGTTCTTACTCAATTTGTTTGAATCTCCATCAGTAGTTTTGTAACTCGAATTGGCATGTTAAATCACTTTCCAAAACAAATGATCAATAAAATTGTTTATTCATGCTTACTTGCTCACCAAGTCTACCCAAAATGTGTTTTCAATTGAATATTTCATTTAGACTCCGATTCCACTAGTTTCGAGTGTTCTTTCCAGATCTTCTAGCTCTAATTGGGATGTTCATTCACATTCCTAAGGCCAATGATGAAGCAAACATTCTATTTATGCTTACTTGTTGACTTAGTCTCTCCACAATTTGTTTTTGACTTCAAATTCTTTGTCAGTTCTTACTCAATTTGTTTTGAATATCCATCCGTAGCTTTATTAACTCGAATTGGCATGTTAAATCACTTTCCAACACAAATGATCAATAAAATTGTTCTCTTCATGCTTACTTGCTCACCAAGTCTACCCAAAATGTGTTTTCAATTGGATATTTCATTTTGATTCGATTCAACTTGTTTGAGTGTTCTTTCCAAATCTTCTAGCTCTAATTGGGATGTTCATTCACATTCCTAAGGCCAATGATGAAGCAAATATTGTATTTAAGCTTACTTGTTGACTAAGTCTCTCCAAAATTTGTTTTTGACTTCAAATTCTTTGTCAGTTCTTACTCAATTTGCTTCGAATCTCCATCCGTAGTTCCTATAACTCGAATTGGCATGTTAAATCACTTTCCAACACAAATGATTAATAAAATTGTTCTATTCATGCTTACTTACTCACCAAGTCTACCCAAAATGTGTTTTCAATTGGATATTTCATTTAGATTCGATTCAACTTGTTTGAGTGTTCTTCCCAAATCTTCTAGCTCTAATTGGGATGTTCATTCACATTGCTAAGGCCAATGATGAAGCAAACATTGTATTTAAGCTTACTTGTTGACTAAGTCTCTCCACAATTTGTTTTTGACTTCAAATTCTTTGTCAGTTCTTACTCAATTTGCTTTGAATCTCCATCCGTAGCTTTTTTAACTCGAATTGGCATGTTAAATCACTTTCCAACACAAATGATCAATAAAATTGTTCTATTCATGCTTACTTGCTCACCAAGTCTACCCAAAATATGTTTTCAATTGGATATTTGATTTTGACTTCGATTCAACTAGTTTGAGTGTTCTTACCAAATCTTCTAGCTCTAATTCGGATGTTCATTCACATTCCTAAGGCCAATGATGAAGCAAACATTGTATTTAAGCTTACTTGTTGACTAAGTCTCTCTAAAATTTGTTTTTGACTTCAAATTCATTGTCAGTTCTTACTCAATTTGTTCTGAATCTCCATCAGTAGTTTCTATAACTTGAATTGGCACGTTAAATCACTTTCCAACACAAATGATCAATAAAATTGTTCTATTCATGCTTACTTGCTCACCAAGTCTACCCAAAATGTGTTTTCAATTTTATATTTCATTTTGATTCCGATTCAACTTCTTTCGAATGTTCTTCCCAAATCTTCTAGCTCTAATTGGCATGTTCATTCACATTTCTTAGGACAATGATGAAGCAAATATTGTATTTAAGCTTACTTGTTGACTAAGTCTCTCCAAAATTTGTTTTTAACTTCAAATTCTTTGTCAGTTCTTACTCAATTTGTTTCGAATCTCCATCCGTAGTTTCCGTAACTCGAATTGGCATGTTAAATCACTTTCCAAGACAAATGATCAATAAAATTGTTCTATTCATGCTTACTTGTTCACCAAGTCTACCCCAAAATCTGTTTTCAATTGGATATTTCATTTTGATTCCGATTCAACTTGTTTCGAGTGTTCTTCCCAAATCTTCTAGCTCTAATTGGGATGTTCATTCACATTTCTAAGGCCAATGATGAAGCAAACATTGTATTTAAGCTTACTTGTTGACTAAGTCTCTCCAAAACTTGTTTTTGACTTCAAATTCATTGTCAGTTCTTACTCAATTTGTTTCGAATCTCCATCCGTAGTTTCGGTAACTCGAATTGCATGTTAAATCACTTTCCAACACAAATGATCAATAAAATTGTTCTATTCATGCTTACATGTTCACCAAGTCTACACAAAATATGTTTTCAATTGGATATTTCATTTTGATTCGATTCAACTTGTTTGAGTGTTCTTCCCAAATCTTCTAGCTCTAATTGGGATGTTCATTCACATTCCTAAGGCCAATGATGAAGCAAACATTGTATTTAAGATTACTTGTTGACTAAGTCTCTCCACAATTTGTTTTTGACTTCAAATTCTTTGTCAGTTCTTACTCAATTTGTTTTGAATCTCCATCTGCAGTTTCTGTAACTCGAATTGGCATGTTAAATCACTTTCCAACACAAATGATCAATAAAATTGTTCTATTCATGCTTACTTGCTCACCAAGTCTACCCAAAATGTGTTTTCAATTGGATATTTCATTTTGATTCCGATTTAACTTGTTTCGAGTGTTCTTCACAAATCTTCTAGCTCTAATTCGGATGTTCATTCACATTCCTAAGGCCAATGATGAAGCAAAATTGTATTTAAGCTTACTTGTTGACTAAGTCTCTTCACAATTTGTTTTTGATTTCAAATTCTTTGTCAGTTCTTACTCAATTTGCTTCGAATCTCCATCCGTAGTTCCTATAACTCGAATTGGCATGTTAAATCACTTTCCAACACAAATGATCAATAAAATTGTTCTATTCATGCTTACTTGCTCACCAAGTCTACCCAAAATGTGTTTTCAATTGGATATTTCATTTTGACTCCGATTCCACTAGTTTTGAGTATTCTACACAAATCTTCTAGCTCTAATTCGGATGCTCCTTCACATTGCTAAGGCCAATGATGAAGCAAAATTGTATTTAAGCTTACTTGTTGACTCAGTCTCTCCAAAATTTGTTTTTGACTTCAAATTCTTTGTCAGTTCTTACTCAATTTGCTTCGAATCTCCATCCGTAGCTTTTTTAACTCGAATTGGCATGTTAAATCACTTTCCAACACAAATGATCAATAAAATTGTTCTATTCATGCTTACTTGCTCACCAAGTCTACCCAAAATGTGTTTTCAATTGGATATTTCATTTAGACTCTGATTCAACTTGTTTAGAGTGTTCTTCCCAAATCTTCTAGCTCTAATTGGGATGTTCATTCACATTGCTAAGGCCAATGATGAAGCAAACATTGTATTTAAGCTTACTTGTTGACTAAGTCTCTCCACAATTTGTTTTTGACTTCAAATTCTTTGTCAGTTCTTACTCAATTTGCTTCGAATCTCCATCCGTAGTTTTATAACTCTAATTGGCATGTTAAATCACTTTGCAACACAAATGATCAATAAAATTGTTCTATTCATGCTTACTTGCTCACCAAGTCTACCCAAAATGTGTTTTCAATTGGATATTTCATTTTGATTCGATTCAACTTGTTTGAGTGTTCTTCCGTAATCTACTAGCTCTAATTGGGATGTTCATTCACATTCCTAAGGCCAATGATGAAGCAAAATTGTATTTAAGCTTACTTGTTGACTAAGTCTCTTCACAATTTGTTTTTGAGTTCAAATTCTTTGTCAGTTCTTACTCAATTTGCTTCGAATCTCCATCCGTAGTTCCTATAACTCGAATTGGCATGTTAAATCACTTTCCAACACAAATGATCAATAAAATTGTTCTATTCATGCTTACTTGCTCACCAAGTCTACCCAAAATGTGTTTTCAATTGGATATTTCATTTTGATCCCGATTCAACTAGTTTCGAGTCTTCTTCCCAAATCTTCTAGCTCTAATTGGGATGTTCATTCACATTCCTAAGGCCAATGATGAAGCAAACATTGTATTTAAGATTACTTGTTGACTAAGTCTCTCCACAATTTGTTTTTGACTTCAAATTCTTTGTCAGTTCTTACTCAATTTGTTTCGATTCTCCATCCATAGTTTCTGTAACTCGAATTGGCATGTTAAATCACTTTCCAACACAAATGATCAATAAAATTGTTCTATTCATGCTTACTTGCTCCCCAAGTCTACCGAAACGTGTTTTCATTTGGATATTTCATTTTGATTCCGACTCAACTTGTTTCGAGTGTTCTTCCCAAATCTTCTCGCTCTAATTCGGATGTTCATTCACATTCCTAAGGCCAATGATGAAGCAAACATTGTATTTATGCTTACTTGTTGACTAAGTCTCTCCAAAATTTGTTTTTGACTTCAAATTCTTTGTTAGTTCTTACTCAATTTGTTTCGATTCTCCATCCGTAGCTTTTTTAACTCGAATTGGCATGTTAAATCACTTTCCAACACAAATGATCAATAAAATTGTTCTATTCATGCTTACTTGCTCACCAAGTCTACCCAAAATGTGTTTTCAATTGGATATTTCATTTTGATTCCAATTCATCTTGTTTTGAGTGTTCTTCACAAATCTTGTAGCCCTAATTCGGATGTTCATTCACATTCCTAAGGCCAATGATGAAGCAAACATTGTATTTAAGATTACTTGTTGACTAAGTCTCTCCACAATTTGTTTTTGACTTCAAATTCTTTGTCAGTTCTTACTCAATTTGTTTCGAATCTCCATCCGTAGTTTCTGTAACTCGAATTGGCATGTTAAATCACTTTCCAACACAAATGATCAATAAAATTGTTCTATTCATGCTTACTTGCTCACCAAGTCTACCCAAAATGTCTTTTCAATTGGATATTTCATTTTATTTCGATTCAACTTGTTTCTAGTGTTCTTCCCAAATCTTCTAGCTCTAATTGGCATATTCATTCACTTTCCTAAGGCCAATGATGAAGCAAACATTGTATTTAAGATTACTTGTTGACTAAGTCTCTCCACAAATTTCTATTGACTTCAAATTCATTGTCAGTTCTTACTCAATTTGTTTTGAATCTCCATCCGAAGTTTCTGTAACTCGAATTGGCATGTTAAATCACTTTCCAACACAAATGATCAATAAAATTGTTCTATTCATGCTTACTTGCTCACCAAGTCTACCCAAAATGTGTTTTCAATTGGATATTTTATTTTGATTCGATTCAACTTGTTTCGAGTGTTCTTCACAAATCTTCTAGCTCTAATTCGGATGTTCATTCACATTCCTAAGGCCAATGATGAAGCAAAATTGTATTTAAGCTTACTTGTTGACTAAGTCTCATCACAATTTGTTTTTGAGTTCAAATTCTTTGTCAGTTCTTACTCAATTTGCTTCGAATCTCCATCAGTAGTTTTTAACTTTCGAATTGGCATGTTAAATCACTTTCCAACACAAATGATCAATAAAATTGTTCTATTCATGCTTACTTGCTCACCAAGTCTACCCAAAATGTGTTTTCAATTGGATATTTCATTTTGATTCGATTCAACTTGTTTTGAGTGTTCTTCCCAAATCTTCTAGCTCTCTAATTGGGATGTTCATTCACATTCCTAAGGCCAATGATGAAGCAAACATTGTATTTAAGCTTACTTGTTGACTAATTCTCTCCACAATTTGTTTTTGACTTCAAATTCTTTGTCAGTTCTTACACAATTTGCTTTGAATCTCCATCCGTAGCTTTTTTAACTCGAATTGGCATGTTCAATCACTTTCCAACACAAATGATCAATAAAATTGTTCTATTCATGCTTACTTGCTCACCAAGTCTACCCAAATGTGTTTTCAATTGGATATTTCATTTTGATTCGATTCAACTTGTTTGAGTGTTCTTCCCAAATCTTCTAGCTCTAATTGGGATGTTCATTCACATTCCTAAGGCCAATGATGAAGCAAACATTGTATTTAAGCTTACTTGTTGACTAAGTCTCTCCACAATTTGTTTTTGACTTCAAATTCTTTGTCAGTTCTTACTCAATTTGTTTGAATCTCCATCAGTAGTTTTAACTCGAATTGGCGGGTTAAATCACTTTCCAACACAAATGGTCAATAAAATTTTTCTATTCATGCTTACTTGCTCACCAACTCTACCCAAAATGTGTTTTCAATTGGATATTTTACTTTGATTCCATTTCAACTAGTTTCGAGTTTTCCTCCCAAATCTTCTAGCTCTAATTGGGATGTTCATTCACATTCCTAAGGCCAATGATGAAGCAAACATTGTATTTAAGATTACTTGTTGACTAAGTCTCTCCACAATTTGTTTTTGACCTCAAATTCTTTGTCAGTTCTTACTCAATTTGTATTGAATCTCCATCAGTAGTTTATAACTCGAATTGGCACGTTAAATCACTTTCCAACATAAATGATCAATAAAATTGTTCTATTCATGCTTACTTGCTCACCAAGTCTACCCAAAATGTGTTTTCAATTAGATATTTCATTTTGATTCGATTCAACTAGTTTCGAGTGTTCTTCCCAAATCTTCTAGCTCTAATTCGGATGTTCATTCACATTCCTAAGGCCAATGATGAAGCAAACATTGTATTTATGCTTACTTGTTGACTAATTCTCTCTCCAAATTTGTTATTGACTTCAAATTCTTTGTCAGTTCTTACTCAATTTGTTTGAATCTCCATCCGTAGCATTCTTAAGTTGAATTGGCAGGTTAAATCACTTTCCAACAGAAATGATCAATAAAATTATTCTATTTATGCTTACTTGCTCACCAAGTCTACCCAAAATGTGTTTTCAATTGGATATTTCATTTTGATTCCGATACATGTTTCGAGTGTTCCTCCCAAATCTTCTAGCTGGAATTGGGATGTTCATTCACATTGCTAAGGTCAATGATGAAGAAAACATTGTATTTAAGCTTACTTGTTGACTAAGTCTCTCCACAATTTGTTGTTGACTTCAAATTCTTTGTCAGTTCTTACTCAATTTGTTTCGAATCTCCATTCGTAGCTTATGTAACTCGAATTGGCACGTTAAATCACTTTGCAACACAAATGATCAATAAAATTATTCTATTCATGCTTACATGCTCACTAAGTCTACCCAAAATGTGCTTTCAATTGGATATTTCATTTTCATCCCCGATTCAACTAGTTTTAAGTGTTCTCCTAAATCTTCTAGCTCTAATTGGGATGTTCATTCACATTCCTAAGGCCAATGATGAAGCAAAATTGTATTTAAGCTTACTTGTTGACTAAGTCTCTTCACAATTTGTTTTTGAGTTCAAATTCTTTGTCAGTTCTTACTCAATTTGCTTCGACTCTCCATCAGTAGTTTCTATAACTCTAATTGGCATGTTAAATCACTTTCCAACACAAATGATCAATAAAATTGTTCAATTCATGCTTACTTGCTCACCAAGTCTACCCAAAATGTGTTTTCAATTGGATATTTCATTTAGACTCCGATTCCACTAGTTTCGAGTGTTCTTCACAAATCTTCTAGCTCTAATTCGGATGTTCATTCACATTCCTAAGGCCAATGATGAAGCAAACATTGTATTTAAGCTTACTTGTTGACTAAGTCTCTCCACAATTTGTTTTTGACTTCAAATTCTTTGTCAGTTCTTACTCAATTTGCTTCGAATCTCCATCCGTAGTTTCTATAACTCGAATTGGCATGTTAAATCACTTTCCAACACAAATGATCAATAAAATTGTTCTATTCATGCTTACTTGCTCACCAAGTCTACCCAAAATGTGTTTTCAATTGGATATTTCATTTTGATTCCGATTCAACTTGTTTCGAGTGTTCTTCCCAAATCTTCTAGCTCTAATTCGGATGTTCATTCACATTCCTAAGGCAAATGATGAAGCAAACATTGTATTTATGCTTACTTGTTGACTATGTCTCTCCACAATTTGTTTTTGACTTCAAATTCTTTGTCAGTTCTTACTCAATTTGCTTCGAATCTCCATCCGTAACTATTTTAACTCGAATTGGCATGTTAAATCACTTTCCAACACAAATGATCAATAAAATTGTTCTATTCATGCTTACTTGCTCACCAAGTCTACCCAAAATGTGTTTTCAATTGGATATTTCATTTTGATTCCGATTCAACTTGTTTCGAATGTTCTTCCCAAATCTTCTAGCTCTAATTGGGATGGTCATTCACATTCCTAAGGCCAATGATGAAGCAAACATTGTATTTAAGCTTACTTGTTGACTAAGTCTCTCCAAAATTTGTTTTTGACTTCAAATTCTTTGTCAGTTCTTACTCAATTTGCTTCGAATCTCCATCCGTAGCTTTTTTAACTCGAATTGGCATGTTAAATCACTTTCCAACACAAATGATCAATAAAATTGTTCGATTCATGCTTACTTGCTCACCAAGTCAACACAAAATGTGTTTTCAATTGGATATTTCATTTTGATTCTGATTCAACTTGTTTCGAATGTTCTTCCCAAATCTTCTAGCTCTAATTGGGATGTTCATTCACATTCCTAAGGCCAATGATGAAGCAAACATTGTATTTAAGCTTACTTGTTGACTAAGTCTCTCCACAATTTGTTTTTGACTTCAAATTCTTTGTCAGTTCTTACTCAATTTGTTTTGAATCTCCATCTGAAGTTTCTGTAACTCGAATTGGCAGGTTAAATCACTTTCCAACACAAATGATCAATAAAATTATTCTATTCATGCTTACTTGCTCACCAAGTCTACCCAAAATGTGTTTTCAATTGGATATTTCATTTTGATTCTGATTCAACTTGTTTGAGTGTTCTTCCCAAATCTTCTAGCTCTAATTGGGATGTTCATTCACATTGCTAAGGCCAACGATGAAGTAAACAATGTATTTAAGCTTACTTGTTGACTAAGTCTCTCTAAAATTTGTTTTTGACTTCAAATTCTTTGTCAGTTCTTACTCAATTTGCTTTGACCTCCATCCGTAGCTTTTTTAACTCGAATTGGCATGTTAAATCACTTTCCAACACAAATGATCAATAAAATTGTTCTATTCATGCTTACTTGCTCACCAAGTCTACCCAAAATGTGTTTTCAATTGGATATTTCATTTTGATTCCGATTCAACTTGTTTCGAGTTTTCTTCCCAAATCTTCTAGCTCTAATTGGGATGTTCATTCACATTCCTAAGGCCAATGATGAAGCAAACATTGTATTTAAGCTTACTTGTTGACTAAGTCTCTCCAAAATTTATTTTTGACTGCAAATTCATTGTCAGTTCTTACTCAATTTGTTTCGAATCTCCATCAGTAGGTTCGGTAACTCGAATTGGCATATTAAATCACTTTCCAAGACAAATGATCAATAAAATTTTTCTATTCATGCTTACTTGCTCACCAAGTCTACCCAAAATGTGTTTTCAATTGGATATTTTATTTTGATTCCGATTCAACTAGTTTCGAGTGTTCTTCACAAATCTTCTAGCTCTAATTGGGATGTTCATTCACATTCCTAAGGCCAATGATGAAGCAAACATTGTATTTAAGATTACTTGTTGACTAAGTCTCTCCACAATTTGTTTTTGACTTCAAATTCTTTGTCAGTTCTTACTCAATTTGTTTTGAATCTCCATCAGTAGTTTCTGTAACTCAAATTGGCATGTTAAATCACTTTCCAACACAAATGATCAATAAAATTGTTCTATTCATGCTTACTTGCTCTCCAAGTCTACCCAAAATGTGTTTTCAATTGGATATTTCGTTTTGATTCCGATTCAACTTGTTTCGAGTGTTCTTCCCAAATCTTATAGCTCTAATTGGGATGTTCATTCACATTCCTAAGGCCAATGATGAAGAACACATTGTATTTAAGCTTACTTGTTGACTAAGTCTCTCCACAATTTGTTTTTAACTTCAAATTCTTTGTCAGTTCTTACTCAATTTGTTTGAATCTCCATCAGTAGTTTTACGTAACTCGAATTGGCATGTTAAATCACTTTCCAACACAAATGATCAATAAAATTGTTCGATTCATGCTTACTTGCTCACCAAGTCAACACAAAATGTGTTTTCAATTGGATATTTCATTTTGATTCTGATTCAACTTGTTTCGAATGTTCTTCCCAAATCTTCTAGCTCTAATTCGGATGTTCATTCACATTGCTAAGGCCAATGATGAAGCAAACATTGTATTTAAGCTTACTTGTTGACTAATACTCTCCACAATTTGTTTTGACTTCAAATTCTTTGTCAGTTCTTACTCAATTTGTTTCGAATCTCCATCCGTAGTCTCCATTACTCGAATTGGCATGTTAAATCACTTTCCAACACAAATGATCAATAAAATTGTTCTATTCATGCTTACTTGCTCACCAAGTCTACCCAAAATGTGTTTTCAATTGGATATTTCATTTTGATTCGATTCAACTTGTTTTGAGTGTTCTTCCACAAATCTTCTAGCTCTAATTGGGATGTTCATTCACATTCCTAAGGCTAATGATTAAGCAAACATTGTATTTAAGCTTACTTGTTGACTAAGTCTCTCCACAATTTGTTTTTGACTTCAAATTCTTTGTCAGTTCTTACTCAATTTTTTTTGAATCTCCATCCGTAGTTTCTGTAACTCGAATTGGCATGTTAAATCACTTTCCAACACAAATGATCAATAAAATTGTTCTATTCATGCTTACTTGCTCACCAAGTCTACCCAAAATGTGTTTTCAATTGGATATTTCATTTTGATTCCGATTCAACTTGTTTCGAATGTTCTTCCCAAATCTTCTCTAATTGGGATGTTCATTCACTTTCCTAAGGCCAATGATGAAGCAAACATTGTATTTAAGCTTACTTGTTGACTAAGTCTCTCCACAATTTGTTTTTGACTTCAAATTCTTTGTCAGTTCTTACTCAATTTGCTTCGAATCTCCATCCGTAGCTTTTTTAACTCGAATTGGCATGTTAAATCACTTTCCAACACAAATGATCAATAAAATTGTTCTATTCATGCTTACTTGCTCACCAAGTCTACCCAAAATGTGTTTTCAATTGGATATTTCATTTTGATTCCGATTCAACTTGTTTCGAGTGTTCTTCCCAAATCTTCTAGCTCTAATTCGGATGTTCATTCACTTTCCTAAGGCCAATGATGAAATAAACATTGTATTTAAGCTTACTTGTTAACTAAGTCTCTCCAAAATTTTTTATTGACTTCAAATTCTTTGTCAGTTCTTACTCAACTTGTTTCGAATCTCCATCCGTAGCCACGTAACTTTCGAATTGGCATGTTCCGTCACTTTCCAACACAAATGATCAATGAAATTGTTCTATTCATTAACACTTGCTCACCAAGTATGGCGAAAATGTGTATTTTCAGTTGGATATTTCATTTTGATTCCGATTCAAGTTGCTTAGAGTTTTCTTCCCAAATCTTATACCTCTAATTGGGATGTTCATTCACATCTCTAATGCCAATGATGAAGCAAACATTGTATTTAACCTTACTTGTTAACTAAGTCTTTTCAAAATTTGTTTTTGACTTCAAATTCTTCGTCCGTTCTTACTCAATCTGTTTCGAATCTCCATCCATAGTTTACATTTTCGAATTGGCATGTTAAATCACTTTCCAAGACAAATGATCAATAAAATTTTTCTATTCATGCTTACTTGCTCACCAACTCTACCAAAAATGTGTTTTCAATTGGAAATTTCCTTTTCATTCCAATGCAACTTGTTTTGAGTGTTCTTTCCAAATCCTCTAGCTCTAATTTGGATGTTCATTCACACATTCCTAAGGTGATGATGAAATAAACGTGTATTTTAAGCTTGCTTATTGTTAACTAAGTCTCTCCAAAATTTGTATTGAATTCAAATTCTTTGTGGGTTCTTACTCAACTTGTTTGAATCTCCATCCGTAGTTTTCGTAACCATTATAATTGGCATGTTAAATCACTTTCCAACACAAATGATCCATAAAATTGTTCTATTCATGCTTACTTACTCACCAAGTCTACCCAAAATGTGTTTTCAATTGGATATTTCATTTTGATTCCGATTCAAGTTGCTTCGAGTGTTCTTCCCAAATCTTCTAGCTCTAATTCGGATGTTCATTCACATCTCTAACGCCAATGATGAAGCAATCATTGTATTTAACCTTACTTGTTAACTAAGTCTCTTCAAAATTTGTTTTTGACTGCAAATTCTTTGTCAGTTCTTACTCAATTTGTTTCGAATCTCCATCCGTAGTTTCTGTTACTCGAATTGGCATGTTCAATCACTTTCCAAGACATATGATCAACAAAATTGTTCTATTCATGCTTACTTGCTCACCAAGTCTACCAAAAATGATTTCTCAATTGGAAATTTCATTTTGATTCCAATTCAACTTGTTTTGAGTGTTCTTTCGAAATCCTCCGGCCTCTGGTCGGATGTTCATTCACATTCCTAAGGCCAATGATGAAATAAACATTGTGTTAAGCTTACTTGTTGACCAACTAAGTCTCTCCAAAATTTGTTATTGACTTGAATTCTTTGTCGGTTCTTGCTCGACTTATTCGAATCTAAAGTCAGTAGTTTAACATTACTCGAATTGGCATGTTAAATCTCTGTACAACACAAATGATCAATAAAATTGTTCTATTCATGCTTACTTGCTCACCAAATATAACCAAAATGTGTTTTCAATTATATATTTCATTTTGATTCCGATTGTACTTCCCAAATCCTCTTGCTCTAATTGGGATGTTCACTCACATTTCTAACGCCAATGATGAAGGAAAAATTGTATTTAACCTTGCCCCTTAAACTAAGTCTCTTCAAAATTTGTTTTTACCTTCAAATTCTTTGTCAGTTCTTACTCAATTTGTTTCCAATCTCCAAGCGTAGTTTCTGTTAATCGAATTGGCATGTTAAATCACTTTCCAAGACAAAATGGTGAATAAAATTGTTCTATTCATGCTTACTTGCTCACCAAGTCTACCAAAAATGAGTTCTCAATTGGAAATTTCATTTTGATTCCGATTGTACTTCCCAAATCTTCTTGCTCTAATTGGGATGTTCACTCACATTTCTAACGCCAATGATGAAGGAAAAATTGTATTTAACCTTACTTGTAAACTAAGTCTCTTCAAAATTTGTTTTTAACTTCAAATTCTTTGTCAGTTCTTACTCAATTTGTTTCGAATCTCCATCCGTAGTTTCCGTTCCTCGAATTGGCATGTTAAATCACTTTCCAAGACAAATGATTAATAAAATTATTCTATTCATGCTTACTTGCTCACCAAGTATAGCGAAAATGTGTTTTCAATTGGATATTTCATTTTGATTCCGATTCAAGTTGCTTCGAGTGTTCTTCCCAAATTCTCTAGCTCTAATTCGGATGTTCATTCACTTTCCTAAGGCCAATGATGAAATAAACATTGTATTTAAGCTTACTTGTTAACTAAGTCTCTCCAAAATTTTTTATTGACTTCAAATTCTTTGTCAGTTCTTACTCAACATTTGAATCTCTCATCCGTGGCTTCGCAGCCTTTCGAATTGGCATGTTAAATCACTTTTCAAGACAAATGATCTATGAAATTGTTCTATTCATGCTTACTTGCTCACCAAGTATAGCGAAAATGTGTTTTCAATTGGATATTTCATTTTGATTCCGATTCAAGTTGCTTCGAGTGTTCTTCCCAAATCTTATACCTCTAATTGGGATGTTCATTCACATCTCTAACGCCAATGATGAAGCAAACATTGTATTTAACCTTACTTGTTAACTAAGTCTTTTCAAAATTTGTTTTTGACTTCAAATTCTTTGTCCGTTCTTACTCAATCTGTTTCGAATCTCCATCCACAGTTTCTGTTACTCGAATTGGCATGTTAAATCACTTTCCAAGACAAATGATCAATAAAATTGTTCTATTCATGCTTACTTGCTCACCAAGTCTACCAAAAATGTGTTTTCAATTGGAAATTTCCTTTTCATTCCAATGCAACTTGTTTTGAGTGTTCTTTCCAAATCCTCTAGCTCTAATTCGGATGTTCATTCACATTCCTAAGGCCAATGATGAAATAAACATTGTATTTAAGCTTACTTGTTAACTAAGTCTCTCCAAAATTTTTTATTGACTTCAAATTCTTTTTGTGGGATTCTTACTCAACTTGTTTGAATCTCCATCCGTAGTACGCCCAGCTTCGAATTGACATGTTAAATCACTTTCCAAGACAAATGATCAATAAAATTTTTCTATTCATGCTTACTTGCTCACCAAGTCTACCAAAAATGTGTTTTCAATTGGAAATTTCATTTTCATTCCAATGCAACTTGTTTTGAGTGTTCTTTCGAAATCCTCTAGCTCTAATTCGGATGTTCATTCACATTCCTAAGGCCAATGATGAAATAAACATTGTATTTAAGCTTACTTGTTAACTAAGTCTCTCCAAAATTTTTTATTGACTTCAAATTCTTTGTCAGTTCTTACTCAACTTATTTCGAATCTCCATCCGTAGTTTCTGTTACTCGAATTGGCATGTTAAATCTCTGTACAACACAAATGATCAATAAAATTGTTCTATTCATGCTTACTTGCTCACCAAATATAACCAAAATGTGTTTTCAATTATATATTTCATTTTGATTCCGATTGTACTTCCCAAATCCTCTTGCTCTAATTGGGATGTTCACTCACATTTCTAACGCCAATGATGAAGGAAAAATTGTATTTAACCTTACTTGTAAACTAAGTCTCTTCAAAATTTGTTTTTAACTTCAAATTCTTTGTCAGTTCTTACTCAATTTGTTTCCAATCTCCAAGCGTAGTTTCTGTTAATCGAATTGGCATGTTAAATCACTTTCCAAGACAAAATGGTGAATAAAATTGTTCTATTCATGCTTACTTGCTCACCAAGTCTACCAAAAATGAGTTCTCAATTGGAAATTTCATTTTGATTCCGATTGTACTTCCCAAATCTTCTTGCTCTAATTGGGATGTTCACTCACATTTCTAACGCCAATGATGAAGGAAAAATTGTATTTAACCTTACTTGTAAACTAAGTCTCTTCAAAATTTGTTTTTAACTTCAAATTCTTTGTCAGTTTTTACTCAATTTGTTTCGAATCTCCATCCGTAGTTTTCGTTCCTCGAATTGGCATGTTAAATCACTTTCCAAGACAAATGGTGAATAAAATTATTCTATTCATGCTTACTTGCTCACCAAGTCTACAAAAAATGAGTTCTCAATTGGAAATTTCATTTTGATTCCGATTGTACTTCCCAAATCTTCTTGCTCTAATTGGGATTTTCACTTACAATTCTAACGCCAATGATGAAGGAAAAATTGTATTTAACCTTACTTGTAAACTAAGTATATTCAAAATTTGTTTTTAATTTCAAATTCTCTATCAGTTCTTACTCAATTTGTTTCGAATCTCCATCCGTAGTTTCCGTTCCTCGAATTGGCATGTTAAATCACTTTCCAAGACAAATGATTAATCAAGTTACTCTATTCATGCTTACTTGCTCACCAAGTATAGCGAAAATGTGTTTTCAATTGGATATTTCATTTTGATTCCGATTCAAGTTGCTTCGAGTGTTCTTCCCAAATCCTCTAGCTCTAATTCGGATGTTCATTCACATTCCTAAGGCCAATGATGAAATAAACATTGTATTTAAGCTTACTTGTTAACTAAGTCTCTCCAAAATTTTTTATTGACTTCAAATTCTTTGTCAGTTCTTACTCAACTTGTTTCGAATCTCCATCCGTAGCTTCTGTAACTCGAATTGGCATGTTAAATCACTTTCCAACACAAATGATCAATAAAATTGTTCTATTCATGCTTACTTGCTCACCAAGTATAGCGAAAATGTGTTTTCAATTGGAAATTTCATTTTGATTCCGATTCAACTTGTTTTGAGTGTTCTTCCCAAATCCTCTAGCTCTAATTGGGATGTTCATTCACATTCCTACGGCCAATGATGAAATAAACATTGTATTTAAAAACACTTGTTGAATAAGTCTCTCCACAATTTGTTATTGACTTCAAATTCTTTATCGGTTCTTGCTCAAACTTGTTTGAATCTCCATCCAGTAGCCCATTACCAACTTGAATTGGCATGTTAAATCGCTTTCCAACACAAATGATCAATAAAATTGTTCTATTCATGCTTACTTGCTCACCAAGTCTACCCAAAATGTGTTTTCAATTGGAAATTTCATTTTCATTCCGATTCAACTTTTTTTGAGTGTTCTTCCGAAATCTTCTAGCTCTAATTGGGATGTTCATTCACATCTCTAACGCCAATGATGAAGCAAACATTGTATTTAACCTTACTTGTTAACTAAGTCTCTTCAAAATTTGTTTTTGACTTCAAATTCTTTGTCAGTTCTTACTCAATTTGTTTCGAATCTCCATCCGTAGTTTTATTTTCAGTTGGCATGTTAAATCACTTTCCAAGACAAATGATCAATAAAATTGTTCTATTCATGCTTACTTGCTCACCAAGTCTACCAAAAATGAGTTCTCAATTGGAAATTTCATTTTGATTCCAATTCAACTTGTTTTGAGTGTTCTTTCGAAATCCTCCAGCTCTAATTCGGATGTTCATTCACATTCCTAAGGCCAATGATGAAGCAAACATTGTATTTAAGCTTACTTGTTAACTAGGTCTGTCCAAAATTTATTTTTGACTTCAAATTCTTTGTCAGTTCTTACTCAATTTGTTTCGAATCTCCATCCGTAGTTTCTGTTACTCGAATTGGCATGTTAAATCACTTTCCAACACAAATGATCAATAAAATTGTTCTATTCATAACCTTTACTTGCTCTCAAGTCTACCCAAAATGTGTTTTCAATTTTGATAATTCATTTTGATTACAAATTCCAACTTGTTTGAGTGTTCCTTCCCAAATCCTCTAGCTTCTAATTCAGATGTTCATTCACATTCCTAAGGCCAATGATGGAAATAAACATTGTATTTAAGCTTACTTGTTAGCCCAAGTCTCTCCAAAATTTGTTCGTGACTTCAAATGTCTTTGTCAGTTCTTTACTTTCGACTTGTTTGAATCTCCATCCATTAGCTTGTTACCTCGGGTTGGCATGTTAAATTTCTTTCCAAGAGCAATGATCAATAAAATTTTTTTATTCATGCTTACTTGTTCACCAAGTCTCCCAGAAATGTGTTTTAAAATGGATATTTCATTTTGATTCCGATTCAAGATTGCTTGAGTGTTCTTCCCAAATCTTCTAGCTACTAAGTGGGATGTTCTATTCACATTTCTCTAAGGCCAATGATGAAACAAACATTGTATTTAAGCTTACTTGTTAACTAGGTCTGTGCAAAATTTATTTTGGACTTCAAATTCTTTCTCAATTCTTACTCAATTTGTTTGAATCTCCGTCCGTGGCCACGTAGCTTTCGAATTGGCATGTTAAATCACTTTCCAACACAAATGATCAATAAAATTGTTCTATTCATGCTTACTTGCTCACTCAAGTATACTCTGAAAATGTGTTTTCAATTGGATATTTCATTTTGATTCACGATTCAACACCTTGTTTGAGTGTTCTTCCCAAAATCTACTAGCCTCTAATCCAGGATGATGTTCATTCACATTCCTAAGGCCAGTGATGAAATAAACATTGCTTATTTAGAAGCTTGCTTTGTTAACTAAGTCTCTCCAAAATTTTTTTCTGACTTCAAATTCTTTATCAGTTCTTACTCAATTTGTTTCGAGATCTCCATCTGTAGTACATTACTCGAATTGGCATGTTAAATCACTATCCAGCACAAATGATCAATAAATTGTTCTATTCATGCTTACTTGCTCACCAAGTCTGCCCGAAATGTGTTTTTCAATTGGATATTTCATTTTGATTCGATTCCAGACTTGTACTTGAGTGTTCTTCCCAAATCTTCTAAGCTCTAATTGGGATGTTCGATTTCACTACATCTCTACTTGCCCTTAATGATGAAGCAAACATTGTATTTATTTTTACCCTTGTTAACTATCTCGTCTCTCCAAGAAATTTGTTTTTGACTTCAAAATTCTTTGTCGATTCTTACTCAATTTCTTTCGAATCTCCATCCGCAGTTTCTGTTACTCGAATTGGCATGTTAAATTACTTTCCAACACAAATGATCAATAAAATTATTCTATTTATGCTTACTTGCTCACCAAGTCTACCTAAAATATGTTTTCTATTGGAAATTTCCTTTTGATTCCAATTCAACATGTTTCGAGTGTTCATCCCAAATCCTCTAGCTCTAATTCGGATGTTCATTCATATTCCTAAGGCTTGATGAAAATAAACATTGTATTTAAACTTACTTGTTAACTAAGTCTCTCAAAATTTTCATTGACTTCAAATTCTGTTTTGTGAGTTCTTACTCAGCACTTGTTTTGAATCTCCCATCAGTAGTCTTTGTTACTCGAATTGGCATGTTAAATCACTTTCCAACACAAATGATCAATAAATTGTTTACTATTCGTAGCTTACTTGCTCACGAAATCTACCAAAAATGTGTTTTCAATTGGATAGCTCATTTTGATTCGATTCAAGTTGCTTTGCCAGTGTTCTTCCCAAATCTTCTAAGCTCTAATTAGATGTTCATTCACATCTCTACACGTAATGATGAAACAAACATTGTATTTAACCTTACTTGTTAACTAAGATGCTCTCCCAGAATTTATTTTTGACTTCAAATTCTTTGTCGAGTTCTTACTCAATTTCTTTCTAAAATGTCTCACACATCAAAGTAGTTGCATTTAACTCGAATTGGCATGTTAAATCACTTTCCAACACAAATGAGTAATAAAATTGTTCTATTCTTAACTTGCACTTGCTCACCAAGTCACCCAAAATGTGTTTTTCAATTGGATAATTTCATTTTTGATTCCGATTCAACTTGCTTGAGTGTTCTTCCCCAAATCTTCTGGCTCTAATTGGGATGTTCATTCACATTCCTAACGCCAATGATGAAATAAACATTGTATGTTAAGTCTACCACTTGTTAACTAAGTCTCTTCAAAATTTGTTTTTGACTTCAAATTCTTTGTCAGGTTCTTACTTTCAATTTGTTTGAATCTCCATCAGTAGTTTTACCTGTAACTGCTCAGATTGGCATGTTCAAATCACTTGCCAACGCAAATGATCAATAAAATTTTTCTATTCATGCTTACTTACTCACCAAGTCTACCGAAAATATGTTTTCAATTGGATATTTCATTTTGATTCCGATTCACCTAGTTTTGAGTTTTCTTCCCAAATCCTCACAGCTCTACAATTCGGATGTTCATTCACATTCTCTAAGGCCTTGATGATAAAGTAAACAATTGTATTTAAGCTTACTTGTTAACTAAGTCTGTCCAAAATTTATTTTGACTTCAAATTCTTTGTCAATTCTTACTCAATTTGTTTGAGAATGCTCCATCAGTAGTTTACATTTTTCGAATTGGCATGTTAAAATTGCACTTTCCCAGAAGACAAATGAAATCAATCAAAAATTGTTCTATTCAATATGCTTACTTTGCTCACCAAGTCTACCCAAAATGTGTTTTCAATTTTGATAAATTCATTTTGTTTGATTCGATTCAACTTGTTTTGAGTGTTCTTCCCCCAAATCCTCTAGCTCCTGGTGGGATGTTCATACACATTCCTAAGGCCAATGATGAAATAAACATTGTATTTAAACTTACTTGTTAACTAAGTCTCTCAGTGCACAATTTATTTTTGACTTCAAATTCTTAACATGTCAGTTCCATTTACTCAAACATTTGTTTTGAATCTCCCATCCGTAGTTTACATTTACTTTCGAATTGGCATGTTAAATCACTTTCCAACACAAATGATCGAATAAAATTGTTCCTATTCATGCTTACTTGCTCACCAAGTCTACCCAAAATGTGTTTTCAATTTTGATAATTCATTTTGATTCGATTCAGGACTTGTTTTAGTGTTCTTCCCAAATCCTTCTAGCTCTACAGTGGGATGTTCATTCACATTCTCTGCAAGGCCAATTTGATGTAAGTAAACATTGTATTTAAGCCCCCACCTTACTTGTTAACTAAGTCTCCTCCCGAAAATTTTTTTTGACTTCAAATTCTTTTGTCAGTTCTTACTCCAACTTGTTTTCGAGATCTCCCATCAGTAGCTTCTAAATTTGCTTTCAGAATTGGCTTCTGATTAAATCCACTCCAAGAGAAATGATCGATAAAATTTTCTATTCATACTTGCTCACAAGACTGCGAAATGTGTTTTCAATTGGAAAATTCCTTTTGATTCCAACACAAATGACCAATAAAATTGTTCTATTCATGCTTACTTGCTCACCAAGTCTACCAAAAATGTGTTTTCAATTTGATGATTCATTTTGATTCTGATTCAACTTGTTTAAGTGTTCTTCCCAAATCCTCATAGCTCTAATTAGGATGTTCCATTCCACATTCCTAAGGCGTAATGATGAAGCAAAAATTGTATTTAAAGCCGCATTACTTGTTAACTAAGTCTCTCAAATTTTTATTGACTTCAAATTGCTTTGTCAGTTCTTTCAACTCGAATTTGTTTGAATCTCGTCATCCCGTAACCACGTTTACGAAATGTGCTCGAGAATTGGCATGTTAAATCACTTTCCAAGATAAATGATCAATAAAATTATTCTATTCATGCTTACTTGCTCACCAAGTATAGCGAAAATGTGTTTTCAATTGGATATTTCATTTTGATTCTGATTCGAGTTGCTTCGAGTGTTCTTCCGAAATCTTCTAGCTCTAATTGGGATGTTCATTCACATCTCTAACGCCAATGATGAAGCAAACATTGTATTTAACCTTACTTGTTAACTAAGTCTCTTCAAAATGTGTTTTTGACTTCAAATTCTTTGTCAGTTCTTACCTAATTTGCTTCGAATCTCCATCCGTAGTTTCTGTTACTCGAATTAGCATGTTAAATCACTTTCCAAGACAAATGATCAATAAAATTGTTCTATTCATGCTTACTTGCTCACCAAGTCTACCCAAAATGTGTTTTCAAGTGGAAAATTCCTTTTGATTCCAATTCGACTTGTTTCGAGTGTTCTTCCCAAATCCTCTAGCTCTAATTCGGATGTTCATTCACATCTCTAACGCCAATGATGAAGCAAACGTTGTATTTAACCTTACTTGTTAACTAAGTCACTTCAAAATTTGTTTTTGACTTCAAATTCTTTGTCGGTTCTTACTCAATTTGTTTCGAATCTCCATCCGTAGTTTCTGTTACTCGAATTGGCATGTTAAATCACTTTCCAAGACAAATGATCAATAAAATTGTTCTATTCATGCTTACTTGCTCACCAAGTCTACCAAAAATGTGTTTTCAATTGGAAATTTCCTTTGGTTCCAATTCAACTTGTTTTGAGTGTTCTTCCCAAATCCTCTAGCTCTAATTCGGATGTTCATTCACATCTCTAACGCCAATGATGAAGTAAACATTGTATTTAAGCTTACTTGTTAACTAGGTCTGTCCAAAATTTATTTTTGACTTCAAATTCTTTGTCAGTTCTTACTCAATTTGTTTCGAATCTCCATCCGTAGTTTCTGGCGAATTGGCATGTTAAATCACTTTCCAACACAAATGATCAATAAAATTGTTCTATTCATGCTTACTTGCTCACCAAGTCTACCCAAAATGTGTTTTCAATTTGATAATTCATTTTGATTCTGATTCAACTTGTTTCGAGTGTTCTTCCCAAATCCTCTAGCTCTAATTCGGATGTTCATTCACATTCCTAAGGCCAATGATGAAATAAACATTGTATTTAAGCTTACTTGTTAACTAAGTCTCTCCAAAATTTTTTATTGACTTCAAATTCTTTGTCAGTTCTTACTCAACTTGTTTTGAATCTCCATCCGTAGCTTCTGTTACTCGAATTGGCATGTTAAATCACTTTCCAACACAAATGATCCATAAAATTGTTCTATTCATGCTTACTTGCTCACCAAGTATAGCGAAAATGTGTTTTCAATTGGATATTTCATTTTGATTCTGATTCAACTTGTTTTGAGTGTTCTTCCCAAATCCTCTAGCTCTAATTCGGATGTTCATTCACATCTCTAACGCCAATGATGAAGTAAACATTGTATTTAAGCTTACTTGTTAACTAGGTCTGTCCAAAATTTATTTTTGACTTCAAATTCTTTGTCAGTTCTTACTCAATTTGTTTCGAATCTCCATCCGTAGTTTCTGTTACTCGAATTGGCATGTTAAATCACTTTCCAACACAAATGATCAATAAAATTGTTCTATTCATGCTTACTTGCTCACCAAGTCTACCCAAAATGTGTTTTCAATTTGATAATTCATTTTGATTCTGATTCAACTTGTTTCGAGTGTTCTTCCCAAATCCTCTAGCTCTAATTCGGATGTTCATTCACATTCCTAAGGCCAATGATGAAATAAACATTGTATTTAAGCTTACTTGTTAACTAAGTCTCTCCAAAATTTTTTATTGACTTCAAATTCTTTGTCAGTTCTTACTCAACTTGTTTCGAATCTCCATCCGTAGCTTCTGTAACTCGAATTGGCATGTTAAATCACTTTCCAACACAAATGATCAATAAAATTGTTCTATTCATGCTTACTTGCTCACCAAGTCTACCCAAAATGTGTTTTCAATTTGATAATTCATTTTGATTCTGATTCAACTTGTTTCGAGTGTTCTTCCCAAATCCTCTAGCTCTAATTGGGATGTTCATTCACATTCCTAAGGCCAATGATGAAGCAAACATTGTATTTAAGCTTACTTGTTAACTAAGTCTCTCCAAAATTTATTTTTGACTTCAAATTCTTTGTCAGTTCTTACTCGATTTCTTTCTAATCTCCATCCGTAGCTTCTGTTACTCGAATTGGCATGTTAAATCACTTTCCAACACAAATGATCAATAAAATTGTTCTATTCATGCTTACTTGCTCACCAAGTCTACCAAAAATGTGTTTTCAATTGGAAATTTCCTTTTGATTCCAATTCAACTTGTTTTGAGTGTTCTTCCCAAATCCTCTAGCTCTAATTCGGATGTTCATTCACATTCCTAAGGCCAATGATGAAGCAAACATTGTATTTAAGCTTACTTGTTAACTAGGTCTGTCCAAAATTTATTTTTGACTTCAAATTCTTTGTCAGTTCTTACTCAATTTGTTTCGAATCTCCATCCGTAGCTTCTGTTACTCGAATTGGCATGTTAAATCACTTTCCAACACAAATGATCAATAAAATTGTTCTATTCATGCTTACTTGCTCACCAAGTCTACCCAAAATGTGTTTTCAATTTGATAATTCATTTTGATTCTGATTCAACTTGTTTCGAGTGTTCTTCCCAAATCCTCTAGCTCTAATTCGGATGTTCATTCACATCTCTAACGCCAATGATGAAGCAAACATTGTATTTAACCTTACTTGTTAACTAAGTCTCTTCAAAATTTGTTTTTGACTTCAAATTCTTTGTCAGTTCTTACTCAATTTGTTTCGAATCTCCATCCGTAGTTTCTGTTACTCGAATTGGCATGTTAAATCACTTTCCAAGACAAATGATCAATAAAATTGTTCTATTCATGCTTACTTGCTCACCAAGTCTACCAAAAATGTGTTTTCAATTGGAAATTTCCTTTTGATTCCAATTCAACTTGTTTTGAGTGTTCTTCCCAAATCCTCTAGCTCTAATTCGGATGTTCATTCACATTCCTAAGGCCAATGATGAAGTAAACATTGTATTTAAGCTTACTTGTTAACTAGGTCTGTCCAAAATTTATTTTTGACTTCAAATTCTTTGTTAGTTCTTACTCAATTTGTTTCGAATCTCCATCCGTAGCTTCTGTTACTCGAATTGGCATGTTAAATCACTTTCCAAGACAAATGATCAATAAAATTGTTCTATTCATGCTTACTTGCTCACCAAGTCTACCCAAAATGTGTTTTCAATTTGATAATTCATTTTGATTCTGATTCAACTTGTTTCGAGTGTTCTTCCCAAATCCTCTAGCTCTAATTCGGATGTTCATTCACATCTCTAACGCCAATGATGAAGTAAACATTGTATTTAAGCTTACTTGTTAACTAGGTCTGTCCAAAATTTATTTTTGACTTCAAATTCTTTGTTAGTTCTTACTCAATTTGTTTTGAAAGTCCATCCGTAGTTTCTGTTAATCAAATTGGCATGTTAAATCACTTTCCAACACAAATGATCAATAAAATTGTTCTATTCATGCTTACTTGCTCACCAAGTCTACCAAAAATGTGTTTCAATTGGATATTTCATTTTGATTCCGATTCAACTTGTTTTGAGTGTTCTTCCCAAATCCTCTAGCTCTAATTCGGATGTTCATTCACATTCCTAAGGCCAATGATGAAGCAAACATTGTATTTAAGCTTACTTGTTAACTAAGTCTCTCCAAAATTTGTTTTTGACTTCAAATTCTTTGTCAGTTCTTACTCAATTTGTTTCGAATCTCCATTCGTAGCTTCTGTAACTCGAATTGGCATGTTAAATCACTTTCCAACACAAATGATCAATAAAATTGTTCTATTCATGCTTACTTGCTCACCAAGTCTACCCAAAATGTGTTTTCAATTGGATATTTCATTTTGATTCCGATTCAACTTGTTTTGAGTGTTCTTCCCAAATCCTCTAGCTCTAATTGGGATGTTCATTCACATTCCTAAGGCCAATGATGAAGCAAACATTGTATTTAAGCTTACTTGTTAACTAAGTCTCTCCAAAATTTTTTATTGACTTCAAATTCTTTGTCAGTTCTTACTCAACTTGTTTCGAATCTCCATCCGTAGCTTCTGTTACTCGAATTGGCATGTTAAATCACTTTCCAACACAAATGATCAATAAAATTGTTCTATTCATGCTTACTTGCTCACCAAGTCTACCCAAAATGTGTTTTCAATTTGATAATTCATTTTGATTCTGATTCAACTTGTTTTGAGTGTTCTTCCCAAATCCTCTAGCTCTAATTCGGATGTTCATTCACATTCCTAAGGCCAATGATGAAATAAACATTGTATTTAAGCTTACTTGTTAACTAAGTCTCTCCAAAATTTTTTATTGACTTCAAATTCTTTGTCAGTTCTTACTCAATTTGTTTCGAATCTCCATCCGTAGCTTCTGTTACTCGAATTGGCATGTTAAATCACTTTCCAACACAAATGATCCATAAAATTGTTCTATTCATGCTTACTTGCTCACCAAGTATAGCGAAAATGTGTTTTCAATTGGATATTTCATTTTGATTCCGATTCAAGTTGCTTCGAGTGTTCTTCCCAAATCTTCTAGCTCTAATTGGGATGTTCATTCACATCTCTAACGCCAATGATGAAGCAAACATTGTATTTAACCTTACTTGTTAACTAAGTCTCTTCAAAATTTTTTATTGACTTCAAATTCTTTGTCAGTTCTTACTCAACTTGTTTCGAATCTCCATCCGTAGCTTCTGTTACTCGAATTGGCATGTTAAATCACTTTCCAACACAAATGATCAATAAAATTGTTCTATTCATGCTTACTTGCTCACCAAGTCTACCAAAAATGAGTTCTCAATTGGAAATTTCATTTTGATTCCGATTCAACTTGTTTTGAGTGTTCTTCCCAAATCCTCTAGCTCTAATTCGGATGTTCATTCACATTCCTAAGGCCAATGATGAAGCAAACATTGTATTTAAGCTTACTTGTTAACTAAGTCTCTCTGAAATTTGTTTTTGACTTCTAATTCTTTGTCAGTTCTTACTCAATTTTTTTGAATCTCCATCTGAAGTTTCTGTAACTCGAATTGGCATGTTAAATCACTTTCCAAGACAAATGATCAATAAAATTGTTCTATTCATGCTTACTTGCTCACCAAGTCTACCAAAAATGAGTTCTCAATTGGAAATTTCATTTTGATTCCGATTCAACTTGTTTTGAGTGTTCTTCCCAAATCCTCTAGCTCTAATTCGGATGTTCATTCACATTCCTAAGGCCAATGATGAAGCAAACATTGTATTTAAGCTTACTTGTTAACTAAGTCTCTCCAAAATTTGTTTTTGACTTCAAATTCTTTGTCAGTTCTTACTCAATTTGTTTCGAATCTCCATCCGTAGTTTCTGTTACTCGAATTGGCATGTTAAATCACTTTCCAACACAAATGATCAATAAAATTGTTCTATTCATGCTTACTTGCTCACCAAGTCTACCCAAAATGTGTTTTCAATTTGATAATTCATTTTGATTCTGATTCAACTTGTTTCGAGTGTTCTTCCCAAATCCTCTAGCTCTAATTGGGATGTTCATTCACATTCCTAAGGCCAATGATGAAATAAACATTGTATTTAAGCTTACTTGATAACTAAATCTCTCCAAAATTTGTTTTTGACTTCAAATTCTTTGTCAGTTCTTACTCAATTTGTTTCTAATCTCCATCCGTAGTTTCTGTTACTCGAATTGGCATGTTAAATCACTTTCCAACACAAATGATCAATAAAATTGTTCTATTCATGCTTACTTGCTCACCAAGTCTACCCAAAATGTGTTTTCAATTGGATATTTCATTTTGATTCCGATTCAACTTGTTTTGAGTGTTCTTCCCAAATCCTCTAGCTCTAATTGGGATGTTCATTCACATTCCTAAGGCCAATGATGAAGCAAACATTGTATTTAAGCTTACTTGTTAACTAAGTCTCTCCAAAATTTATTTTTGACTTCAAATTCTTTGTCAGTTCTTACTCAATTTGTTTCGAATCTCCATCCGTAGTTTCTGTTACTCGAATTGGCATGTTAAATCACTTTCCAACACAAATGATCAATAAAATTGTTCTATTCATGCTTACTTGCTCACCAAGTCTACCCAAAATGTGTTTTCAATTGGATATTTCATTTTGATTCCGATTCAAGTTGCTTCGAGTGTTCTTCCCAAATCTTCTAGCTCTAATTGGGATGTTCATTCACATCTCTAACGCCAATGATGAAGCAAACATTGTATTTAAGCTTACTTGTTAACTAAGTCTCTCCAAAATTTTTTATTGACTTCAAATTCTTTGTCAGTTCTTACTCAACTTGTTTCGAATCTCCATCCGTAGCTTCTGTTACTCGAATTGGCATGTTAAATCACTTTCCAAGACAAATGATCAATAAAATTGTTCTATTCATGCTTACTTGCTCACCAAGTCTACCAAAAATGTGTTTTCAATTGGATATTTCATTTTGATTCCGATTCAACTTGTTTCGAGTGTTCTTCCCAAATCTTCTAGCTCTAATTGGGATGTTCATTCACATTCCTAAGGCCAATGATGAAGCAAACATTGTATTTAAGCTTACTTGTTAACTAAGTCTCTCCAAAATTTGTTTTTGACTTCAAATTCTTTGTCAGTTCTTACTCAATTTGTTTCGAATCTCCATCCTGTAACTCGAATTGGCATGTTAAATCACTTTCCAACACAAATGATCAATAAAATTGTTCTATTCATGCTTACTTGCTCACCAAGTCTACCCAAAATGTGTTTTCAATTGGATATTTCATTTTGATTCCGATTCAACTTGTTTTGAGTGTTCCTCCCAAATCCTCTAGCTCTAATTCGGATGTTCATTCACATTCCTAAGGCCAATGATGAAGCAAACATTGTATTTAAGCTTACTTGTTAACTAAGTCTCTCTAAAATTTATTTTTGACTTCAAATTCTTTGTCAGTTCTTACTCAATTTGTTTCGAATCTCCATCCATAGTTTTTGTAACTCGAATTGGCATGTTAAATCACTTTCCAACACAAATGATCAATAAAATTGTTCTATTCATGCTTACTTGCTCACCAAGTCTACCCAAAATGTGTTTTCAATTGGATATTTCATTTTGATTCCGATTCAAGTTGCTTCGAGTGTTCTTCCCAAATCTTCTAGCTCTAATTGGGATGTTCATTCACATTCCTAAGGCTAATGATGAAGCAAACATTGTATTTAAGCTTACTTGTTAACTAAGTCTCTCCAAAATTTGTTTTTGACTTCAAATTCTTTGTCAGTTCTTACTCAATTTGTTTCGAATCTCCATCCGTAGTTTCTGTTACTCGAATTGGCATGTTAAATCACTTTCCAACACAAATGATCAATAAAATTGTTCTATTCATGCTTACTTGCTCACCAAGTCTACCCAAAATGTGTTTTCAATTGGATATTTCATTTTGATTCCGATTCAACTTGTTTCGAGTGTTCTTCCCAAA
This sequence comes from Senna siamea, assembly GCA_031216115.1. Lineage (NCBI taxonomy): Eukaryota > Viridiplantae > Streptophyta > Magnoliopsida > Fabales > Fabaceae > Senna > Senna siamea. Next base: position 21,405,833 of record CM062361.1, on the reverse strand, counting down.
TCTTCTAGCTCTAATTGGGATGTTCATTCACATTCCTAAGGCCAATGATGAAGCAAACATTGTATTTAAGCTTACTTGTTAACTAAGTCTCTCCAAAATTTGTTTTTGACTTCAAATTCTTTGTCAGTTCTTACTCAATTTGTTTCGAATCTCCATCCGTAGTTTCTGTAACTCGAATTGGCATGTTAAATCACTTTCCAACACAAATGATCAATAAAATTGTTCTATTCATGCTTACTTGCTCACCAAGTCTACCCAAAATGTGTTTTCAATTGGATATTTCATTTTGACTCCGGTTCAACTTGTTTCGAGTGATCTTCCGAAATCTTCTAGCTCTAATTGGGATGTTCATTCACATTCCTAAGGCCAATGATGAAGCAAACATTGTATTTAAGCTTACTTGTTAACTAAGTCTCTCCAAAATTTGTTTTTGACTTCAAATTCTTTGTCAGTTCTTACTCAATTTGTTTCGAATCTCCATCCGTAGTTTCTGTAACTCGAATTGGCATGTTAAATCACTTTCCAACACAAATGATCAATAAAATTATTCTATTCATGCTTACTTGCTCACCAAGTCTACCCAAAATGTGTTTTCAATTGGATATTTCATTTTGATTCCGATTCAACTTGTTTTAAGTGTTCTTCCCAAATCTTCTAGCTCTAATTCGGATGTTCATTCACATTCCTAAGGCCAATGATGAAGCAAACATTGTATTTAAGCTTACTTGTTGACTAAGTCTCTCCAAAATTTGTTTTTGACTTCAAATTCTTTGTCAGTTCTTACTCAATTTGTTTCGAATCTCCATCCATAGCTTTTTTAACTCGAATTGGCATGTTAAATCACTTTCCAACACAAATGATCAATAAAATTGTTCTATTCATGCTTACTTGCTCACCAAGTTACCCAAAATGTGTTTTCAATTGGATATTTCATTTTGATTCCGATTCAACTTGTTTCGAGTGTTCTTCCCAAATCTTCTAGCTCTAATTCGGATGTTCATTCACATTGCTAAGGCCAATGATGAAGCAAACATTGTATTTAATCTCACTTGTTAACTAAGTCTCTCCAAAATTTGTTTTTGACTTCAAATTCTTTGTCAGTTCTTACTCAATTTGTTTCGAATCTCCATCCGTAGTTTCAGTTACTCGAATTGGCATGTTAAATCACTTTCCAAGACAAATGATCAATAAAATTGTTCTATTCATGCTTACTTGCTCACCAAGTCTACCCAAAATGTGTTTTCAATTGGATATTTCATTTTGATTCCGATTCAACTTGTTTTGAGTGTTCTTCCCAAATCCTCTAGCTCTAATTGGGATGTTCATTCACATTCCTAAGGCCAATGATGAAGCAAACATTGTATTTAAGCTTACTTGTTAACTAAGTCTCTCCAAAATTTGTTTTTGACTTCAAATTCTTTGTCAGTTCTTACTCAATTTGTTTCAAATCTCCATCCGTAGTTTCTGTTACTCGAATTGGCATGTTAAATCACTTTCCAACACAAATGATCAATAAAATTGTTCTATTCATGCTTACTTGCTCACCAAGTCTACCCAAAATGTGTTTTCAATTGGATATTTCATTTTGATTCCGATTGTTCTTCCCAAATCTTCTAGCTCTAATTGGGATGTTCACTCACATTTCTAACGCCAATGATGAAGCAAACATTGTATTTAAGCTTACTTGTTGACTAAGTCTCTCCAAAATTTGTTTTTGACTTCAAATTCTTTGTCAGTTCTTACTCAATTTGCTTTGAATCTCCATCCGTAACTATTTTAACTCGAATTGGCATGTTAAATCACTTTCCAACACAAATGATCAATAAAATTGTTCTATTCATGCTTACTTGCTCACCAAGTCTACCCAAAATGTGTTTTCAATTGGATATTTCATTTTGATTCCGATTCAACTTGTTTCGAATGTTCTTCCCAAATCTTCTAGCTCTAATTGGGATGGTCATTCACATTCCTAAGGCCAATGATGAAGCAAAATTGTATTTAAGCTTACTTGTTGACTAAGTCTCTCCAAAATTTGTTTTTGATTCAAATTCTTTGTCAGTTCTTACTCAATTTGCTTCGAATCTCCATCCGTAGCTTTTTAACTCGAATTGGCATGTTAAATCACTTTCCAACACAAATGATCAATAAAATTGTTCTATTCATGCTTACTTGCTCACCAAGTCTACCCAAAATGTGTTTTCAATTGGATATTTCATTTTGATTCCGATTCAACTTGTTTCGAATGTTCTTCCCAAATCTTCTAGCTCTAATTCGAATGTTCATTCACATTCCTAAGGCCAATGATGAAGCAAACATTGTATTTAAGCTTACTTGTTGACTAAGTCTCTCCAAAATTTGTTTTTGACTTCAAATTCTTTGTCAGTTCTTACTCAATTTGCTTCGAATCTCCATCCGTAGCTTTTTAACTCGAATTGGCATGTTAAATCACTTTCCAACACAAATGATCAATAAAATTGTTCTATTCATGCTTACTTGCTCTCCAAGTCTACCCAAAACGTGTTTTCAATTGGATATTTCATTTTGATTCCGATTCAACTTGTTTCGAGTGTTCTTCCCAAATCTTCTAGCTCTAATTGGGATGTTCATTCACATTCCTAAGGCCAATGATGAAGCAAACATTGTATTTAAGATTACTTGTTGACTAAGTATCTCCAAAATTTGTTTTTGACTTCAAATTCTTTGTCAGTTCTTACTCAATTTGCTTCGAATCTCCATCCGTAGTTTCTATAACTCGAATTGGCATGTTAAATCACTTTCCAACACAAATGATCAATAAAATTGTTCTATTCATGCTTACTTGCTCACCAAGTCTACCCAAAATGTGTTTTCAATTGGATATTTCATTTTGATTCCGATTCATCTTGTTTCAAGTGTTCTTCCCAAATCTTCTAGCTCTAATTGGGATGTTCATTCACATTCCTAAGGCCAATGATGAAGCAAACATTGTATTTAAGCTTACTTGTTGACTAAGTCTCTCCACAATTTGTTTTTGACTTCAAATTCTTTGTCAGTTCTTACTCAATTTGCTTCGAATCTCCATCCGTAGTTTCTATAACTCTAATTGGCATGTTAAATCACTTTCCAACACAAATGATCAATAAAATTGTTCTATTCATGCTTACTTGCTCACCAAGTCTACCCAAAATGTGTTTTCAATTGGATATTTCATTTTGATTCCGATTCAACTTGTTTCGAATGTTCTTCCCAAATCTTCTAGCTCTAATTGGGATGTTCATTCACATTCCTAAGGCCAATGATGAAGCAAACATTGTATTTAAGCTTACTTGTTGACTAAGTCTCTCCAAAATTTGTTTTTGACTTCAAATTCTTTGTCAATTCTTACTCAATTTGCTTCGAATCTCCATCCGTAGCTTTTTTAACTCGAATTGGCATGTTAAATCACTTTCCAACACAAATGATCAATAAAATTGTTCTATTCATGCTTACTTGCTCACCAAGTCTACCCAAAATGTGTTTTCAATTGGATATTTCATTTTGATTCCGATTCAACTTGTTTCGAGTGTTCTTCACAAATCTTCTAGCTCTAATTCGGATGTTCATTCACATTCCTAAGGCCAATGATGAAGCAAACATTGTATTTAAGCTTACTTGTTGACTAAGTCTCTCCACAATTTGTTTTTGACTTCAAATTCTTTGTCAGTTCTTACTCAATTTGTTTCGAATCTCCATCCGTAGTTCCTAAAACTCGAATTGGCATGTTAAATCACTTTCCAACACAAATGATCAATAAAATTGTTCTATTCATGCTTACTTGCTCACCAAGTCTACCCAAAACGTGTTTTCAATTGGATATTTCATTTTGATTCCGATTCAACTTGTTTCGAGTGTTCTTCCCAAATCTTCTAGCTCTAATTGGGATGTTCATTCACATTCCTAAGGCCAATGATGAAGCAAACATTGTATTTAAGCTTACTTGTTGACTAAGTCTCTCCAAAATTTGTTTTTGACTTCAAATTCTTTGTCAGTTCTTACTCAATTTGTTTCGAATCTCCATCCGTAGTTTCTATAACTCTAATTGGCATGTTAAATCACTTTCCAACACAAATGATCAATAAAATTGTTCTATTCATGCTTACTTGCTCACCAAGTCTACCCAAAACGTGTTTTCAATTGGATATTTCATTTTGATTCCGATTCAACTTGTTTCGAGTGTTCTTCCCAAATCTTCTAGCTCTAATTGGGATGTTCATTCACATTCCTAAGGCCAATGATGAAGCAAACATTGTATTTAAGCTTACTTGTTGACTAAGTCTCTCCAAAATTTGTTTTTGACTTCAAATTCTTTGTCAGTTCTTACTCAATTTGTTTCGAATCTCCATCCGTAGTTTCCAGAACTCCAATTGGCATGTTAAATCACTTTCCAACACAAATGATCAATAAAATTGTTCTATTCATGCTTACTTGCTCACCAAGTCTACCCAAAATGTGTTTTCAATTGGATATTTCATTTTGATTCCGATTCAACTTGTTTCGAGTGTTCTTCACAAATCTTCTAGCTCTAATTCGGATGTTCATTCACATTCCTAAGGCCAATGATGAAGCAAACATTGTATTTATGCTTACTTGTTGACTAAGTCTCTCCAAAATTTGTGTTTGACTTCAAATTCTTTGTCGGCTACTCAATTTGCTTCGAATCTCCATCCGTAGATTTTCTAACTCGAATTGGCATGATAAATCACTTTCCAACACAAATCATCAATAAAATTGTTCTATTCATGCTTACTTGCTCACCAAGTCTACCCAAAATGTGTTTTCAATTGATATTTCATTTTGATTCCGATTCAACTTGTTTCGAGTGTTCTTCCCAAATCTTCTAGCTCTAATTGGGATGTTCATTCACATTCCTAAGGCCAATGATGAAGCAAACATTGTATTTAAGCTTACTTGTTGACTAAGTCTCTCCATAATTTGTTTTTGACTTCAAATTCTTTGTCAGCACTTACTCAATTTGTTTTCAATCTCCATCCGTAGTTTCCAGAACTCTAATTGGCATGTTAAATCACTTTCCAACACAAATGATCAATAAAATTGTTCTATTCATGCTTACTTGCTCACCAAGTCTACCCAAAATGTGTTTTCAATTGGATATTTCATTTTGATTCCGATTCAACTTGTTTCGAGTGTTCTTCCCAAATCTTCTAGCTCTAATTGGGATGTTCATTCACATTCCTAAGGCCAATGATGAAGCAAACATTGTATTTATGCTTACTTGTTGACTTAGTCTCTCCAAAATTTGTTTTTGACTTCAAATTCATTGTCAGTTCTTACGCAATTTGCTTTGAATCTCCATCCGTAGCTTTTTTAACTCGAATTGGCATGTTAAATCACTTTCCAACACAAATGATCAATAAAATTGTTCTATTCATGCTTACTTGCTCACCAAGTCTACCCAAAATGTGTTTTCAATTGGATATTTCATTTTGATTCCGATTCAACTTGTTTCGAGTGTTCTTCCCAAATCTTCTAGCTCTAATTGGGATGTTCATTCACATTCCTAAGGCCAATGATGAAGCAAACATTGTATTTAAGCTTAATTGTTGACTAAGTCTCTCTAAAACTTGTTTTTGACTTCAAATTCATTGTCAGTTCTTACTCAATTTGTTTTGAATCTCCATCCGTAGTTTCTGTAACTCGAATTGGCATGTTAAATCACTTTCCAACACAAATGATCAATAAAATTGTTCTATTCATGCTTACTTTTTTACCAAGTCTACCCAAAATGTGTTTTCAATTGGATATTTCATTTTGATTCCGATTCAACTTGTTTCGAGTGTTCTTCCCAAATCTTCTAGCTCTAATTGGGATGTTCATTCACATTTCTAAGGCCAATGATGAAGCAAACATTGTATTTAAGCTTACTTGTTGACTAAGTCTCTCCAAAATTTATTTTTGACTGCAAATTCATTGTTAGTTCTTACTCAATTTGTTTCGAATCTCCATCCGTAGCATTTCTAACTCGAATTGGCATGTTGAATCACATTCCAACGCAAATGATCAATAAAATTGTTCTATTCATGCTTACGTGCTCACCAACTCTACCCAAAATGTGTTTTCATTTGGATATTTCATTTTCATTCCGATTCAACTTGTTTCGAGTGTTCTTCCCAAATCTTCTAGCTCTAATTGGGATGTTCATTCACATTCCTAAGGCCAATGATGAGGCAACCATTGTATTTATACTTACTTTTTGACTAAGTCTCTCCAAAATTTGTTTTTGACTTCAAATTCTTTGTCATCTCTTACTCAATTTGTTTTCAATCTCCATCCGTAGTTTCTGTAACTTGAATTGGCATGTTAAATCACTTTCCAACACAAATGATCATTAAAATTGTTCTATTCATGCTCACTTGCTCACCAAGTATACCCAAATTGTGTCCTCAATTGGATATTTCATTTTGATTCCGATTCAACTTGATTCGAGTGTTCATCCCAAATCTTCTAGCTCTAATTGAGATGTTCATTCACATTTCTAAGGCCAATTATGAAGCAAACATTGTATTTAAGCTTACTTGTTGACTAAGTCTCTCCAAAATTTGTTTTTGACTTCAAATTCTTTGTCAGTTCTTACTCAATTTGTTTCGAATCTCCATCCGTAGTTTCTGCTACTCGAATTGAAATGTTAAATCACTTTCCAACACAAATGATCAATAAAATTGTTCTCTTCATGCTTACTTGCTCACCAAGTATACCCAAAATCGGTTTTGCATTTGATATTTTATTTTGATACCGATTCAACTTGTTTCGAGTCTTCTTCCTAAATGTTTTAGCTCTAATTGGGATGTTCATTCACATTCCTAAGGCCAATGATGAAGCAAACATTGTATTTAAGCTTACTTGTTGACTAAGTCTCTCCACAATTTGTTTTTGACTTCAAATTCTTGTCAGTTCTTACTCAATTTGTTTCTACTCTCCATCCGTAGCTTTTCTAACTCGAATTGGCATGTTAAATCACTTTCCAACACAAATGATCAATAAAATTGTTCTATTCATGCTTACTTGCTCACCAAGTCTACCCAAAATGTGTTGTCAATCGGATATTTCATTTTGATTCCGATTCATCTTTTTTCAAGTGATCTTCCCAAATCTTCTAGCTCTAATTGGGATGTTCATTCACTTTCCTAAGGCCAATGATGAAGCAAACATTGTATTTAAGCTTACTTGTTGACTAATTCTCTCCACAATTTGTTTTTGACTTCAAATTCTTTGTCAGTTCTTACTCAATTTGTTTCGAATCTCCATCCGTAGTTTCTGTAACTCGAATTGGCATGTTAAATCACTTTCCAACACAAATGATCAATAAAATTGTTCTATTCACGCTTACTTGCTCACCAAGTCTACCCAAAATATGTTTTCAATTGGATATTTCATTTTGATTCCGATTCAACTTGTTTCGAGTGTTCTTCCCAAATCTTCTAGCTCTAATTGGGATGTTCATTCACATTCCTAAGGCCAATGATGAAGCAAACATTGTATTTAAGCTTACTTGTTGACTAAGTCTCTCCAAAATTTGTTTTTGACTTCAAATTCTTTGTCAGTTCTTACTCAATTTGTTTCGATTCTCCATCCGTAGCTTTTTTAACTCGAATTGGCATGTTAAATCACTTTCCAACACAAATGATCAATAAAATTGTTCTATTCATGCTTACTTGCTCACCAAGTCTACCCAAAATGTGTTTTCAATTGGATATTTCATTTTGATTCCGATTCAACTTGTTTCGAGTGTTCTTCCCAAATCTTCTAGCTCTAATTGGGATGTTCATTCACATTCCTAAGGCCAATGATGAAGCAAACATTGTATTTAAGCTTACTTGTTGACTAAGTCTCTCCAAAATTTGTTTTTGACTTCAAATTCATTGTCAGTTCTTACTCAATTTGTTTCGAATCTCCATCCGTAGTTTCCATAACTCGAATTGGCATGTTAAATCACTTTCAAAGACAAATGATCAATAAAATTGTTCTATTCATGCTTACTTGTTCACCAAGTCTACCCAAAATGTGTTTTCAATTGGATATTTCATTTTGATTCCGATTCAACTTGTTTCGAGTGTTCTTCCCAAATCTTCTAGCTCTAATTGGGATGTTCATTCACATTTCTATGGCCAACGATGAAGCAAACATTGTATTTAAGCTTAATTGTTGATTAAGTCTCTCTAAATTTTGTTTTTCACTTCAAATTCTTTGTCAGTTCTTATTCAATTTGTTTCGAATCTCCATCCGTAGTTTCTGTAACTCGACTTGGCATGTGAAATCACTTTGACACACAAATGTTCAATAAAATTGTTCTATTCATGCTTACTTGTTCACCAAGTCTACCCAAAATGTGTTTTTATTTTGATTCTGATTCAACTTGTTTCGATTGTTCTTCCCAAATCTTCTAGCTCTAATTGGGATGTTCATTCACATTCCTAAGGCCAATGATGAAGCAAACATTGTATTTAAGCTTACTTGTTGACTAAGTCTCTCCAAAATTTGTTTTTGACTTCAAATTCTTTGTCAGTTCTTACTCAATTTGTTTCGAATCTCCATTCGTAGCTTCTGTAACTCGAATTGGCATGTTAAATCACTTTCCAACACAAATGATCAATAAAATTGTTCTATTCATGCTTACTTGCTCACCAAGTCTACCCAAAATGTGTTTTCAATTGGATATTTCATTTTGATTCCGATTCAACTTGTTTCGAGTGTTCTCCCAAATCTTCTAGCTCTAATTGGGATGTTCATTCACATTCCTAAGGCCAATGATGAAGCAAACATTGTATTTAAGCTTACTTGTTGACTAAGTCTCTCCAAAATTTGTTTTTGACTTCAAATTCTTTGTCACTACTCAATTTGTTTCAATCTCCATCCGTAGTTTTATAACTCGAATTGGCATGTTAAATCACTTTCCAACACAAATGATCAATAAAATTGTTCTATTCATGCTTACTTGCTCACCAAGTCTACCCAAAATGTGTTTTCAATTGGATATTTCATTTTGATTCCGATTCAACTTGTTTCGAGTGTTCTTCCCAAATCTTCTAGCTCTAATTGGGATGTTCATTCACATTGCTAAGGCCAATGATGAAGCAAACATTGTATTTAAGCTTACTTGTTGACTAAGTCTCTCCACAATTTGTTTTTGACTTCAAATTCTTTGTCAGTTCTTACTCAATTTGTTTCAAATCTCCATCCGTAGTTTCTATAACTCGAATTGGCATGTTAAATCACTTTCCAACACAAATGATCAATAAAATTGTTCTATTCATGCTTACTTGCTCACCAAGTCTACCCAAAATGTGTTTTCAATTGGATATTTCATTTTGATTCCGATTCAACTTGTTTCGAGTGTTCTTCCCAAATCTTCTAGCTCTAATTGGGATGTTCATTCACATTCCTAAGGACAATGATGAAGCAAACATTGTATTTATGCTTACTTGTTGACTAAGTCTCTCCACAATTTGTTTTTGACTTCAAATTCTTTGTCAGTTCTTACTCAATTTGTTTCAAATCTCCATCCTTTAAATCGAATTGGCATGTTAAATCACTTTCCAACACAAATGATCAATAAAATTGTTCTATTCATGCTTACTTGCTCACCAAGTTACACACAATGTGTTTTCAATTGGATATTTCATTTTGATTCCGATTCATCTTGTTTCAAGTGTTCTTCCCAAATCTTCTAGCTCTAATTGGGATGTTCATTCACTTTCCTAAGGCCAATGATGAAGCAAACATTGTATTTAAGATTACTTGTTGACTAAGTCTCTCCACAATTTGTTTTTGACCTCAAATTCTTTGTCAGTTCTTACTCAATTTGTTTTGAATCTCCATCCGAAGTTTCTGTAACTCGAATTGGCGGGCTAAATCACTTTCCAACGCAAATGATCAATAAAATTTTTCTATTCATGCTTACTTGCTCACCAAGTCTACCCAAAATGTGTTTTCAATTGGATATTTCATTTTGATTCCGATTCAACTTGTTGCGAATGTTCTTCCCAAATCTTCTAGCTCTAATTGGGATGTTCATTCACATTCCTAAGGCCAATGATGAAGCAAACATTGTATTTAAGATTACTTGTTGACTAAGTCTCTCCACAATTTGTTTTTGACTTCAAATTCTTTGTCAGTTCTTACTCAATTTGTTTCGAATCTCCATCCGTAGTTTCTGTAACTCGAATTGGCATGTTAAATCACTTTCCAACACAAATGATCAATAAAATTGTTTTATTCATGCTTACTTGCTCACCAAGTCTACCCAAAATGTGTTTTCAATTGGATATTTCATTTTAATTCCGATTCAACTAGTTTCGAGTGTTCTTCCCAAATCTTCTAGCTCTAATTGGGATGTTCATTGACTTTCCTAAGGCCAATGATGAAGCAAACATTGTATTTAAGATTACTTGTTGACTAAGTCTCTCCAAAATTTGTGTCTGACTTCAAATTCTTTGTCGCTTCTACTCAATTTGTTTCAATCTCCATCTGTAGCTTCATAACTCGAATCGGCGTGTTAAATCACTTTCCAACAAAAATGATCAATAAAATTGTTCTATTCATCCTTACTTGCTCACCAAGTTTACGCAAAATGTGTTTTCAATTGGTATTTCATTTTGATTCCGATTCAACTTGTTTCGAGTCTTCTTCCCAAATCTTCTAGCTCTAATTCAGATGTTCAATCACATTCCTAAGGCCAATGATGAAGCAAACATTGTATTAATGCTTACTTGTTGACTAAGTCTGTCCAAAATTTGTTTTTGACTTCAAATTCTTTGTCAGTTCTTACTCAATTTGTTTTCAATCTCCATCCGTAGCTTCAGAACTCGAATTGGCATGTTAAATGACTTTGCAACACAAATGATGAATAAAATTGTTCTATTCATGCTTACTTGCTCACCAAGTCTACCCAAAATGTGTTTTCAATTGGATATTTCATTTTGATCCCGATTCAACTAGTTTCGAGTGTTCTTCCCAAATCTTCTAGCTCTAATTGGGATGTTCATTCACATTCCTAAGGCCAATGATGAAGCAAACATTGTATTTAAGCTTACTTGTTGACTAACTCTCTCCAAAATTTATTTTTAATTTCAAATTCTTTGTCACTTCTACTCTATTTGTTTCGATTCTCCATCCATAGTTTCAGTAACTCGAATTGGCATGTTAAATCACTTTCCAACACAAATGATCAACAAAATTGTTCTATTCACGCTTACTTGCTCACCAAGTCTACCCAAAATGTGTTTTCAATTGGATATTTCATTTTGATTCCGATTCAACTTGTTTCGAGTGTTCTTCCCAAATCTTCTAGCTCTAATTGGGATGTTCATTCACATTCCTAAGGACAATGATGAAGCAAACATTGTATTTATGCTTACTTGTTGACTTAGTCTCTCTAAAATTTGTTTTTGATCTCAAATTCTTTTGTCGGCCTACTCAATTTCTTTACAATCTCCATCCGTAGTTTCTAACTCGAATTGGCATGTTAAATCACTTTCCAACACAAATGATCAATAAAATTGTTCTATTCATGCTTACTTGCTCACCAAGTCTACCCAAAATGTGTTTTCAATTGGATATTTCATTTTGATTCCGATTCAACTTGTTTCGAGTGTTCTTCCCAAATCTTCTAGCTCTAATTGGGATGTTCATTCACATTCCTAAGGCCAATGATGAAGCAAACATTGTATTTAAGCTTACTTGTTGACTAAGTCTCTCCAAAATTCGTTTTTGACTTCAAATTCTTTATCAGTTCCTACTCAATTTGCTTTGAATCTCCATCCGTAGCTTTTTTAACTCGAATTGGCATGTTAAATCACTTTCCAACACAAATGATCAATAAAATTGTTCTATTCATGCTTACTTGCTCACCAAGTCTACCCAAAATATGTTTTCAATTGGATATTTCATTTTGATTCCGATTCAACTTGTTTCGAGTGTTCTTCCCAAATCTTCTAGCTCTAATTGGGATGTTCATTCACATTCCTAAGGCCAATGATGAAGCAAACATTGTATTTATGCTTACTTGTTGACTTAGTCTCTCCAAAATTTGTTTTTGACTTCAAATTCTTTGTCAGTTCTTACTCAATTTCTTTTCAATCTCCATCCGCAGTTTCTGTAACTCGTTTGGCATGTTAAATCACTTGCCAACGCAAATGATCAATAAAATTTTTCTATTCATGCTTACTTACTCACCAAGTCTACCCAAAATGTGTTTTCAATTGGATATTTCATTTTGATTCCGATTCATCTTGTTTCATGTGTTCTTCACAAATCTTCTAGCTCTAATTGGGATGTTCATTCACATTGCTAAGCCCAATGATGAAGCAAACATTGTATTTAAGCTTACTTGTTGACTAAGTCTCTTCACAATTTGTTTTTGATTTCAAATTCTTTGTCAGTTCTTACTCAATTTGTTTCGAATCTCCATCCGTAGTTTCTGTAACTCGAATTGGCATGTTAAATCACTTTCCAACACAAATGATCAATAAAATTGTTCTATTCATGCTTACTTGCTCACCAAGTCTACCCAAAATGTGTTTTCAATTGGATATTTCATTTTGATTCCGATTCAACTTGTTTCGAAAGTTCTTCCCAAATCTTCTAGCTGTAATTGGGAAATTCATTCACAATTCTAAGGCTAATGATGAAGCAAACATTGTATTTAAGCTTACTTGTTGACTAATTCTCTCCACAATTTATTTTTGATTCAAATTCTTTGTCAGTTCTTACTCAATTTGCTTCGAATCTCTATCCGTAGTTTCAGAACTCGAATTGGCAAGTTAAATCACTTTCCAACACAAATGATCAATAAAATTGTTCTATTCATGCTTACTTGCTCTCCAAGTCTACCCAAAACGTGTTTTCAATTGGATATTTCATTTTGATTCCGATTCAACTTGTTTCGAGTGTTCTTCACAAATCTTCTAGCTCTAATTCGGATGTTCATTCACATTCCTAAGGCCAATGATGAAGCAAACATTGTATTTAAGCTTACTTGTTGACTAAGTCTCTCCAAAATTTGTTTTTGACTTCAAATTCTTTGTCAGCTTTACTCAATTTGTTTCAATCTCCATCCGTAGTTTCAGAACTCGAATTGGCATGTTAAATCACTTTCCAACACAAATGATCAATAAAATTGTTCTATTCATGCTTACTTGCTCACCAAGTCTACCCAAAATGTGTTTTCAATTGGATATTTCATTTTGATTCCGATTCAACTTGTTTCGAGTGTTCTTCCCAAATCTTCTAGCTCTAATTGGGATGTTCATTCACATTCCTAAGGCCAATGATGAAGCAAACATTGTATTTAAGCTTACTTGTTGACTAAGTCTCTCCAAAATTTGTTTTTGACTTCAAATTCTTTGTCATTTACTCAATTTGTTTCAATCTCCATCCGTAGTTTCAGAACTCGAATTGGGATGTTAAATTACTTTCCAACACAAATGATCAATAAAATTGTTCTATTCATGCTTACTTGCTCACCAAGTCTACCCAAAATGTGTTTTCAATTGGATATTTCATTTTGATTCCGATTCAACTTGTTTCGAGTGTTCTTCCCAAATCTTCTAGCTCTAATTGGGATGTTCATTCACATTCCTAAGGCCAATGATGAAGCAAACATTGTATTTAAGCTTACTTGTTGACTAAGTCTCTCCAAAATTTGTTTTTGACATCAAATTCTTTGTCAGCTTACTCAATTTGTTTCAATCTCCATCCGTAGTTTCAGAACTCGAATTGGCATGTTAAATCACTTTCCAACACAAATGATCAATAAAATTGTTCTATTCATGCTTACTTTCTCACCAAGTCTACCCAAAATGTGTTTTCAATTGATATTTCATTTTGGTTCCGATTCAACTTGTTTCGAGTGTTCTTCCCAAATCTTCTAGCTCTAATTGGGATGTTCATTCACATTCCTAAGGCCAATGATGAAGCAAACATTGTATTTAAGCTTACTTGTTGACTAAGTCTCTCCACAATTTGTTTTTGACTTCAAATTCTTTGTCATTTCTTACTCAATTTGTTTCGAATCTCCATCCGTAGTTTCAGAACTCGAATTGAAATGTTAAATCACTTTCCAACACAAATGATCAATAAAATTGTTCTATTCATGCTTACTTGCTCACCAAGTCTACCCAAAATGTGTTTTCAATTGGATATTTCATTTTGATTCCGATTCAACTTGTTTCGAGTGTTCTTCCCAAATCTTCTAGCTCTAATTGGGATGTTCATTCACATTCCTAAGGCCAATGATGAAGCAAACATTGTATTTAAGCTTACTTGTTGACTAAGTCTCTCGAAAATTTGTTTTTGACTTTAAATTCTTTGTCATTTACTCAATTTGTTTCGATTCTCCATCCATAGTTTCAGTAACTCGAATTGGCATGTTAAATCACTTTGCAACACAACATGATCAATAAAATTGTTCTATTCATGCTTACTTGCTCACCAAGTCTACCCAAAATGTGTTTTCAATTGGATATTTCATTTTGATTCCGATTCAACTTGTTTCGAATGTTCTTCCCAAATCTTCTAGCTCTAATTGGGATGTTCATTCACAATTCTAAGGCCAATGATGAAGCAAACATTGTATTTAAGCTTACTTGTTGACTAAGTCTCTCTAAAATTTGTTTTTGACTTCAAATTCTTTGTCAGCTTACTCAATTTGCATTGAATCTCCATCCGTAACTTTTTTAACTCGAATTGGCATGTTAAATCACTTTCCAACACAAATGATCAATAAAATTGTTCTATTCATGCTTACTTGCTCACCAAGTCTACCCAAAATGTGTTTTCAATTGGATATTTCATTTTGATTCCGATTCAACTTGTTTCGAGTGTTCTTCCCAAATCTTCTAGCTCTAATTCGGATGTTCATTCACATTCCTAAGGCCAATGATGAAGCAAACATTGTATTTATGCTTACTTGTTGACTAAGTCTCTCCACAATTTGTTTTTAACTTCAAATTCTTTGTCATTTACTCAATTTGTTTCAATCTCCATCCGTAGTTTTTAACTCGAATTGGCATGTTAAATCACTTTCCAACACAAATGATCAATAAAATTGTTCTATTCATGCTTACTTGCTCACCAAGTCTACCCAAAATGTCTTTTCAATTGGATATTTCATTTTGATTCCGATTCAACTTGATTCGAGTGTTCCTCCCAAATCTTCTAGCTCTAATTGGGATGTTCATTCACATTCCTAAGGCCAATGGTGAAGCAAACATTGTATTTAAGCTTACTTGTTGACTAAGTCTCTCCAAAATTTGTTTTTGACTTCAAATTCTTTGTCAGTTCTTACTCAATTTGTTTCGAATCTCCATCCGTAGTTTCTATAACTCGAATTGGCATGTTAAATCACTTTCCAACACAAATGATCATTAAAATTGTTCTACTCATGCTTACTTGCTCACCAAGTCTACCCAAAATGTGTTTTCAATAGGATATTTCATTTTGATTCCGATTCAACTTGTTTCGAGTGTTCTTCCCAAATCTTCTAGCTCTAATTGGGATGTTCATTCACATTCCTAAGGCCAATGATGAAGCAAACATTGTATTTATGCTTACTTGTTGACTAAGTCTCTCCAAAATTTTTTTTTGACTTCAAATTCTTTGTCGGGCTTCTACTCAACTTGTTTCGAATCTCCATCCGTAGCTTCTGTAACTCGATTTGGCATGTTAAATCACTTTTGCAAGATAAATGATCAATAAAATTGTTTTATTCGTGCTTACTTGCTCACCAAATCTACCCAAAATGTGTTTTCAATTGGATATTTCATTTTGATTCCGATTCAACTTGTTTCGAATGTTCTTCCCAAATCTTCTAGCTCTAATTGGGATGTTCATTCACATTCCTAAGGCCAATGATGAAGCAAACATTGTATTTAAGCTTACTTGTTGACTAAGTCTCTCCAAAATTTGTTTTTGACTTCAATTTCTTTGTCAGCTTACTCAATTTGTTTCGAATCTCCATCCGTAGTTTCTATAACTCTAATTGGCATGTTAAATCACTTTCCAACACAAATGATCAATAAAATTGTTCTATTCATGCTTACTTGCTCACCAAGTCTACCCAAAATGTGTTTTCAATTGGATATTTCATTTTGATTCCGATTCAACTTGTTTCGAGTGTTCTTCACAAATCTTCTAGCTCTAATTCGGATGTTCATTCACATTCCTAAGGCCAATGATGAAGCAAACATTGTATTTAAGCTTACTTGTTGACTAAGTCTCTCTAAAATTTGTTTTTGACTTCAAATTCTTTGTCAGTTCTTACTCAATTTGCTTCGAATCTCCATCCGTAGTTCCTATAACTCGAATTGGCATGTTAAATCACTTTCCA
Organism: Senna siamea; assembly: GCA_031216115.1. Lineage (NCBI taxonomy): Eukaryota > Viridiplantae > Streptophyta > Magnoliopsida > Fabales > Fabaceae > Senna > Senna siamea. The sequence goes on along the minus strand of CM062361.1, from coordinate 21,389,473 downwards.
ACACAAATGATCAATAAAATTGTTCTATTCATGCTTACTTGCTCACCAAGTCTACCCAAAATGTGTTTTCAATTGGATATTTCATTTTGATTCCGATTCAACTTGTTTCGAGTGTTCTTCCCAAATCTTCTAGCTCTAATTGGGATGTTCATTCACATTCCTAAGGCCAATGATGAAGCAAACATTGTATTTAAGCTTACTTGTTGACTAAGTCTCTCCAAAATTTGTTTTTGACTTAAAATTCTTTGTCACTTACTCAATTTGTTTCGAATCTCCATCCGTAGCTTTTTAAACTCGAATTGGCATGTTAAATCACTTTCCAACACAAATGATCAATAAAATTGTTCTATTCATGCTTACTTTTTCACCAAGTCTACCCAAAATGTGTTTTCAATTGGATATTTCATTTAGAGTCCGAGTCCAGTAGTTTCAGTGTTCTTCACAAATCTTCTAGCTCTAATTCGGATGTTCATTCACTTTCCTAAGGCCAATGATGAAGCAAACATTGTATTTAAGCTTACTTGTTGACTAAGTTTCTCCACAATTTGTTTTTGACATCAAATTCTTTGTCAGCTTACTCAATTTGCTTCGAATCTCCATCCATAGCTTTTTTAACTCGAATTGGCATGTTAAATCACTTTCCACCACAAATGATCAATAAAATTGTTTATTCATGCTTACTTGCTCACCAAGTCTACCCAAAATGTGTTTTCAATTGGATATTTCATTTTGATTCCGATTCAACTTGTTTCGAATGTTCTTCCCAAATCTTCTAGCTCTAATTGGGATGTTCATTCACATTCCTAAGGCCAATGATGAAGCAAACATTGTATTTAAGCTTACTTGTTGACTAAGTCTCTCCAAAATTTGTTTTTGACTTCAAATTCTTTGTCAGTTCTTACTCAATTTGCTTCGAATCTCCATCCGTAGTTCCTATAACTCGAATTGGCATGTTAAATCACTTTCCAACACAAATGATCAATAAAATTGTTCTATTCATGCTTACTTGCTCACCAAGTCTACCCAAAACGTGTTTTCAATTGGATATTTCATTTTGATTCCGATTCAACTTGTTTCGAGTGTTCTTCCCAAATCTTCTAGCTCTAATTGGGATGTTCATTCACATTCCTAAGGCCAATGATGAAGCAAACATTGTATTTAAGCTTACTTGTTGACTAAGTCTCTCCAAAATTTGTTATTGACTTTAAATTCTTTGTCATTTACTCAATTTGTTTCAATCTCCATCCGTAGTTTCAGAACTCGAATTGGCATGTTAAATCACTTTCCAACACAAATGATCAATAAAATTGTTCTATTCATGCTTACTTGCTCACCAAGTCTACCCAAAATGTGTTTTCAATTGGATATTTCATTTTGATTCTGATTCACCTAGTTTCGAGTGTTCTTCCCAAATCTTCTAGCTCTAATTGGGATGTTCATTCACATTCCTAAGGCCAATGATGAAGCAAACATTGTATTTAAGCTTACTTGTTGACTAAGTCTCTCCAAAATTTGTTTTTGACTTTAAATTCTTTGTCAGTTCTTACTCAATTTGCTTCGAATCTCCATCCGTAGCTTCTGTAACTCGAATTGGCATGTTAAATCACTTTCCAACACAAATGATCAATAAAATTGTTCTATTCATGCTTACTTGCTCACCAAGTCTACCCAAAACGTGTTTTCAATTGGATATTTCATTTTGATTCCGATTCAACTTGTTTCGAGTGTTCTTCCCAAATCTTCTAGCTCTAATTGGGATGTTCATTCACATTCCTAAGGCGAATGATGAAGCAAACATTGTATTTAAGCTTACTTGTTGACTAAGTCTCTCCACAATTTATTTTTGACTTCAAATCTTTGTCATTTACTCAATTTGCTTCGAATCTCCATCCGTAGTTTCTATAACTCGAATTGGCATGTTAAATCACTTTCCAACACAAATGATCAATAAAATTGTTCTATTCATGCTTACTTGCTCACCAAGTCTACCCAAAATGTGTTTTCAATTGGATATTTCATTTTGATTCCGATTCAACTTGTTTCGAGTGTTCTTCCCAAATCTTCTAGCTCTAATTGGGATGTTCATTCACATTCCTAAGGCCAATGATGAAGCAAACATTGTATTTAAGCTTACTTGTTGACTAAGTCTCTCCAAAATTTGTTTTTGACTTCACATTCTTTGTCATTTACTCAATTTGTTTCAATCTCCATCCGTAGTTTCAGAACTCGAATTGGCACGTTAAATCACTTTCCAACACAAATGATCAATAAAATTGTTCTATTCATGCTTACTTGCTCACCAAGTCTACCCAAAATGTGTTTTCAATTGGATATTTCATTTTGATTCCGATTCAACTTGTTTCGAGTGTTCTTCCCAAATCTTCTAGCTCTAATTGGGATGTTCATTCACATTCCTAAGGACAATGATGAAGCAAACATTGTATTTAAGCTTACTTGTTGACTTAGTCTCTCCAAAATTTGTTTTTGACTTCAAATTCTTTGTCAGTTCTATCTCAATTTGTTTCGAATCTCCATCCGTAGTTTCTTTAACTCGAATTGGCATGTTAAATCACTTTCCAACACAAATGATCAATAAAATTGTTCTATTCATGCTTACTTGCTCTCCAAGTCTACCCAAAACGTGTTTTCAATTGGATATTTCATTTTGATTCCGATTTAACTTGTTTCGAGTGTTCTTCACAAATCTTCTAGCTCTAATTTGGATGTTCATTCACATTCCTAAGGCCAATGATGAAGCAAAATTGTATTTAAGCTTACTTGTTGACTAAGTCTCTCCACAATTTGTTTTTGAGTTCAAATTCTTTGTCAGTTCTTACTCAATTTGCTTCGAATCTCCATCCGTAGTTCTTATAACTCTAATTGGCATGTTAAATCACTTTCCAACACAAATGATCAATAAAATTGTTCTATTCATGCTTACTTGCTCACCAAGTCTACCCAAAATGTGTTTTCAATTGGATATTTCATTTTGATTCCGATTCAACTTGTTTCGAATGTTCTTCCCAAATCTTCTAGCTCTAATTGGGATGTTCATTCACATTCCTAAGGCCAATGATGAAGCAAACATTGTATTCAATTTTAATTGTTGACTAAGTCTCTCCCAAATTTCTTTTTGACTTCAAATTCTTTGTCATTTACTCAATTTGTTTCAATCTCCATCCGTAGTTTCAGAACTCGAATTGGCATGTTAAATCACTTTCCAACACAAATGATCAATAAAATTGTTCTATTCATGCTTACTTGCTCACCAAGTCTACCCAAAATGTGTTTTCAATTGGATATTTCATTTTGATTCCGATTCAACTTGTTTCGAGTGTTCTTCCCAAATCTTCTAGCTCTAATTCGGATGTTCATTCACATTCCTAAGGCCAATGATGAAGCAAACATTGTATTTATGCTTACTTGTTGACTAAGTCTCTCCCAAATTTCTTTTTGACTTCAAATTCTTTGTCATTACTCAATTTGTTTCAATCTCCATCCGTAGCTTTTCGAACTCGAATTGGCATGTTAAATCACTTTCCAACACAAATGATCAATAAAATTGTTCTATTCATGCTTACTTGCTCACCAAGTCTACCCAAAATGTGTTTTCAATTGGATATTTCATTTTGATTCCGATTCAACTTGTTTCGAGTGTTCTTCCCAAATCTTCTAGCTCTAATTGGGATGTTCATTCACATTCCTAAGGCCAATGATGAAGCAAACATTGTATTTAAGCTTACTTGTTGACTAAGTCTCTCCAAAATTTGTTTTTGACTTCAAATTCTTTGTCATTTACTCAATTTGTTTCAATCTCCATCCGTAGTTTCAGAACTCGAATTGGCATGTTAAATCACTTTGCAACACAAATGATCAATAAAATTGTTCTATTCATGCTTACTTGCTCACCAAGTCTACCCAAAATGTGTTTTCAATTGGATATTTCATTTTGATTCCGATTCAACTTGTTTCGAGTGTTCTTCCCAAATCTTCTAGCTCTAATTGGGATGTTCATTCACATTCCTAAGGCCAATGATGAAGCAAACATTGTATTTAAGCTTACTTGTTGACTAAGTCTCTCCAAAATTTGTTTTTGACTTCAAGTTCTTTGTCGGGCTCTACTCAATTTGTTTCAATCTCCATCCGTAGTTTCAGAACTCGAATTGGCATGTTAAATCACTTTGCAAAACAAATGATCAATAAAATTGTTCTATTCATGCTTACTTGCTCACCAAGTCTACCCAAAATGTGTTTTCAATTGGATATTTCATTTTGATTCCGATTCAACTTGTTTCGAGTGTTCTTCCCAAATCTTCTAGCTCTAATTCAGATGTTCATTCACATTCCTAAGGCCAATGATGAAGCAAACATTGTATTTAAGCTTACTTGTTGACTAAGTCTCTCCAAAATTTGTTTTTGACTGCAAATTCTTTGTCAGCTTACTCAATTTGTTTCAATCTCCATCCGTAGTTTCTGTAACTCGAATTGGCATGTTAAATCACTTTCCAACACAAATGATCAATAAAATTGTTCTATTCATGCTTACTTGCTCACCAAGTCTACCCAAAATGTGTTTTCAATTGGATATTTCATTTTGATCCCGATTCAACTTGTTTCGAGTGTTCTTCCCAAATCTTCTAGCTCTAATTGGGATGTTCATTCTCATTCCTAAGGCCAATGATGAAGCAAACATTGTATTTAAGCTTACTTGTTGACTAAGTCTCTCCACAATTTGTTTTTGACTTCAAATCCTTTGTCAGTTCTTACTCAATTTGCTTCGAATCTCCATCCGTAGATTTTCTAACTCGAATTGGCATGTTAAATCACTTTTCAACACAAATCATCAATAAAATTGTTCTATTCATGTTTACTTGCTCACCAAGTCTACCCAAAATGTGTTTTCAATTGGATATTTCATTTTGATTCCGATTCAACTTGTTTCGAGTGTTCTTCCCAAATCTTCTAGCTCTAATTGGGATGTTCATTCACATTCCTAAGGCCAATGATGAAGCAAACATTGTATATAAGCTTACTTGTTGACTAAGTCTCTCCATAATTTGTTTTTGACTTCACTATCTTTGTCAGCTTACTCAATTTGTTTCAATCTCCATCCGTAGTTTCAGAACTCGAATTGGCATGTTAAATCACTTTCCAACACAAATGATCAATAAAATTGTTCTATTCATGCTTACTTGCTCACCAAGTCTACCCAAAATGTGTTTTCAATTGGATATTTCATTTTGATTCCGATTCATCTTGTTTCGAGTGTTCTTCCCAAATCTTCTAGCTCTAATTGGGATGTTCATTCACATTCCTAAGGCCAATGATGAAGCAAGCACTGTATTTAAGCTTACTTGTTGACTAATTCTCTCCAAAATTTGTTTTTGACTTTAAATTCTTTGTCAGTTCTTTCTCAATTTGCTTCGAATCTCCATCCGTAGCTTTTTTAACTCGAATTGGCATGTTAAATCACTTTCCAACACAAATGATCAATAAAATTGTTCTATTCATGCTTACTTGCTCACCAAGTCTACCCAAAATGTGTTTTCAATTGGATATTTCATTTTGATTCCGATTCATCTTGTTTCATGTGTTCTTCACAAATCTTGTAGCTCTAATTGGGATGTTCATTCACATTCCTAAGGCCAATGATGAAGCAAACATTGTATTTAAGATTACTTGTTGACTAAGTCTCTCCCAAATTTGTTTTTGACTTCAAATTCTTTGTCATCTACTCAATTTGTTTCGAATCTCCATCCGTAGTTTCTATAACTCGAATTGGCATGTTAAATCACTTTCCAACACAAATGATCAATAAAATTGTTCTATTCATGCTTACTTGCTCACCAAGTCTACCCAAAATGTGTTTTCAATTGGATATTTCATTTTGATTCCGATTCAACTTGTTTCGAGTGTTCTTCCCAAATCTTCTAGCTCTAATTGGGATGTTCATTCACATTCCTAAGGCCAATGATGAAGCAAACATTGTATTTAAGCTTACTTGTTGACTAAGTCTCTCCGCAATTTGTTTTTGACTTAAAATTCTTTGTCAGCCTACTCAATTTGTTTCAATCTCCATCCGTAGATTTTCTAACTCGAATTGGCGTGTTAAATCACTTTCCAACACAAATGATCAATAAAATTGTTCGATTCATGCTTACTTACTCACCAAGTCTACCCAAAATGTGTTTTCAATTGGATATTTCATTTTGATTCCGATTCAACTTGTTTCAATGTTCTTCCCAAATCTTCTAGCTTTAATTGGGATGTTCATTGACATTCCTAAGGCCAATGATGAAGCAAACATTGTATTTAAGCTTACTTGTTAACTAAGTCTCTCCAAAATTTGTTTTTGACTTCAAATTCTTTGTCAGCTTACTCAATTTGCTTCGAATCTCCATCCGTAGTTTCTATAACTCGAATTGGCATGTTAAATCACTTTCCAACACAAATGATCAATAAAATTGTTCTATTCATGCTTACTTGCTCACCAAGTCTACCCAAAATGTGTTTTCAATTGGATATTTCATTTTGATTCCGATTCAACTTGTTTCGAGTGTTCTTCCCAAATCTTCTAGCTCTAATTGGGATGTTCATTCTCATTCCTAAGGCCAATGATGAAGCAAACATTGTATTTAAGCTTACTTGTTGACTAAGTCTCTCCAAAATTTGTTTTTGACTTCAAATTCTTTGTCATTTACTCAATTTGTTTCAATCTCCATCCGTAGTTTCAGAACTCGAATTGGCATGTTAAATCACCTTGCAACACAAATAATCAATAAAATTGTTCTATTCATGCTTACTTGCTCACCAAGTCTACCCAAAATGTGTTTTCAATTGGATATTTCATTTTGATTCCGATTCAACTTGTTTCGAGTGTTCTTCCCAAATCTTCTAGCTCTAATTGGGATGTTCGTTCACATTCCTAAGGCCAATGATGAAGCAAACATTGTATTTAAGCTTACTTGTTGACTAAGTCTCTCCAAAATTTGTTTTTGACTTCAAATTCTTTGTCAGCTTACTCAATTTGTTTCAATCTCCATCCGTAGTTTCATAACTCGAATTGGCATGTTAAATCACTTTCCAACACAAATGATCAATAAAATTGTTCTATTCATGCTTACTTGCTCACCAAGTCTACCCAAAATGTGTTTTCAATTGGATATTTCATTTTGACCCCGATTCATCATGTTTCGAGTGTTCTTCCCAAATCTTCTAGCTCTAATTGAGATGTTCATTCACATTTCTAAGGCCAATTATGAAGCAAACATTGTATTTAAGCTTACTTGTTGACTAAGTCTCTCCAAAATTTGTTTTTGACTTCAAATTCTTTGTCAGTTCTTACTCAATTTGTTTCGAATCTCCATCCGTAGATTTTCTAACTCGAATTGGCATGTTAAATCACTTTTCAACACAAATGATCAATAAAATTGTTCTATTCATGCTTACTTGCTCACCAAGTCTACCCAAAATGTGTTTTGAATTGGATATTTCATTTTGATACCGATTCAACTTGTTTCGAGTCTTCTTCCTAAATGTTTTAGCTCTAATTGGGATGTTCATTCACTTTCCTAAGGCCAATGATGGAACAAACATTGTATTTAAGCTTACTTGTGAACGAAGTCTCTCCAAAATTTGTTTTTAACTTCAAATCCTTTGTCAGTTCTTACTCAATTTGTTTCAATCTCCATCCGTAGCTTTTCTAACTCGAATTGGCATGTTAAATCACTTTCCAACACAAATGATCAATAAAATTGTTCTATTCATGCTTACTTGCTCACCAAGTCTACCCAAAATGTGTTGTCAATTGGATATTTCATTTTGATTCCGATTCAACTTGTTTCGAATGTTCTTCCCAAATCTTCTAGCTCTAATTGGGATGTTCATTCACAATTCTAAGGCCAATGATGAAGCAAACATTGTATTTAAGCTTACTTGTTGACTAAGTCTCTCCAAAATTTGTTTTTAACTTTAAATCCTTTGTCAGTTCTTGCTCAATTTGTTTCGAATCTCCATCCGTAGATTTTCTAACTCGAATCGGCGTGTTAAATCACTTTCCAACACAAATGATCAATAAAATTGTTCTATTCATGCTTACTTGCTCACCAAGTCTACCCAAAATGTGTTTTCAATTGGATATTTCATTTTGATTCCGATTCAACTTGTTTCGAATGTTCTTCCCAAATCTTCTAGCTCTAATTGGGATGGTCATTCACATTCCTAAGGCCAATGATGAAGAAAACATTGTATTTAAGCTTACTTGTTGACTAAGTCTCTCCAAAATTTGTTTTTGACTTCAAATTCTTTCTCATTTACTCAATTTGTTTCAATCTCCATCCGTAGTTTCAGAACTCGAATTGGCATGTTAAATCACTTTCCAACACAAATGATCAATAAAATTGTTCTATTCATGCTTACTTGCTCACCAAGTCTACCCAAAATGTGTTTTCAATTGGATATTTCATTTTGATTCCGATTCAACTTGTTTCGAGTGTTCCTCCCAAATCTTCTAGCTCTAATTGGGATGTTCATTCACATTCCTAAGGCCAATGATGAAGCAAACATTGTATTTAAGCTTACTTGTTGACTAATTCTCTCCACAATTTGTTTTTGACTTCAAATTCTTTGTCAGTTCTTACTCAATTTGTTTCGAATCTCCATCCGTAGTTCCTATAACTCTAATTGGCATGTTAAATCACTTTCCAACACAAATGATCAATAAAATTGTTCTATTCATGCTTACTTGCTCACCAAGTCTACCCAAAATGTGTTTTCAATTGGATATTTCATTTTGATTCCGATTCAACTTGTTTCGAAAGTTCTTCCCAAATCTTCTAGCTGTAATTGGGAAATTCATTCACAATTCTAAGGCTAATGATGAAGCAAACATTGTATTTAAGCTTACTTGTTGACTAAGACTTTCCAAAATTTATCTTTCACTTTAAATTCTTTGTGAGTTCTGATTCAATTTGTTTCAATCTCCATCCGTAGTTTCAGAACTCGAATTGGCATGTTAAATCACTTTCCAACACAAATGATCAATAAAATTGTTCTATTCATGCTTACTTGCTCTCCAAGTCTACCCAAAACGTGTTTTCAATTGGATATTTCATTTTGATTCCGATTCAACTTGTTTCGAGTGTTCTTCACAAATCTTCTAGCTCTAACTGGCATGTTCATTCACATTTGTAAGGCCACTGACGAAGCAAACATTGTATTTAAGCTTACTTGTTGACTAAGTCTCTCCAAAATTTGATTTTGACTTCAAATTCTTTGTCAGCTTACTCAATTTGTTTCAATCTCCATCCGTAGTTTCAGAACTCGAATTGGCATGTTAAATCACTTTCCAACACAAATGATCAATAAAATTGTTCTATTCATGCTTACTTGCTCACCAAGTCTACCCAAAATGTGTTTTCAATTGGATATTTCATTTTGATTCCGATTCAACTTGTTTCGAGTGTTCTTCCCAAATCTTCTAGCTCTAATTGGGATGTTCATTCACATTTCTAAGGCCAATGATGAAGCAAACATTGTATTTAAGCTTACTTGTTGACTAAGTCTCTCCAAAACTTGTTTTTGACTTCAAATTCATTGTCGGGCCTACTCAATTTGTTTCAATCACCATTCGTAGCTTCAGTAACTCGAATTGGCATGTTAAATGACTTTGCAACACAAATGATGAATAAAATTGTTCTATTCATGCTTACTTGCTCACCAAGTCTACCCATAACGTGTTTTTAATTGGATATTTCATTTTGATTTCAATTCAACTTGTTTCGAGTGTTCTCCCAAATCTTCTAGCTCTAATTGGGATGTTCATTCACATTCCTAAGGCCAATGATGAAGCAAACATTGTATTTAAGCTTACTTGTTGACTAAGTCTCTCCAAAATTTGTTTTTGACTTCAAATTCTTTGTCAGCTTACTCAATTTGCTTCGAATCTCCATCCGTAGCTTTTCTAACTTGAATTGGCATGTTAAATCACTTTCCAACACAAATGATCAATAAAATTGTTCTATTCATGCTTACTTGCTCACCAAGTCTACCCAAAATGTGTTTTCAATTGGATATTTCATTTTGATTCCGATTCAAATTGTTTCGAGTGTTCCTCCCAAATCTTCTAGCTCTAATTGGGATGTTCATTCACATTCCTAAGGCTAATGATTAAGCAAACATTGTATTTAAGCTTACATGTTGACTAAGTCTCTCCAAAATTTGTTTTTGACTTCAAATTCTTTGTCAGCTTACTCAATTTGTTTCAATCTCCATCCGTAGTTTCAGAACTCGAATTGACATGTTAAATCACTTTCCAACACAAATGATCAATAAAATTGTTCTATTCATGCTTACTTGCTCACCAAGTCTACCCAAAATGTGTTTTCAATTGGATATTTCATTTTGATTCCGATTCAACTTGTTTCGAGTGTTCTTCCCAAATCTTCTAGCTCTAATTGGGATGTTCATTCACATTCCTAAGGCCAATGATGAAGCAAACATTGTATTTAAGCTTACTTGTTGACTAAGTCTCTCCAAAATTTGTTTTTGACTTCAAATTCTTTGTTAGTTCATATTCAATTTTTTTCGATTCTCCATCCGTAGATTTTCTAACTCGAATTGGCATGTTAAATCACTTTCCAACACAAATGATCAATAAAATTGTTCTATTCATGCTTACTTGCTCACCAAGTCTACCCAAAATATGTTTTCAATTGGATATTTCATTTTGATTCCGATTCAACTTGTTTCGAGTGTTCTTCCCAAATCTTCTAGCTCTAATTGGGATGTTCATTCACATTGCTAAGGCCAATGATGAAGCAAACATTGTATTTAACCTTACTTGTTGACTAAGTCTCTCCAAAATTTGTTTTTGACTTCAAATTCTTTGTCAGCTTACTCAATTTGTTTCAATCTCCATCCGTAGTTTCAGAACTCGAATTGGCATGTTAAATCACTTTCCAACACAAATGATCAATAAAATTGTTCTATTCATGCTTACTTGCTCACCAAGTCTACCCAAAATGTGTTTTCAATTGGATATTTCATTTTGATTCCGATTCAACTTGTTTCGAGTGTTCTTCCCAAATCTTCTAGCTCTAATTGGGATGTTCATTCACATTCCTAAGGCCAATGATGAAGCAAACATTGTATTTAAGCTTACTTGTTGACTAAGTCTCTCCAAAATTAGTTTTTGACTTCAAATTCTTTGTCGGGCCTACTCAATTTGTTTCAATCTCCATCCGTAGTTTCAGAACTCGAATTGGCATGTTAAATCACTTTCCAACACAAATGATCAATAAAATTGTTCTATTCATGCTTACTTGCTCACCAAGTCTACCCAAAATGTGTTTTCAATTGGATATTTTATTTTTATTCCGATTCAACTTGTTTCGAGTGTTCTTCCCAAATCTTCTAGCTCTAATTGGGATGTTCATTCACATTCCTAAGGCCAATGATGAAGCAAACATTGTATTTAAGCTTACTTGTTGACTAAGTCTCTCCAAAATTTGTTTTTGACTTCAAATTCTTTGTCATTTACTCAATTTGCTTCGAATCTCCATCCGTAGTTTCTATAACTCGAATTGGCATGTTAAATCACTTTCCAACACAAATGATCAATAAAATTGTTCTATTCATGCTTACTTGCTCACCAAGTCTACCCAAAATGTGTTTTCAATTGGATATTTCATTTTGATTCCGATTCAACTTGTTTCGAGTGTTCTTCCCAAATCTTCTAGCTCTAATTCGGATGTTCATTCACATTCCTAAGGCCAATGATGAAGCAAACATTGTATTTAAGCTTACTTGTTGACTAAGTCTCTCCAAAATTTGTTTTAGACTTCAAATTCTTTGTCAGCTTACTCAATTTGTTTCAATCTCCATCCGTAGTTTCAGAACTCGAATTGGCATGTTAAATCACTTTCCAACACAAATGATCAATAAAATTGTTCTATTCATGCTTACTTACTCACCAAGTCTACCCAAAATGTGTTTTCAATTGGATATTTCATTTTGATTCCGATTCAACTTGTTTCAATGTTCTTCCCAAATATTCTAGCTCTAATTCGGATGTTCATTCACATTCCTAAGGCCAATGATGAAGCAATCATTGTATTTAAGCTTACTTGTTGACTAAGTCTCTCCAAAATTTGTTTTTGACTTCAAATTCTTTGTCATTTACTCAATTTGTTTCAATCTCCATCCGTAGTTTCCATTACTCTAATTGGCATGTTAAATCACTTTCCAACACAAATGATCAATAACATAGTTCTATTCATGCTTACTTGCTCACCAAGTCTACCCAAAATGTGTTTTCAATTGGATATTTCATTTTGATTCCGATTCAACTTGTTTCAATGTTCTTCCCAAATCTTCTAGCTCTAATTCGGATGTTCATTCAGATTCCTAAGGGCAATGATGAAGCAAATATTGTATGTATGCTAACTTGTTGACTATGTCTCTCCATAATTTCTTTTTGACTTCAAATTCTTTGTCGGGCCTACTCAATTTGTTTCAATCTCCATCCGTAGTTTCTAACTCGAATTGGCATGTTAAATCACTTTCCAACACAAATGATCAATAAAATTGTTCTATTCATGCTTACTTGCTCACCAAGTCTACCCAAAACGTGTTTTCAATTGGATATTTCATTTTGATTCCGATTTAACTTGTTTCGAGTGTTCTTCACAAATCTTCTAGCTCTAATTTGGATGTTCATTCACATTCCTAAGGCCAATGATGAAGCAAAATTGTATTTAAGCTTACTTGTTGACTAAGTCTCTCCACAATTTGTTTTTGACTTCACATTCTTTGTCGCTCTTACTCAATTTGTTTCAATCTCCATCCGTAGTTTCAGAACTCGAATTGGCATGTTAAATCACTTACCAACGCAAATGATCAATAAAATTGTTCTATTCATGCATACTTGCTCACCAAGTCTACCCAAAATGTGTTTTCAATTGGATATTTCATTTTGATTCCGATTCATCTTGTTTCGAGTGTTCTTCACATATCTTCTAGCTCTAATTCAGATGTTCATTCACATTCCTAAGGCTAATGACGAAGCAAACATTGTATTTATGCTTACTTGTTAACTAAGTCTCTCCAAAATTTGTTTTTGACTTCAAATTCTTTGTCAGTTCTTACTCAATTTGTTTCAATCTCCATCCGTAGTTTCAAACTCGAATTGGCATGTTAAATCACTTTCCAACACAAATGATCAATAAAATTATTCTATTCATGCTTACTTGCTCACCAAGTCTACCCAAAATGTGTTTTCAATTGGATATTTCATTTTGATCCCGATTCAACTAGTTTCGAGTCTTCTTCCCAAATCTTCTAGCTCTAATTGGGATGTTCATTCACATTCCTAAGGCCAATGATGAAGCAAACATTGCATTGATGTTTACTTGTTGACTAAGTCTTTCCAAAATTTGTTTTTGACTTCAAATTCTTTGTCAGTTCTTGCTCAATTTGTTTTGAATCTCCATCCGCAGTTTCAGTTATTCGAATTGGCATGTTAAATCACTTTCCAACACAAATGAACAATAAAATTGTTCTATTCATGCTTACTTCCTCACCAAGTCTACCCAAAATGTGTTTTCAATTGGATATTTCATTTTGATTCCGATTCAACTTGTTTCAATGTTCTTCCCAAATATTCTAGCTCTAATTGGGATTTTCATTCACAATTCTAAGGCCAATGATGAAGCAAACATTGTATTTAAGCTTACTTGTTGACTAAGTCTCTTCACAATTTGATTTTGACTTCAAATTCTTTGTCAGTTCATACTCAATTTGTTTCGAATCTCCATCCGTAGTTTCTGCTACTCGAATTGGCATGTTAAATCACTTTCCAACACAAATGATCAATAAAATTGTTCTATTCATGCTTACTTGCTCTCCAAGTCTACCCAAAACGTGTTTTCAATTGGATATTTCATTTTGACTCCAATTCCACTAGTTTCGAGTGTTCTTCACAAATCTTGTAGCTCTAATTCGGATGTTCATTCACATTCCTAAGGCCAATGATGAAGCAAACATTGTATTTAAGCTTACTTGTTGACTAAGTCTCTCCACAATTTGTTTTTGATTTTAAATTCTTTGTCAGTTCTTACTCAATTTGTTTCGAATCTCCATCCGTAGCTTCTATTACTCTAATTGGCATGTTAAATCACTTTCCAACACAAATGATCAATAAAATTGTTCTATTCATGCTTACTTGCTCTCCAAGTCTACCCAAAAGGTGTTTTCAATTGGATATTTCATTTTGATTCCGATTCAACTTGTTTCGACTGTTCTTCCCAAATCTTCTAGCTCTAATTGGGATGTTCATTCACATTCCTAAGGCCAATGATGAAGCAAACATTGTATTTATGCTTACTTGTTGACTAAGTCTCTCCAAAATTTGTTTTTGACTTCAAGTTCTTAGTCAGTTCTTACTCAATTTGTTTCAATCTCCATCCATAGTTTCTGTAACTCGAATTGGCATGTTAAATCACTTTCCAACACAACATGATCAATAAAATTGTTCTTTTCATGCTTACTTGCTCTCCAAGTCTACCCAAAACGTGTTTTCAATTGGATATTTCATTTTGATTCCGATTCAACTTGTTTCGAGTGTTCTTCCCAAATCTTCTAGCTCTAATTGGGATGTTCATTCTCATTCCTAAGACCAATGATGAAGCAAACATTGTATTTAAGCTTACTTGTTGACTAAGTCTCTCCAAAATTTGTTTTTGATTTCAAATTCTTTGTCATTTACTCAATTTGTTTCAATCTCCATCCGTAGTTTCAGAACTCGAATTGGCATGTTAAATCACTTTCCAACACAACATGATCAATAAAATTGTTCTATTCATGCTTACTTGCTCACCAAGTCTACCCAAAATGTGTTTTCAATTGGATATTTCATTTTGATTCCGATTCAACTTGTTTCGAGTGTTCTTCCCAAATCTTCTAGCTCTAATTGGGATGTTCATTCACATTCCTAAGGCCAATGATGAAGCAAACATTGTATTTAAGCTTACTTGTTGACTAAGACTTTCCAAAATTTATCTTTCACTTTAAATTCTTTGTCATTTACTCAATTTGTTTCAATCTCCATCCGTAGCTTCAGAACTCGAATTGGCATGTTAAATCACTTGCCAACACAAATGATCAATAAAATTTATCTATTCATGCTTACTTGCTCACCAAGTCTACCCAAAATGTGTTTTCAATTGGATATTTCATTTTGATCCCGATTCAACTTGTTTCGAGTGTTCTTCCCAAATCTTCTAGCTCTAATTGGGATGTTCATTCACATTCCTAAGGCCAATGATGAAGCAAACATTGTATTTATGCTTACTTGTTGACTAAGTCTCTCCAAAATTTGTTTTTGACTTCAAATTCTTTGTCAGTTCTTGCTCAATTTGTTTCGAATCACCATCCGCAGTTTCAGTAACTCGAATTGGCATGTTAAATCACTTTCCAACACAACATGATCAATAAAATTGTTCTATTCATGCTTACTTGCTCACCAAGTCTACCCAAAATGTGTTTTCAATTGGATATTTCATTTTGATTCCGATTCAACTTGTTTCGAGTGTTCTTCCCAAATCTTCTAGCTCTAATTGGGATGTTCATTCACATTCCTAAGGCCAATGATGAAGCAAACATTGTATTTAAGCTTACTTGTTGACTAATTCTCTCCAAAATTTGTTTTTGACTTCAAATTCTTTGTCAGTTCTTACTCAATTTGTTTCGAATCTCCATCCGTAGTTTCTGTAACTCGAATTGGCATGTTAAATCACTTTCCAACACAAATGATCAATAAAATTGTTCTATTCGTGCTTACTTGCTCACCAAATCTACCCAAAATGTGTTTTCAATTGGATATTTCACTTTGACTCCGATTCAACTTGTTTTGAGCGTTCTTCCCAAATCTTCTAGTTCTAATTGGCATGTTCATTCACATTCCTAAGGCCAATGATGAAGCAAACATTGTATTTAAGCTTACTTGTTGACTAAGTCTCTCCAAAATTTGTTTTTGACTTCAAATTCTTTGTCGCTTTACTCAATTTGTTTCAATCTCCATCCGTAGTTTCAGAACTCGAATTGGCATGTTAAATCACTTTCCAACACAAATGATCAATAAAATTGTTCTATTCATGCTTACTTGCTCACCAAGTCTACCCAAAATGTGTTTTCAATTGATATTTCATTTTGATTCCGATTCAACTTGTTTTCGAGTGTTCTTCCCAAATCTTCTAGCTCTAATTGGGATGTTCATGCACATTCCTAAGGCCAATGATGAAGCAATCATTGTATTTAAGCTTACTTGTTGACTAAGTCTCTCCAAAATTTGTTTTTGACTTCAAGTTCTTTGTCAGTTCTTACTCAATTTGTTTCAATCTCCATCCGTAGTTTCAGAACTCTAATTGGCATGTTAAATCACTTTCCAACGCAAATGATCAATAAAATTGTTCTATTCATGCTTACTTGCTCACCAAGTCTACCCAAAATGTGTTTTCAATTGGATATTTCATTTTGATTCCGATTCAACTTGTTTCGAGTGTTCTTCCCAAATCTTCTAGCTCTAATTGGGATGTTCATTCACATTCCTAAGGCCAATGATGAAGCAAACATTGTATTTATGCTTACTTGTTGACTAAGTCTCTCCCAAATTTGATTTTGACTTCAAATTCTTTGTCGGGTTCTTACTCAATTTGTTTCGAATCTCCATCCGTAGTTTCCAGAACTCTAATTGGCATGTTAAATCACTTTCCAACACAAATGATCAATAAAATTGTTCTATTCACGCTTACTTGCTCACCAAGTCTACCCAAAATATGTTTTCAATTGGATATTTCATTTTGATTCCGATTCACCTAGTTTCGAGTGTTCTTCCCAAATCTTCTAGCTCTAATTGGGATGTTCATTCACATTCCTAAGGACAATGATGAAGCAAACATTGTATTTATGCTTACTTGTTGACTTAGTCTCTCCAAAATTTGTTTTTGACTTCAAATTCATTGTCAGTTCTTACGCAATTTGCTTTGAATCTCCATCCGCAGTTTCTGTAACTCGAATTGGCATGTTAAATCACTTTCCAACACAAATGGTCAATAAAATTTTTCTATTCATGCTTACTTGCTCACCAAGTTACACACAATGTGTTTTCAATTGGATATTTCATTTTGATTCCGATTCATCTTGTTTCAAGTGTTCTTCCCAAATCTTCTAGCTCTAATTGGGATGTTCATTCACATTCCTAAGGCCAATGATGAAGCAAACATTGTATTTAAGCTTACTTGTTGACTAAGTCTCTCCACAATTTGTTTTTGATTTTAAATTCTTTGTCAGCTTTACTCAATTTGTGTTGAATCTCCATCCGTAGCTTTTCTAACTCGAATTGGCATGTTAAATCACTTTCCAACAGAAATGATCAATAAAATTGTTCTATTCATGCTTACTTGCTCACCAAGTCTACCCAAAATGTGTTTTCAATTGGATATTTCATTTTGATTCCGATTCAACTTGTTTCGAATGTTCTTCCCAAATCTTCTAGCTCTAATTGGGATGTTCATTCACATTCCTAAGGCCAATGATGAAGCAAACATTGTATTTAAGCTTACTTGTTGACTAAGTCTCTTCAAAATTTGTTTTTGACTTCAAATTCTTCGTCAGTTTTTACCCAATTTGTTTCGAATCTCCATCCGCAGTTTCAGTTACTCGAATTGGCATGTTAAATCACTTTCCAAGACAAATGATCAATAAAATTGTTCTATTCATGCTTACTTGCTCACCAAGTCTACCCAAAATGTGTTTTCAATTGGATATTTCATTTTAATTCCGATTCAACTTGTTTCGAGTGTTCTTCCCAAATCTTCTAGCTCTAATTGGGATGTTCATTCACATTCCTAAGGCCAATGATGAAGCAAACATTGTATTTAAGCTTACTTGTCAACTAATTCTCTCCAAAATTTGTTTTTGACTTCAAATTCTTCGTCATTTACTCAATTTGTTTCGAATCTCCATCCATAGCTTTTCTAACTCGAATTGGCATGTTGAATCACATTCCAACACAAATGATCAATAAAATTGTTCTATTCATGCTTACTTGGTCACCAAGTCTACCCAAAATATGTTTTCAATTGGATATTTCATTTTGATTCCGATTCATTAATTTCGAGTGTTCTTCCCAAATCTTCTAGCTCTAATTGGGATGTTCATTCACATTCCTAAGGCCAATGATGAAGCAAACATTGTATTTAAGCTTACTTGTTGACTAAGTCTCTCCACAATTTGTTTTTGACTTCAAATTCTTTGTCATTACTCAATTTGTTTCAATCTCCATCCGTAGTTTCAGAACTCGAATTGGCATGTTAAATCACTTTCCAACACAAATGATCAATAAAATTGTTCTATTCATGCTTACTTGCTCACCAAGTCTACCCAAAATGTGTTTTCAATTGGATATTTCATTTTGATTCCGATTCAACTTGTTTCGAGTGTTCTTCCCAAATCTTCTAGCTCTAATTGGGATGTTCATTCACATTCCTAAGGCCAATGATGAAGCAAACATTGTATTTATGCTTACTTGTTGACTAAGTCTCTCCAAAATTTGTTTTTGACTTCAAATTTTTTGTCATTTACTCAATTTGTTTCAATCTCCATCCGTAGTTTCAGAACTCGAATTGGCATGTTAAATCACTTTGCAACACAAATGATCAATAAAATTGTTCTATTCATGCTTACTTGCTCACCAAGTCTACCTAAAATGTGTTTTCAATCGGATATTTCACTTTGATTCCGATTCAACTTGTTTCGAGTGTTCTTCCCAAATCTTCTAGCTCTAATTGGGATGTTCATTCACATTCCTAAGGCTAATGATTAAGCAAACATTGTATTTAAGCTTACTTGTTGACTAAGTCTCTCCAAAATTTGTTTTCGACTTCAAATTCTTTGTCATTTACTCAATTTGTTTCAATCTCCATCCGTAGTTTCAGAACTCGAATTGGCATGTTAAATCACTTTCCAACACAAATGATCAATAAAATTGTTCTATTCATGCTTACTTGCTCACCAAGTCTACCCAAAATGTGTTTTCAATTGGATATTTCATTTTGATTCCGATTCAACTTGTTTCGAGTGTTCTTCCCAAATCTTCTAGCTCTAATTCGAATGTTCATTCACATTGCTAAGCCCAATGATGAAGCAAACATTGTATTTAAGCTTACTTGTTGACTAAGTCTCTCCAAAATTTGTTTTTGACTTCAAATTCTTTGTCAGCCTACTCAATTTGTTTCAATCTCCATCCGTAGTTTCAGAACTCGAATTGGCATGTTAAATCACTTTTCAACACAAATGATCAATAAAATTGTTCTATTCATGCTTACTTGCTCACCAAGTCTACCCAACATGTGTTTTCAATTTGATATTTGATTTTGATTCCAATTCAACTTGTTTCCACTGTTCTTCCGAAATCCTCTAGCTCTAATTCAGTTGTTCATTCACATTCCTAAGGCCAATGATGAAGCAAGCATTGTATTTATGCTTACTTGTTGACTAAGTCTCTCCAAAATTTGTTTTTGACTTCAACTTCTTAGTCAGATCTTACTCAATTTGTTTCAATCTCCATCCGTAGTTTCAGAACTCGAATTGGCATGTTAAATCACTTTCCAACACAAATGATCAATAAAATTGTTCTATTCATGCTTACTTGCTCACCAAGTTTACCCAAAATGTGTTTTCAATTGGATATTTCATTTTGATTCCGATTCAACTTGTTTCGAGTGTTCTTCCCAAATCTTCTAGCTCTAATTGGGATGTTCATTCACATTCCTAAGGCCAATGATGAAGCAAACATTGTATTTAAGCTTACTTGTTGACTAATTCTCTCCACAATTTGTTTTTGACTTCACATTCTTTGTCATTTACTCAATTTGTTTCAATCTCCATCCGTAGTTTCAAACTCGAATTGGCATGTTAAATAACTTTCCAACACAAATGATCAATAAAATTGTTCTATTCATGCTTACTTGCTCACCAAGTCTACCCAAAAAGTGTTTTCAATTGGATATTTCATTTAGATTCCGATTCAACTTGTTTCGAGTGTTCTTCACAAATCTTCTAGCTCTAATTCGGATGTTCATTCACATTCCTAAGGCCAATGATGAAGCAAACATTGTATTTAAGCTTACTTGTTGACTAAGTCTCTCCACAATTTGTTTTTGATTTCAAATTCTTTGTCAATTCTTACTCAATTTGCTTCGAATCTCTATCCGTAGTTTCTCTAACTCGAATTGGCATGTTAAATCACTTTCCAAGACAAATGATCAATAAAATTGTTCTATTGATGCTTACTTGCTCACCAAGTCTACCCAAAATGTGTTTTCAATTGGATATTTCATTTTGATTCCGATTCAACTTGTTTCGAATGTTCTTCCCAAATCTTCTAGCTCTAATTGGGATGTTCATTCACAATTCTAAGGCCAATGATGAAGCAAACATTGTATTTAAGCTTACTTGTTGACTAATTCTCTCCACAATTTGATTTTGACTTCAAATTCTTTGTCAGATGTTACTCAATTTGCTTCGAATCTCCATCCGTAGTTTCTATAACTCTAATTGGCATGTTAAATCACTTTCCAACACAAATGATCAATAAAATTGTTCTATTCATGCTTACTTGCTCACCAAGTCTACCCAAAATGTGTTTTCAATTGGATATTTCATTTTGATTCCGATTCAACTTGTTTCGAATGTTCTTCCCAAATCTTCTAGCTCTAATTGGGATGTTCATTCACAATTCTAAGGCCAATGATGAAGCAAACATTGTATTTAAGCTTACTTGTTGACTAATTCTCTCCACAATTTGTTTTTGACTTCAAATTCTTTGTCAGTTCTTACTCAATTTGCTTTGAATCTCCATCCGTAACTTTTTTAACTCGAATTGGCATGATAAATCACTTTCCAACACAAATCATCAATAAAATTGTTTATTCATGCTTACTTGCTCACCAAGTTTACCCAAAATGTGTTTTCAATTGGATATTTCATTTTGATTCCGATTCATCTTGTTTCATGTGTTCTTCCCAAATCTTCTAGCTTGAATTGGGATGTTCATTCACATTCCTAAGGCCAATGATGAAGCAAACATTGTATTTATGCTTACTTGTTGACTAAGTCTCACTAAAATTTGTTTTTGACTTCAAATTCTTTGTCGGGCCTACTCAATTTGTTTCAATCTCCATCCGTAGCTTCAGAACTCGAATTGGCATGTTAAATCACTTTTAAACACAAATGATCAATGAAATTGTTCTATTCATGCTTACTTGCTCTCCAAGTTTAGCTAAAATGTGTTTTCAATTGGATATTTCATTTTGATTCCGATTCCACTTGTTTCGAGTGTTCTTCCCAAATCTTCTAGCTCTAATTCGGATGTTCATTCACATTCCTAAGGCCAATGATGAAGCAAACATTGTATTTAAGCTTACTTGTTGACTAATTCTCTCCACAATTTGTTTTTGACTTCAAATTCTTTATCAGTTGTTACTCAATTTGTTTCGAATCTCCATCCGTAGTTTCAGAACTCGAATTGGCATGTCAAATCACTTTCCAACACAAATGATCAATAAAATTGTTATATTCATGCTTACTTGCTCACCAAGTCTACCCAAAATATGTTTTCTTATTTATATTTCATTTTGATTCCGATTCAACTTGTTTCGAATGTTCTTCCCAAATCTACTAGCTCTAATTGGGATAGTCATTCACATTCCTAAGGCTAATGATGAAGAACACAATGTATTTATGCTTACTTGTTGACTAATTCTCTCCACAATATGTTTTTGACTTCAAATTCTTTGTCAGTTCTTACTCAATTTGCTTCGAATCTCCATCGATAGTTTCTATAACTCTAATTGGCATGTTAAATCACTTTGCAACACAAATGATCAATAAAATTGTTCGATTCATGCTTACTTGCTCACCAAGTCTACACAAAATGTGTTTTCAATTGGATATTTCATTTTGATTCCGATCCAACTTGTTTCGAAAGTGTTCTTCCCAAATCTTCTAGCTCTAATTGGGATGTTCATTCACTTTCCTAAGGCCAATGATGAAGCAAACATTGTATTTAAGCTTACTTGTTGACTAAGTCTCTCCAAAATTTGTTTTTGACTTGAAATTCTTTGTCAGCTTACTCAATTTGTTTCAATCTCCATCCGTAGTTTCAGAACTCGAATTGGCATGTTAAATCACTTTCCAAGACAAATGAACAATAAAATTGTTCTATTCATGCTTACTTGCTCACCAAGTCTACCCAAAATGTGTTTTCAATTGGATATTTCATTTTGATTCCGATCCAACTTGTTTCGAGTGTTCTTCCCAAATCTTCTAGCTCTAATTGGGATGTTCATTCACATTCCTAAGGCCAATGATGAAGCAAACATTGTATTTAAGCTTACTTGTTGACTAAGTCTCTCCAAAATTTGTTTTTGACTTCAAATTCTTTGTCAGCCTACTCAATTTGTTTCAATCTCCATCCGTAGTTTCAGAACTCGAATTGGCATGTTAAATCACTTTCCAACACAAATGATCAATAAAATTGTTCGATTCATGTTTACTTGCTCACCAAGTTTACCCAAAATGTGTTTTCAATTGGATATTTCATTTTGATTCCGATTCAACTTGTTTCGAGTGTTCCTCCCAAATCTTCTAGCTCTAATTGGGATGTTCATTCACATTCCTAAGGCCAATGATGAAGCAAACATTGTATTTAAGCTTACTTGTTGACTAAGTCTCTCCAAAATTTGTTTTTAACTTCAAATTCTTTGTCAGTTCTTACTCAATTTGCTTCGAATCTCCATCCGACTTTCTATAACTCGAATTGGCATGTTAAATCACTTTCCAACACAAATGATCAATAAAATTGTTCTATTCATGCTTACTTGCTCACCAAGTCTACCCAAAATGTGTTTTCAATTGGATATTTCATTTTGATTCCGATTCAACTTGTTTCGAGTGTTCTTCCCAAATCTTCTAGCTCTAATTGGGATGTTCATTCACATTCCTAAGGCCAATGATGAAGCAAACATTGTATTTAAGCTTACTTGTTGACTAAGTCTCTCCAAAATTAGGTTTTGACTTCAAATTCTTTGTCAGTTCTTACTCAATTTGTTTTGAATCTCCATCCGCAGTTTCAGTAACTCGAATTGGCATGTTAAATCACTTTCCAACACAAATGGTCAATAAAATTTTTCTATTCATGCTTACTTGCTCACCAAGTCTACCCAAAATGTGTTTTCAATTGGATATTTCATTTTGATTCCGATTCAACTTGTTTCGAGTGTTCTTCCCAAATCTTCTAGCTCTAATTGGGATGTTCATTCACATTCCTAAGGCCAATGATGAAGCAAACATTGTATTTAAGATTACTTGTTGACTAAGTCTCTCCACAATTTGTTTTTGACCTCAAATTCTTTGTCACTTCTAACTCAGTTTGTTTCGAATCTCCATCCGTAGCCTTTCTAACTCGAATTGGCATGTTAAATCACTTTCCAACACAAATGATCAATAAAATTGTTCTATTCACGCTTACTTGCTCACCAAGTCTACCCAAAATATGTTTTCAATTGGATATTTCATTTTGATTCCGATTCAACTAGTTTCGATTTTTCTTCCCAAATCTTCTAGCTCTAATTGGGATGTTCATTCACATTCCTAAGGACAATGATGAAGCAAACATTGTATTTAAGCTTACTTGTTGACTAAGTCTCTCCACAATTTGTTTTTGATTTCAAATTCTTTGTCAGTTCTTACTCAATTTTTTTTGAATCTCCATCCGCAGTTTCTGTAACTCGAATTGGCATGTTAAATCACTTTCCAACACAAATGGTCATTAAAATTTTTTTATTCATGCTTACTTGCTCATCAAATCTACCCAAAATGTGTTTTCAATTGAATATTTCATTTTGATTCCGATTCAATTTGTTTCGAGTGTTCCTCCCAAATCTTCTAGCTCTAATTGGGATGTTCATTCACTTTCCTAAGGCCAATGATGAAGCAAACATTGTATTTAAGCTTACTTGTTGAATAATTCTCTCCACAATTTGTTTTTGACTTCAAATTCTTTATCAGTTGTTACTCAATTTGTTTCGAATCTCCATCCGTAGTTTCAGAACTCGAATTGGCATGTTAAATGACTTTCGAACACAAATGATCAACAAAATTGTTCTATTCATGTTTACTTGCTCACCAAGTCTACCCAAAATGTGTTTTGAAATGCATATTTCATTTTGATTCCGATTCAACTAGTTTCGAGTGTTTTCGCAAATCTTCTAGCTCTAATTGGGATGTTCATTCACATTCCTAAGGCCAATGATGAAGCAAACATTGTATTTAAGCTTACTTGTTGACTAAGTCTCTCCACAATTTGTTTTTGACTTCAAATTCTATGTCGGGCCTTACTCAATTTGTTTCAATCTCCATCCGTAGTTTCAGAACTCGAATTGGCATGTTAAATCACTTTCCAACACAAATGATCAATAAAATTGTTCTATTCATGCTTACTTGCTCACCAAGTCTACCCAAAATGTGTTTTCAATTGGATATTTCATTTTGATTCCGATTCAACTAGTTTCGAGTTTTCTTCCCAAATCTTCTAGCTCTAATTGGGATGTTCATTCACATTCCTAAGGCCAATGATGAAGCAAACATTGTATTTAAGATTACTTGTTGACTAAGTCTCTCCACAATTTGTTTTTGACTTCAAATTCTTTGTCAGTTCTTACTCAATTTTTTTTGAATCTCCATCCGCAGTTTCTGTAACTCGAATTGGCATGTTAAATCACTTTCCAACGAAAATGGTCATTAAAATTTTTCTATTCATGCTTACTTGCTCACCAAGTTACCAAAAATGTGTTTTCAATTGGATATTTTATTTTGATTCCGATTCAACTAGTTTCGAGTGTTCTTCACAAATCATGTAGCTCTAATTCGGATGTTCATTCACATTCCTAAGGCCAATGATGATGCAAACATTGTATTTAAGATTACTTGTTGACTAAGTCTCTCCACAATTTGTTTTTGACTTCAAATTCTTTGTCAGTTCTTACTCAATTTGTTTCAATCTCCATCCGTAGTTTCAGAACTCGAATTGGCATGTTAAATCACTTTCCAACACAAATGATCAATAAAATTGTTCTATTCATGCTTACTTGCTCTCCAAGTCTACCCAAAACGTGTTTTCAATTGGATATTTCATTTTGATTCCGATTCAACTTCTTTCGAGTGTTCTTCCCAAATCTTCTAGCTCTAATTGGGATGTTCATTCACATTCCTAAGGCCAATGATGAAGCAAACATTGTATTTAAGCTTACTTGTTGACTAAGTCTCTCCACAATTTGTTTTTGACTTCAAATTCTTTGTCAGGACTTACTCAATTTGTTTCAAATCTCCATCCGTAGTTTCTGTAACTCGAATTGGCATGTTAAATCACTTTCCAACACAAATGATCAATAAAATTGTTCTATTCATGCTTACTTGCTCACCAAGTCTACCCAAAATGTGTTTTCAATTGGATATTTCATTTTGATTCCGATTCAACTTGTTTCGAGTGTTCTTCCCAAATCTTCTAGCTCTAATTGGGATGTTCATTCACATTCCTAAGGCCAATGATGAAGCAAACATTGTATTTAAGCTTACTTGTTGACTAAGTCTCTCCACAATTTGTTTTTGACTTCAAATTCTTTGTCGGGCCTACTCAATTTGTTTAGAATCTCCATCTATAGCATTTCTAACTCGAATTGGCATGTTGAATCACATTCTAACACAAATGATCAATAAAATTGTTCTATTCACGCTTACTTGCTCACCAAGTCTACCCAAAATGTGTTTTCAATTGGATATTTCATTTTGATTCCGATTCATCTTGTTTCGAGTGTTCTTCCCAAATCTTCTAGCTCTAATTGGGATGTTCATTCACATTCCTAAGGCCAATGATGAAGCAAGCACTGTATTTAAGCTTACTTGTTGACTAATTCTCTCCACAATTTGTTTTTGACTTCAAATTCTTTGTCGCTTACTCAATTTGTTTTCAATCTCCATCCGTAGTTTCTGTAACTCGAATTGGCATGTTAAATCACTTTCCAACACAAATGGTCAATAAAATTTTTCTATTCATGCTTACTTGCTCACCAAGTTACCAAAAATGTGTTTTCAATTGGATATTTCATTTTGATTCCGATTCATCTTGTTTCATGTGTTCTTCACAAATCTTGTAGCTCTAATTGGGATGTTCATTCACATTCCTAAGGCCAATGATGAAGCAAACATTGTATTTAAGCTTACTTGTTGACTAAGTCTCTCCACAATTTGTTTTTGATTTTAAATTCTTTGTCACTTTACTCAATTTGTTTCAATCTCCATCCGTAGTTTCGTGAACTCGAATTGGCATGTTAAATCACTTTCCAACGCAAATGATCAATAAAATTTTTCTATTCATGCTTACTTGCTCACCAAGTCTACCCAAAATGTGTTTTCAATTGGATATTTTATTTTGATTCCGATTCAACTTGTTTCGAGTGTTCTTCCCAAATCTTCTAGCTCTAATTGGGATGTTCATTCACATTCCTAAGGCCAATGATGAAGCAAACATTGTATTTAAGCTTACTTGTTGACTAAGTCTCTCCACAATTTGTTTTTGACTTCAAATTCTTTGTCAGTTCTTACTCAATTTGTTTCAATCTCCATCCGTAGCTTTTCGAACTCGAATTGGCATGTTAAATCACTTTCCAACACAAATGATCAATAAAATTGTTCTATTCATGCTTACTTGCTCTCCAAGTCTACCCAAAACGTGTTTTCAATTGGATAATTCATTTTGATTCCGATTCAACTTGTTTCGAGTGTTCTTCCCAATTCTTCTAGCTCTAATTCAGATGTTCATTCTCATTCCTAAGACCAATGATGAAGCAAACATTGTATTTAAGCTTACTTGTTGACTAAGTCTCTCCACAATTTGTTTTTGATTTTAAATTCTTTGTCGGGCCTACTCAATTTGTTTCAATCTCCATCCGTAGTTTCAGAACTCAAATTGGCACGTTAAATCACTTTCCAACACAACTGATCAATAAAATTGTTCTATTCATGCTTACTTGCTCACCAAGTCTACCCAAAATGTGTTTTCAATTAGATATTTCATTTTGATTCCGATTCAACTTGTTTCGAGTGTTCTTTCCAAATCTTCTAGCTCTAATTGGGATGTTCATTCTCATTCCTAAGGCCAATGATGAAGCATACATTGTATTTAAGCTTACTTGTTGACTAAGTCTCTCCACAATTTGTTTTTGACTTCAAATTGTTTGTCGGGCTTACTCAATTTGTTTCAATCTCCATCCGTAGTTTCAGAACTCGAATTGGCATATTAAATCACTTTCCAACACAAATGATCAATAAAATTATTCTATTCATGCTTACTTGCTCACCAAGTTACCCAAAATGTGTTTTCAATTGGATATTTCATTTTGATTCCTATTCATCTTGTTTCGAGTGTTCTTCCCAAATCTTCTAGCTCTAATTGGGATGTTCATTCACATTCCTAAGGCCAATGATGAAGCAAACATTGTATTTAAGCTTACTTGTTGACTAAGTCTCTCCACAATTTGTTTTTGACTTCAAATTCTTTGTCAGCTTACTCAATTTGTTTCAATCTCCATCCGTAGTTTCAGAACTCGAATTGGCATGTTAAATCACTTTCCAACACAAATGATCAATAAAATTGTTCTATTCATGCTTACTTGCTCACCAAGTCTACCCAAAATATGTTTTCAATTGGATATTTCATTTTGATTCCGATTCAACTTGTTTCAATGTTCTTCCCAAATCTTCTATCTCTAATTGGGATGTTCATTCACATTGCTAAGGCCAATGATTCAGCAAACATTGTATTTAAGCTTACTTGTTGACTAATCCTCTCCACAATTTGTTTTTGACTTCAAATTCTTTGTCAGTTCTTACTCAATTTGTTTCAAATCTCCATCCGTAGTTTCTGTAACTCGAATTGGCATATTAAATCACTTTCCAACACAAATGATCAAGAAAATTGTTCTATTCACGCTTACTTGCTCACCAAGTCTACCCAAAATGTGTTTTCAATTGGATGTTTCATTTTGATTCCTATTCATCTTGTTTCGAGTGTTCTTCCCAAATCTTCTAGCTCTAATTGGGATGTTCATTCACATTCCTAAGGCCAATGATGAAGCAAACATTGTATTTAAGCTTACTTGTTGACTAAGTCTCTCCACAATTTGTTTTTGACCTCAAATTCTTTGTCAGTTCTTACTCAATTTGTTTTGAATCTCCATCCGAAGTTTCAGAACTCGAATTGGCATGTTAAATCACTTTCCAACACAAATGATCAATAAAATTTTTCTATTCACGCTTACTTGCTCACCAAGTCTACCCAAAATATGTTTTCAATTTGATATTTCATTTTGATTCCAATTCAAGTTTTTTCGAGTGTTCTTCCCAAATCTTCTAGCTCTAATTGGCATATTCATTCACTTTCCTAAGGCCAATGATGAAGCAAACATTGTATTTAAGCTTACTTGTTGACTAAGTCTCTCCACAATTTGATTTTGACTTCAAATTCTTTGTCGGGCTTTACTCAATTTGTTTCAATCTCCATCCGTAGCTTCAGAACTCGAATTGGCATGTTAAATCACTTTTCAACACAAATGATCAATAATATTGTTCTATTCATGCTTACTTGCTCACCAAGTCCACCCAAAATGTGTTTTCAATTGATATTTCATTTTGATTCCGATTCAACTTGTTTCGAGTGTTCTCCCAAATCTTCTAGCTCTAATTGGGATGTTCATTCACATTCCTAAGGCCAATGATGAAGCAAACATTGTATTTAAGCTTACTTGTTGACTAAGTCTCTCCACAATTTGTTTTTGACTTCAAATTCTTTGTCAGGACTTACTCAATTTGTTTCGAATCACCATCCGTAGTTTCTGTAACTCAAATTGGCATGTTAAATCACTTTCCAACACAAATGATCAATAAAATTGTTATATTCATGCTTACTTGCTCACCAAGTCTACCCAAAATGTGTTTTCAATTGGATATTTCATTTTGATTCCGATTCAACTTGTTTCGAGTGTTCTTCCCAAATCTTCTAGCTCTAATTCGAATGTTCATTCACATTCCTGAGGCTAATGATTAAGCAAACATTGTATTTAAGCTTACTTGTTGACTAATTCTCTCCACAATTTGTTTTTGACTTCAAATTCTTTGTCGGGCTTCTACTCAATTTGTTTCAATCTCCATCCGTAGTTTCAGAACTCGAATTGGCATGTTAATCACTTTCCAACACAAATGATCAATAAAATTGTTCTATTCATGCTTACTTGCTCACCAAGTCTACCCAAAATATGTTTTCAATTGGATATTTCATTTTGATTCCGATTCAACTTGTTTCGAGTGTTCTCCCAAATCTTCTAGCTCTAATTGGGATGTTCATTCACATTCCTAAGGCCAATGATGAAGCAAACATTGTATTTAAGCTTACTTGTTGACTAAGTCTCTCCACAATTTGTTTTTGATTTCAAATTCTTTGTCGGGCTTCTACTCAATTTGTTTCAATCTCCATCCGTAGTTTCAGAACTCGAATTGGCATGATAAATCACTTTCCAACACAAATCATCAATAAAATTGTTCTATTCATGCTTACTTACTCACCAAGTCTACCCAAAATGTGTTTTCAATTGGATATTTCATTTTGATTCCGATTCAACTTGTTTCGAGTGTTCTCCCAAATCTTCTAGCTCTAATTGGGATGTTCATTCACATTCCTAAGGCCAATGATGAAGCAAACATTGTATTTAAGATTACTTGTTAACTAAGTCTCTCCACAATTTGTTTTTGATTTCTAATTCTTTGTCAGTTCTTACTCAATTTTTTTGAATCTCCATCTGAAGTTTCTGTAACTCGAATTGGCAGGTTAAATCACTTTCCAACACAAATGATCAATAAAATTATTCTATTCATGTTTACTTGCTCACCAAGTCTACACAAAATGTGTTTTCAATTGGATATTTCATTTTGATTCCGATTCATCTTGTTTGGAGTGTTCTTCCCAAATCTTCTAGCTCTAATTTGGATGTTCATTCACATTCCTAAGGACAATGATAAAGCAAACATTGTATTTAAGCTTACTTGTTGACTAAGTCTCTCCACAATTTGTTTTTGACATCACATTCTTTGTCATTTCTTACTCAATTTGCTTCGAATCTCCATCCGTAGCTTTTTTAACTCGAATTGGCATGTTAAATCACTTTCCAACACAAATGATCAATAAAATTGTTCTATTCATGCTTACTTGCTCACCAAGTCTACCCAAAATGTGTTTTCAATTGGATATTTCATTTTGATTCCGATTCAACTTGTTTCGAGTGTTCTTCCCAAATCTTCTAGCTCTAATTGGGATGTTCATTCACATTCCTAAGGCCAATGATGAAGCAAACATTGTATTTAAGATTACTTGTTGACTAAGTCTCTCCACAATTTGTTTTTGACTTCAAATTCTTTGTCAGTTCTTACTCAATTTGTTTCAATTCTCCATCCATAGTTTCAGAACTCGAATTGGCATGTTAAATCACTTTCCAACACAAATGGTCAATAAAATTTTTCTATTCATGCTTACTTGCTCACCAAGTTACCCAAAAAGTGTTTTCAATTAGATATTTCATTTTGATTCCGATTCATCTTGTTTCGAGTGTTCTTCCCAAATCTTCTATCTCTAATTGGGATGTTCATTCACATTGCTAAGGCCAATGATGAAGCAAACATTGTATTTAAGCTTACTTGTTGACTAAGTCTCTCCACAATTTGTTTTTGACTTCAAATTCTTTGTCAATTCTTACTCAATTTGTTTCAAATCTCCATCCGTAGTTTCTGTAACTCGAATTGGCATGTTAAATCACTTTCCAACACAAATGATCAATAAAATTGTTCTATTCACGCTTACTTGCTCACCAAGTCTACCCAAAATATGTTTTCAATTGGATATTTCATTTTGATTCCGATTCACCTAGTTTCGAGTGTTCTTCCCAAATCTTCTAGCTCTAATTGGGATGTTCATTCACATTCCTAAGGACAATGATGAAGCAAACATTGTATTTATGCTTACTTGTTGACTAAGTCTCTCCACAATTTGTTTTTGACTTCAAATTCTTTGTCAGTTCTTACTCAATTTGTTTCAAATCTCCATCCGTAGTTTCAGAACTCGAATTGGCATGTTAAATCACTTTCCAACACAAATGATCAATAAAATTGTTCTATTCATGCTTACTTGCTCACCAAGTCTACCCAAAATGTGTTTTCAATTGGATATTTCATTTTGATTCCGATTCATCTTGTTTCAAGTGTTCTTCCCAAATCTTCTAGCTCTAATTGGGATGTTCATTCACTTTCCTAAGGCCAATGATGAAGCAAACATTGTATTTAAGATTACTTGTTGACTAAGTCTCTCCACAATTTGTTTTTGACCTCAAATTCTTTGTCCTTACTCAATTTGTTTTGAATCTCCATCCGCAGTTTCAGTAACTCGAATTGGCATGTTAAATCACTTTCCAACACAAATGATCAATAAAATTTTTCTATTCATGCTTACTTGCTCACCAAGTCTACCCAAAATGTGTTTTCAATTGGATATTTCATTTTAATTCCGATTCAACTAGTTTCGAGTGTTCTTCCCAAATCTTCTAGCTCTAATTGGGATGTTCATTGACTTTCCTAAGGCCAATGATGAAGCAAACATTGTATTTATGCTTACTTGTTGACTAAGTCTCTCCACAATTTGTTTTTGACTTCAAATTCTTTGTCACTTTTTACTCAATTTGTTTCGAATCTCCATGCGTAGCTACAGCATCTCGAATTGGCATGTTAAATCACTTTCCAACACAAATGATCAATAAAATTGTTCTATTCATGCTTACTTGCTCACCAAGTCTACCCAAAATGTGTTTTCAATTCGATATTTCATTTTGATTCCGATTCAACTTGTTTCGAGTGTTCTTCCCAAATCTTCTATCTCTAATTGGGATGTTCATTCACATTGCTAAGCCCAATGATTAAGCAAACATTGTATTTAAGCTTACTTGTTGACTAAGTCTCTCCAAAATTTGTTTTTGACTTCAAATTCATTGTCAGTTCTTACTCAATTTGTTCTGAATCTCCATCCGAAGTTTCTGTAACTCGAATTGGCGGGTTAAATCACTTTCCAACACAAATGATCAATAAAATTTTTCTATTCATGCTTACTTGCTCACCAAGTCTACCCAAAACGTGTTTTCAATTTGATATTTTATTTTGATTCCGATTCAACTAGTTTCGAGTGTTCTTCACAAATCTTGTAGCCCTAATTCGGATGTTCATTCACATTCCTAAGGCCAATGATGAAGCAAACATTGTATTTAAGATTACTTGTTGACTAAGTCTCTCCACAATTTGTTTTTGACCTCAAATTCTTTGTCAGTTCTTACTCAATTTGTTTTGAATCTCCATCCGAAGTTTCTGTAACTCAAATTGGCATGTTAAATCACCTTGCAACACAAATGAACAATAAAATTGTTCTATTCATGCTTACTTGCTCACCAAGTCTACCCAAAATGTGTTTTCAATTGGATATTTCATTTTGATTCCGATTCACCTAGTTTCGAGTGTTCTTCCCAAATCTTCTAGCTCTAATTGGGATGTTCATTCACATTCCTAAGGCCAATGATGAAGCAAACATTGTATTTAAGCTTACTTGTTGACTAAGTCTCTCCACAATTTGTTTTTGACTTCAAATTCTTTGTCACCTTACTCAATTTGTTTTGAATCTCCATCCGCAGTTTCAGTAACTCGAATTGGCATGTTAAATCACTTTCCAACACAAATGATCAATAAAATTTTTCTATTCATGCTTACTTACTCACCAAGTCTACCCAAAACGTGTTTTCAATTTGATATTTCATTTTGATTCCGATTCATCTTGTTTCGAGTGTTCTTCCCAAATCTTCTATCTCTAATTGGGATGTTCATTCACATTGCTAAGGCCAATGATTAAGCAAACATTGTATTTAAGCTTACTTGTTGACTAATCCTCTCCACAATTTGTTTTTGACTTCAAATTCTTTGTCAGTTCTTACTCAATTTGTTCTGAATCTCCATCCGAAGTTTCTGTAACTCGAATTGGCGGGTTAAATCACTTTCCAACGCAAATGATCAATAAAATTTTTCTATTCATGCTTACTTGCTCACCAAGTCTACCCAAAATGTGTTTTCAATTGGATATTTTATTTTGATTCCGATTCAACTAGTTTCGAGTGTTCTTCCCAAATCTTGTAGCCCTATTCTGATGTTCATTCACATTCCTAAGGCCAATGATGAAGCAAACATTGTATTTAAGATTACTTGTTGACTAAGTCTCTCCACAATTTGTTTTTGACTTCAAATTCTTTGTCAGTACTTACTCAATTTGTTTCAAATCTCCATCCGTAGTTTCTATAACTCGAATTGGCAAGTTAAATCACTTTCCAACACAAATGATCAATAAAATTGTTCTATTCACCTTACTTGCTCACCAAGTCTACCCAAAATATGTTTTCAATTGGATATTTCATTTTGATTCCGATTCAACTTGTTTCGAGTGTTCTTCCCAAATCTTCTAGCTCTAATTGGGATGTTCATTCACATTCCTAAGGCCAATGATGAGGCAAACATTGTATTTATGCTTACTTGTTGACTAAGTCTCTCCAAAATTTGTTTTTGACTTCAAATTCTTTGTTAGTTCTTACTCAATTAGTTTCGATTCTCCATCCGTAGTTCCTAAAACTCGAATTGGCATGTTAAATCACTTTCCAACGCAAATGATCAATAAAATTGTTCTATTCATGCTTACTTGCTCACCAAGTTACCCAAAAAGTGTTTTCAATTGGATATTTCATTTTGATTCCGATTCATCTAGTTTCGAGTGTTCTTCCCAAATCTTCTAGCTCTAATTGGGATGTTCATTCACATTCCTAAGGCCAATGATGAAGCAAACATTGTATTTATGCTTACTTGTTGACTAATTCTCTCCACAATTTGTTTTTGACTTCAAATTCTTTGTCACCTTACTCAATTTGTTTCAATCTCCATCCGTAGTTTCAGAACTCGAATTGGCATGTTAAATCACTTTCCAACACAAATGATCAATAAAATTATTCTATTCATGCTTACTTGCTCACCAAGTCTACCCAAAATGTGTTTTCAATTGCATATTTCATTTTGATTCCGATTCAACTTGTTTCGAGTGTTCTTCCCAAATCTTCTAGCTCTAATTGGGATGTTCATTCACATTGCTAAGGCCAATGATGAAGCAAACATTGTATTTAAGCTTACTTGTTGACTAAGTCTCTCCACAATTTGTTTTTGACTTCAAATTCTTTGTCATCTACTCAATTTGTTTCCAATCTCCATCCGAAGTTTCTGTAACTCGAATTGGCATGTTAAATCACTTTCCAACACAAATGATCAATAAAATTGTTCTATTCATGCTTACTTGCTCACCAAGTCTACCCAAAATGTGTTTTCAATTGGCTATTTCATTTTGATTTCGATTCAACTAGTTTCGAGTGTTCTTCGCAAATCTTCTAGTTCTAATTGGGATGTTAATTCACATTCCTAAGGCCAATGATGAAGCAAACATTGTATTTAAGCTTACTTGTTGACTAAGTCTCTCCACAATTTGTTTTTGACTTCAAATTCTTTGTCACTTCTTACTCAATTTGTTTCGAATCTCCATCCGTAGCTTTTCTAACTCGAATTGGCATGTTAAATCACATTCCAACACAAATGATCAATAAAATTGTTCTATTCATGCTTACTTGCTCACCAAGTCTACCCAAAATGTGTTTTCAATTGGTAGTTAATTTTGATCCCGATTCAACTAGTTTCGAGTCTTCTTCCCAAATCTTCTAGCTCTAATTCAGATGTTCAATCACATTCCTAAGGCCAATGATGAAGCAAACATTGTATTAATGCTTACTTGTTGACTAAGTCTCTCCACAATTTGTTTTTGACTTCAAATTCTTTGTCACTTACTCAATTTGTTTCAATCTCCATCCGTAGTTTCAGAACTCGAATTGGCATGTTAAATCACTTTCCACCACAAATGATCAATAAAATTGTTTATTCATGCTTACTTGCTCACCAAGTTTACCCAAAATGTGTTTTCAATTGGATATTTCATTTTGACTCCGATTCCACTAGTTTCGAGTGTTCTTCCCAAATCTTCTAGCTCTAATTGGGATGTTCATTCACATTGCTAAGGCCAATGATGAAGCAAACATTGTATTTAAGCTTACTTGTTGACTAAGTCTCTCCACAATTTATTTTTGACTTCAAATCTTTGTCACTTCTTACTCAATTTGCTTCAAATCTCCATCCGAAGTTTTGGTAACTCGAATTGGCATGTTAAATCACTTTTAAACACAAATGATCAATGAAATTGTTCTATTCATGCTTACTTGCTCTCCAAGTTTAGCTAAAATGTGTTTTCAATTGGATATTTCATTTAGACTCCGATTCCACTAGTTTCGAGTGTTCTTCACAAATCTTATAGCCCTAATTCGGATGTTCATTCACATTGCTAAGGCCAATGATGAAGCAAACATTGTATTTAAGCTTACTTGTTGACTAATACTCTCCACAATTTGTTTTTGACTTCAAATTCTTTGTCACTTACTCAATTTGTTTCAATCTCCATCCGTAGTTTCAGAACTCGAATTGGCGGGTTAAATCACTTTCCAACGCAAATGATCAATAAAATTTTTCTATTCATGCTTACTTGCTCACCAAGTCTACCCAAAATATGTTTTCAATTGGATTTTTCATTTTGATTCCGATTCAACTAGTTTCGAGTTTTCTTCCCAAATCTTCTAGCTCTAATTGGGATGTTCATTCACATTCCTAAGGCCAATGATGAAGCAAACATTGTATTTATGCTTACTTGTTGACTAATTCTCTTCACAATTTGTTTTTGACTTCAAATTCTTTGTCACTTACTCAATTTGTTTCAATCTCCATCCGTAGTTTCAGAACTCGAATTGGCATGTTAAATCACTTTCCAACACAAATGATCAATAAAATTGTTCTATTCATGCTTACTTGCTCACCAAGTCTACCCAAAATGTGTTTTCAATTGGATATTTCATTTTGATTCCGATTCAACTAGTTTCGAGTGTTCTTCCCAAATCTTCTAGCTCTAATTGGGATGTTCATTCACATTGCTAAGGCCAATGATGAAGCAAACATTGTATTTAAGCTTACTTGTTGACTAAGTCTCTCCACAATTTGTTTTTGACTTCAAATTCTTTGTCAGTTTTACTCAATTTGTTTCGAATCTCCATCCGTAGTTTCAGAACTCGAATTGGCACGTTAAATCACTTTCCAACACAAATGATCAATAAAATTGTTCTATTCATGCTTACTTGCTCACCAAGTCTACCCAAAATGTGTTTTCAATTGGATATTTCATTTTGATTCCGATTCATCTTGTTTCGAGGGTTCCTCCCAAATCTTCTAGCTCTAATTGGGATGTTCATTCACATTGCTAAGGCCAATGATGAAGCAAACATTGTATTTAAGCTTACTTGTTGACTAAGTCTCTCCACAATGGGTTTTTGACTTCAAATTCTTTGTCTGGTCTTACTCAATTTGTTTCGACTCTCCATCCGTAGTTTCTGTAACGCGAATTGGCATGTTAAATCACTTTGCAACACAAATGATCAATAAAATTGTTCTATTCATGCTTACTTGCTCACCAAGTCTACCCAAAATGTGTTTTCAATTGGATATTTCATTTTTATTCCGATTGAACTAGTTTTGAGTGTTTTCACAAATCTTCTAGCTCTAATTCGGATGTTCATTCACATTGCTAAGGCCAATGATGAAGCAAAGATTGTATTTATGCTTACTTGTTGACTAAGTCTCTCCACAATTTGTTTTTGACTTCAAATTCGTTGTCAGTTCTTACTCAATTTGTTTCGAATCTTCATTCGTAGCTTCTGTAACTCGAATTGGCATGTTAAATCACTTTCCAACACAAATGATCAATAAAATTGTTCTGTTCAAGCTTACTTGCTCACCAAGTCTACCCAAAATGTGTTTTCAATTGGATATTTCATTTTGATTCCGATTCAACTAGTTTCGAGTGTTCTTCCCAAATCTTCTAGCTCTAATTGGGATGTTCATTCACATTGCTAAGGCCAATGATGAAGCAAACATTGTATTTATGCTTACTTGTTGACTAAGTCTCTCCACAATTTGTTTTTGACTTCAAATTCTTTGTCACTTCTTACTCAATTTGTTTCGAATCTCCATTTGTAGCTTCTATAACTCGAAATGGCACGTTAAATCACTTTGCAACACAAATGATCAATAAAATTGTTCTATTCATGCTTACTTGCTCACCAAGTCTACCCAAAATGTGTTTTCAATTGGATATTTCATTTTGACTCCGATTCCACTAGTTTCGAGTGTTCTTCACAAATCTTCTAGCTCTAATTCGGATGTTCATTCACATTCCTAAGGCCAATGATGAAGCAAAATTGTATTTAAGCTTACTTGTTGACTAAGTCTCTCCACAATTTGTTTTTGACTTCAAATTCTTTGTCACTTACTCAATTTGTTTCAATCTCCATCCGTAGTTTCAGAACTCGAATTGGCATGTTAAATCACTTTCCAACACAAATGATCAATAAAATTGTTCTATTCATGCTTACTTGCTCACCAAGTCTACCCAAAATGTGTTTTCAATTGGATATTTCATTTAGACTCCGATTCCACTAGTTTCGAGTGTTCTTCACAAATCTTCTAGCTCTAATTCGGATGTTCATTCACATTCCTAAGGCAAATGATGAAGCAAACATTGTATTTATGCTTACTTGTTGACTATGTCTCTCCACAATTTGTTTTTGACTTCAAATTCTTTGTCGCTTACTCAATTTGTTTCAATCTCCATCCGTAGTTTCAGAACTCGAATTGGCATGTTAAATCACTTTCCAACACAAATGATCAATAAAATTGTTCTATTCATGCTTACTTGCTCACCAAGTCTACCCAAAATGTGTTTTCAATTGGATATTTCATTTTGATTCCGATTCAACTAGTTTCGAGCGTTTTCACAAATGTTCTATCTCTAATTGGGATATTCATTCTCATTGCTAAGGCCAATGATTAAGCAAACATTGTATTTAAGCTTACTTGTTGACTAATTCTCTCCACAATTTGTTTTTGACTTCAAATTCTTTATCAGTTGTTACTCAATTTGTTTCGAATCTCCATCCGTAGTTTCTGTAACTCGAATTGGTGGGTTAAATCACTTTCCAACACAAATGATCAATAAAATTGTTCTATTCACGCTTACTTGCTCACCAAGTCTACCCAAAATATGTTTTCAATTGGATATTTCATTTTGATTCCGATTCACCTAGTTTTGAGTTTTCTTCCCAAATCTTCTAGCTCTAATTGGGATGTTCATTCACATTCCTAAGGCCAATGATGAAGCAAACATTCTATTTATGCTTACTTGTTGACTTAGTCTCTCCAAAATTTGTTTTTGACTTCAAATTCTTTGT
The DNA here is from genome assembly GCA_031216115.1 of Senna siamea. Classification (NCBI taxonomy): domain Eukaryota; kingdom Viridiplantae; phylum Streptophyta; class Magnoliopsida; order Fabales; family Fabaceae; genus Senna; species Senna siamea. The sequence goes on along the minus strand of CM062361.1, from coordinate 21,350,816 downwards.
CAGCTCTTACTCAATTTGTTTTCAATCTCCATCCGCAGTTTCTGTAACTCGTTTGGCATGTTAAACCACTTTCCAACACAAATGATCAATAAAATTTTTCTATTCATGCTTACTTAATCACCAAGTCTACCCAAAACGTGTTTTCAATTGGATATTTCATTTTGATTCCGATTGAACTAGTTTCGAGTGTTCTTCACAAATCTTCTAGCTCAAACTCGGATGTTCATTCACATTCCTAAGGCCAATGATGAAGCAAACATTGTATTTATGCTTACTTGTTGACTAAGTCTCTTCACAATTTGTTTTTGACTTCAAATTCTTTGTCAGTTCTTACTCAATTTGCTTCGAATATCCATCCGTAGTTCCTATAACTCTAATTGGCATGTTAAATCACTTTCCAACACAAATGATCAATAAAATTGTTCTATTCATGCTTACTTGCTCACCAAGTCTACCCAAAATGTGTTTTCAATTGGATATTTCATTTAGACTCCGATTCCACTAGTTTCGAGTGTTCTTCACAAATCTTCTAGCTCTAATTCGGATGTTCATTCACATTCCTAAGGCCAATGATGAAGCAAACATTGTATTTAAGCTTACTTGTTGACTAAGTCTCTCCACAATTTGTTTTTGACTTCAAATTCTTTGTCACTTCTATTTCAATTTGTTTCGAATCTCCATCTGCAGTTTCTGTAACTCGAATTGGCATGTTAAATCACTTTCCAACACAAATGATCAATAAAATTGTTCTATTCATGCTTACTTGCTCACCAAGTCTACCCAAAATGTGTTTTCAATTGGATATTTTATTTTGATTCCGATTCAACTAGTTTCGAGTGTTCTTCACAAATCTTGTAGCCCTAATTCGGATGTTCATTCACATTCCTAAGGCCAATGATGAAGCAAACATTGTATTTATTCTTACTTGTTGACTAAGTCTCTCCAAAATTTGTTTTTGACTTCAAATTCTTTGTCAGTTCTTACTCAATTTGTTTCAATCTCCATCCGTAGTTTCAGAACTCGAATTGGCATGTTAAATCACTTTCCAACACAAATGATCAATAAAATTGTTCTATTCATGCTTACTTGCTCACCAAGTCTACCCAAAATGTGTTTTCAATTGGATATTTCATTTAGACTCCGATTCCACTAGTTTCGAGTGTTCTTCACAAATCTTCTAGCTCTAATTCAGATGTTCATTCACATTCCTAAGGGCAATGATGAAGCAAACATTGTATTTATGCTTACTTGTTGACTATGTCTCTCCACAATTTGTTTTTGACTTCAAATTCTTTGTCAGTTCTTACTCAATTTGCTTCGAATCTCCATCCGTAGCTTTTTTAACTCGAATTGGCATGTTAAATCACTTTCCAACACAAATGATCAATAAAATTGTTCTATTCATGCTTACTTGCTCACCAAGTCTACCCAAAATGTGTTTTCAATTGGATATTTCATTTAGACTCCGATTCCACTAGTTTCGAGTGTTCTTCACAAATCTTCCAGCTCTAATTCAGATGTTCATTCACATTGCTAAGCCCAATGATGAAGCAAACATTGTATTTAAGCTTACTTGTTGACTAAGTCTCTCCACAATTTGTTTTTGACTTCAAATTCTTTGTCAGGACTTACTCAATTTGTTTCAATCTCCATCCGTAGTTTCAGAACTCGAATTTGCACGTTAAATCACTTTCCAACACAAATGATCAATAAAATTTTTCTATTCATGCTTACTTACTCACCAAGTCTACCCAAAACGTGTTTTCAATTTGATATTTTATTTTGATTCCGATTCAACTAGTTTCGAGTGTTCTTCACAAATCTTGTAGCCCTAATTCGGATGTTCATTCACATTGCTAAGGCCAATGATGAAGCAAACATTGTATTTAAGCTTACTTGTTGACTAAGTCTCTCCACAATTTGTTTTTGACTTCAAATTCTTTGTCACTTCTTACTCAATTTGTTTCGAATCTCCATTTGTAGCTTCTGTAACTCGAATTGGCATGTTAAATCACTTTCCAACACAAATGATCAATAAAATTGTTCTATTCATGCTTACTTGCTCACCAAGTCTACCCAAAATGTGTTTTCAATTTGATATTTCATTTTGATTCCGATTCAACTAGTTTCGAGTGTTCTTCACAAATCTTGTAGCCCTAATTCGGATGTTCATTCACATTGCTAAGGCCAATGATGAAGCAAAGATTGTATTTATGCTTACTTGTTGACTAAGTCTCTCCACAATTTGTTTTTGACTTCAAATTCTTTGTCACTTCTTACTCAATTTGTTTCGAATCTCCATTCGTAGCTTCTGTAACTCGAATTGGCACGTTAAATCACTTTGCAACACAAATGATCAATAAAATTGTTCTATTCATGCTTACTTGCTCACCAAGTCTACCCAAAATGTGTTTTCAATTGGATATTTCATTTTGATTCCGATTCATCTTGTTTCGAGTGTTCTTCCCAAATCTTCTAGCTCTAATTGGGATGTTCATTCACATTGCTAAGGCCAATGATGAAGCAAACATTGTATTTATGCTTACTTGTTGACTAAGTCTCTCCACAATTTGTTTTTGACTTCAAATTCTTTGTCACTTCTTACTCAATTTGTTTCGAATCTCCATTCGTAGCTTCTGTAACTCGAATTGGCATGTTAAATCACTTTTCAACATAAATGATCAATAAAATTGTTCTATTCATGCTTACTTGCTCACCAAGTCTACCCAAAATGTGTTTTCAATTTGATATTTCATTTTGATTCCGATTCAACTAGTTTCGAGTGTTTTCACAAATCTTCTAGCTCTAATTCGGATGTTCATTCACATTGCTAAGGCCAATGATGAAGCAAACATTGTATTTATGCTTACTTGTTGACTAAGTCTCTCCACAATTTGTTTTTGACTTCAAATTCTTTGTCAGTTCTTACTCAATTTGTTTCGAATCTCCATCCGTAGTTTCTGTAACTCGAATTGGCATGTTAAATCACTTTCCAACACAAATGATCAATAAAATTGTTCTATTCATGCTTACTTGCTCTCCAAGTCTACCCAAAACGTGTTTTCAATTGGATATTTCATTTTGACTCCGATTCCACTAGTTTCGAGTGTTCTTCAAAAATCTTCTAGCTCTAATTCGGATGTTCATTCACATTGCTAAGGCCAATGATGAAGCAAACATTGTATTTATGCTTACTTGTTGACTAATACTCTCCACAATTTGTTTTTGACTTCAAATTCTTTGTCAGTTCTTACTCAATTTGTTTCGAATCTCCATCCGTAGCTTTTCGAACTCGAATTGGCATGTTAAATCACTTTCCAACACAAATGATCAATAAAATTGTTCTATTCATGCTTACTTGCTCACCAAGTCTACCCAAAATGTGTTTTCAATTGGATATTTTACTTTGATTCCATTTCAACTAGTTTCGAGTTTTCCTCCCAAATCTTCTAGCTCTAATTGGGATGTTCATTCACATTGCTAAGGCCAATGATGAAGCAAACATTGTATTTATGCTTACTTGTTGACTAAGTCTCTCCACAATTTGTTTTTGACTTCAAATTCTTTGTCAGTTCTTACTCAATTTGATTCAAATCTCCATCCGTAGTTTCAGAACTCGAATTGGCATGTTAAATCACTTTCCAACACAAATGATCAATAAAATTGTTCTATTCATGCTTACTTGCTCACCAAGTCTACCCAAAACGTGTTTTCAATTGGATATTTCATTTTGACTCCGATTCCACTAGTTTCGAGTGTTCTTCACAAATCTTCTAGCTCTAATTCGGATGTTCATTCACATTCCTAAGGCCAATGATGAAGCAAACATTGTATTTATGCTTACTTGTTGACTAAGTCTCTCCACAATTTGTTTTTGACTTCAAATTCTTTGTCACTTCTTACTCAATTTGTTTCGAATCTCCATCCGTAGTTTCTGTAACTCGAATTGGCATGTTAAATCACTTTCCAACACAAATGATCAATAAAATTGTTCTATTCATGCTTACTTGCTCACCAAGTCTACCCAAAATGTGTTTTCAATTGGATATTTCATTTAGACTCCGATTCCACTAGTTTCGAGTGTTCTTCACAAATCTTCTAGCTCTAATTCGGATGTTCATTCACATTCCTAAGGCAAATGATGAAGCAAACATTGTATTTATGCTTACTTGTTGACTAAGTCTCTTCACAATTTGTTTTTGACTTCAAATTCTTTGTCAGTTCTTACTCAATTTGTTTCGAATCTCTATTCGTAGTTTCGAAAACTCGAATTGGCATGTTAAATCACTTTCCAACACAAATGATCAATAAAATTGTTCTATTCATGCTTACTTGCTCTCCAAGTCTACCCAAAACGTGTTTTCAATTGGATATTTCATTTTGACTCCGATTCCACTAGTTTCGAGTGTTCTTCACAAATCTTATAGCTCTAATTCGGATGTTCATTCACATTGCTAAGGCCAATGATGAAGCAAACATTGTATTTATGCTTACTTGTTGACTAAGTCTCTCCACAATTTGTTTTTGACTTCAAATTCTTTGTCACTTACTCAATTTGTTTCGACTCTCCATCCGTAGTTTCTGTAACTCGAATTGGCATGTTAAATCACTTTTCAACACAAATGATCAATAAAATTGTTCTATTCATGCTTACTTGCTCACCAAGTCTACCCAAAATGTGTTTTCAATTTGATATTTCATTTTGATTCCGATTCAACTAGTTTCGAGTGTTTTCACAAATCTTCTAGCTCTAATTCGGATGTTCATTCACATTGCTAAGGCCAATGATGAAGCAAACATTGTATTTATGCTTACTTGTTGACTAAGTCTCTCCACAATTTGTTTTTGACTTCAAATTCTTTGTCAGGACTTACTCAATTTGTTTCGACTCTCCATCCGTAGTTTCTGTAACTCGAATTGGCACGTTAAATCACTTTGCAACACAAATGATCAATAAAATTGTTCTATTCATGCTTACTTGCTCACCAAGTCTACCCAAAATGTGTTTTGAATTGGATATTTCATTTTGATTCCGATTCAACTAGTTTCGAGGGTTCCTCCCAAATCTTCTAGCTCTAATTGGGATGTTCATTCACATTGCTAAGGCCAATGATGAAGCAAAGATTGTATTTAAGCTTACTTGTTGACTAAGTCTCTCCACAATGGTTTTTGACTTCAAATTCTTTGTCAGGACTTACTCAATTTGTTTCGACTCTCCATCCGTAGTTTCTGTAACTCGAATTGGCATGTTAAATCACTTTTCAACACAAATGATCAATAAAATTGTTCTATTCATGCTTACTTGCTCACCAAGTCTACCCAAAATGTGTTTTCAATTTGATATTTCATTTTGATTCCGATTCAACTAGTTTCGAGTGTTTTCACAAATCTTCTAGCTCTAATTCGGATGTTCATTCACATTGCTAAGGCCAATGATGAAGCAAAGATTGTATTTATGCTTACTTGTTGACTAAGTCTCTCCACAATTTGTTTTTGACTTCAAATTCGTTGTCTCTTGTTACTCAATTTATTTCGAATCTCCATTCGTAGCTTCTGTAACTCGAATTGGCACGTTAAATCACTTTGCAACACAAATGATCAATAAAATTGTTCTATTCATGCTTACTTGCTCACCAAGTCTACCCAAAATGTGTTTTCAATTGGACATTTCATTTAGACTCCGATTCCACTAGTTTCGAGTGTTCTTCACAAATCTTCTAGCTCTAATTCGGATGTTCATTCACATTGCTAAGGCCAATGATGAAGCAAACATTGTATTTATGCTTACTTGTTGACTAAGTCTCTCCACAATTTGTTTTTGACTTCAAATTCTTTGTCAGTTCTTACTCAATTTGTTTCGACTCTCCATCCGTAGTTTCTGTAACTCGAATTGGCATGTTAAATCACTTTTCAACATAAATGATCAATAAAATTGTTCTATTCATGCTTACTTTCTCACCAAGTCTACCCAAAATGTGTTTTGAATTGGATATTTCATTTTGATTCCGATTCCACTAGTTTCGAGTGTTCTTCACAAATCTTCTAGCTCTAATTGGGATGTTCATTCACATTGCTAAGGCCAATGATGAAGCAAACATTGTATTTAAGCTTACTTGTTGACTAAGTCTCTCCACAATGGGTTTTTGACTTCAAATTCTTTGTCAGTTCTTACTCAATTTGTTTCGAATCTTCATTCGTAGCTTCTGTAACTCGAATTGGCACGTTAAATCACTTTCCAACACAAATGATCAATAAAATTGTTCTATTCATGCTTACTTGCTCACCAAGTCTACCCAAAATGTGTTTTGAATTGGATATTTCATTTTGATTCCGATTCAACTAGTTTCAAGTGTTTTCACAAATCTTCTAGCTCTAATTCGGATGTTCATTCACATTGCTAAGGCCAATGATGAAGCAAAGATTGTATTTATGCTTACTTGTTGACTAAGTCTCTCCACAATTTGTTTTTGACTTCAAATTCTTTGTCACTTCTTACTCAATTTGTTTCGAATCTCCATTCGTAGCTTCTGTAACTCGAATTGGCACGTTAAATCACTTTGCAACACAAATGATCAATAAAATTGTTCTATTCATGCTTACTTGCTCACCAAGTCTACCCAAAATGTGTTTTCAATTGGATATTTCATTTTGATTCCGATTCAACTAGTTTCGAGTGTTCTTCCCAAATCTTCTAGCTCTAATTGGGATGTTCATTCACATTGCTAAGGCCAATGATGAAGCAAACATTGTATTTAAGCTTACTTGTTGACTAAGTCTCTCCACAATGGGTTTTTGACATCAAATTCTTTGTCAGGTCTTACTCAATTTGTTTTGACTCTCCATCCGTAATTTCTGTAACTCGAATTCGCACGTTAAATCACTTTGCAACACAAATGATCAATAAAATTGTTCTATTCATGCTTACTTGCTCACCAAGTCTACCCAAAATGTGTTTTCAATTGGATATTTCATTTTGATTCCGATTCAACTAGTTTCGAGTGTTTTCACAAATCTTCTAGCTCTAATTCGGATGTTCATTCACATTGCTAAGGCCAATGATGAAGCAAACATTGTATTTATGCTTACTTGTTGACTAAGTCTCTCCACAATTTGTTTTTGACTTCAAATTCTTTGTCACTTCTTACTCAATTTGTTTCGACTCTCCATCCGTAGTTTCTGTAACTCGAATTGGCATGTTAAATCACTTTTCAACATAAATGATCAATAAAATTGTTCTATTCATGCTTACTTGCTCACCAAGTCTACCCAAAATGTGTTTTCAATTGGATATTTCATTTTGATTCCGATTCAACTAGTTTCGAGTGTTCTTCACAAATCTTCTAGCTCTAATTGGGATGTTCATTCACATTGCTAAGGCCAATGATGAAGCAAACATTGTATTTAAGCTTACTTGTTGACTAAGTCTCTCCACAATGGGTTTTTGACTTCAAATTCTTTGTCACTTCTTACTCAATTTGTTTCAACTCTCCATCCGTAGTGTCTGTAACTCGAATTGGCACGTTAAATCACTTTGCAACACAAATGATCAATAAAATTGTTCTATTCATGCTTACTTGCTCACCAAGTCTACCCAAAATGTGTTTTCAATTGGATATTTCATTTAGACTCCGATTCCACTAGTTTCGAGTGTTCTTCACAAATCTTCTAGCTCTAATTCGGATGTTCATTCACATTCCTAAGGCCAATGATGAAGCAAACATTGTATTTATGCTTACTTGTTGACTAAGTCTCTCCACAATTTGTTTTTGACTTCAAATTCTTTGTCACTTCTTACTCAATTTGTTTTGACTCTCCATCCGTAGTTTCTGTAACTCGAATTGGCACGTTAAATCACTTTGCAACACAAATGATCAATAAAATTGTTCTATTCATGCTTACTTGCTCACCAAGTCTACCCAAAATGTGTTTTCAATTGGATATTTCATTTTGATTCCGATTCAACTAGTTTCGAGTGTTTTCACAAATCTTCTAGCTCTAATTCAGATGTTCATTCACATTGCTAAGGCCAATGATGAAGCAAAGATTGTATTTATGCTTACTTGTTGACTAAGTCTCTCCACAATTTGTTTTTGACTTCAAATTCTTTGTCACTTCTTACTCAATTTGTTTCGAATCTCCATTCGTAGCTTCTGTAACTCGAATTGGCACGTTAAATCACTTTGCAACACAAATGATCAATAAAATTGTTCTATTCATGCTTACTTGCTCACCAAGTCTACCCAAAATGTGTTTTGAATTGGATATTTCATTTTGATTCCGATTCAACTAGTTTCGAGTGTTTTCACAAATCTTCTAGCTCTAATTCGGATGTTCATTCACATTGCTAAGGCCAATGATGAAGCAAACATTGTATTTATGCTTACTTGTTGACTAAGTCTCTCCACAATTTGTTTTTGACTTCAAATTCTTTGTCACTTCTTACTCAATTTGTTTCGAATCTTCATTCGTAGCTTCTGTAACTCGAATTGGCACGTTAAATCACTTTCCAACACAAATGATCAATAAAATTGTTCTATTCATGCTTACTTGCTCACCAAGTCTACCCAAAATGTGTTTTCAATTGGATATTTCATTTTGATTCCGATTCAACTAGTTTCGAGTGTTTTCACAAATCTTCTAGCTCTAATTCGGATGTTCATTCACATTGCTAAGGCCAATGATGAAGCAAAGATTGTATTTATGCTTACTTGTTGACTAAGTCTCTCCACAATTTGTTTTTGACTTCAAATTCTTTGTCACTTCTTACTCAATTTGTTTCGAATCTCCATTCGTAGCTTCTGTAACTCGAATTGGCATGTTAAATCACTTTGAAACACAAATGATCAATAAAATTGTTCTATTCATGCTTACTTGCTCACCAAGTCTACCCAAAATGTGTTTTGAATTGGATATTTCATTTTGATTCCGATTCAACTAGTTTCGAGTGTTCTTCCCAAATCTTCTAGCTCTAATTGGGATGTTCATTCACATTGCTAAGGCCAATGATGAAGCAAACATTGTATTTAAGCTTACTTGTTGACTAAGTCTCTCCACAATGGGTTTTTGACTTCAAATTCTTTGTCACTTCTTACTCAATTTGTTTCGAATCTTCATTCGTAGCTTCTGTAACTCGAATTGGCACGTTAAATCACTTTCCAACACAAATGATCAATAAAATTGTTCTATTCATGCTTACTTGCTCACCAAGTCTACCCAAAATGTGTTTTCAATTGGATATTTCATTTTGATTCCGATTCAACTAGTTTCGAGTGTTTTCACAAATCTTCTAGCTCTAATTCGGATGTTCATTCACATTGCTAAGGCCAATGATGAAGCAAAGATTGTATTTATGCTTACTTGTTGACTAAGTCTCTCCACAATTTGTTTTTGACTTCAAATTCTTTGTCACTTCTTACTCAATTTGTTTCGAATCTCCATTCGTAGCTTCTGTAACTCGAATTGGCACGTTAAATCACTTTGCAACACAAATGATCAATAAAATTGTTCTATTCATGCTTACTTGCTCACCAAGTCTACCCAAAATGTGTTTTCAATTGGATATTTCATTTTGATTCCGATTCAACTAGTTTCGAGTGTTTTCACAAATCTTCTAGCTCTAATTCGGATGTTCATTCACATTGCTAAGGCCAATGATGAAGCAAACATTGTATTTATGCTTACTTGTTGACTAAGTCTCTCCACAATTTGTTTTTGACTTCAAATTCTTTGTCACTTCTTACTCAATTTGTTTTGAATCTCCATTCGTAGCTTCTGTAACTCGAATTGGCACGTTAAATCACTTTGCAACACAAATGATCAATAAAATTGTTCTATTCATGCTTACTTGCTCACCAAGTCTACCCAAAATGTGTTTTCAATTGGTAGTTAATTTTGATCCCGATTCAACTAGTTTCGAGTGTTCTTCACAAATCTTGTAGCCCTATTCTGATGTTCATTCACATTCCTACGGCCAATGATGAAGCAAACATTGTATTTATGCTTACTTGTTGACTAAGTCTCTCCACAATTTGTTTTTGACTTCAAATTCTTTGTCACTTCTTACTCAATTTGTTTCGACTCTCCATCCGTAGTTTCTGTAACTCGAATTCGCACGTTAAATCACTTTCAACACAAATGATCAATAAAATTGTTCTATTCATGCTTACTTGCTCACCAAGTCTACCCAAAATGTGTTTTGAATTGGATATTTCATTTTGATTCCGATTCAACTAGTTTCGAGTGTTTTCACAAATCTTCTAGCTCTAATTGGGATGTTCATTCACATTGCTAAGGCCAATGATGAAGCAAACATTGTATTTATGCTTACTTGTTGACTAAGTCTCTCCACAATTTGTTTTTGACTTCAAATTCTTTGTCACTTCTTACTCAATTTGTTTCGAATCTCCATTCGTAGCTTCTGTAACTCGAATTGGCACGTTAAATCACTTTCCAACACAAATGATCAATAAAATTGTTCTATTCATGCTTACTTGCTCACCAAGTCTACCCAAAATGTGTTTTCAATTTGATATTTCATTTTGATTCCGATTCAACTAGTTTCGAGTGTTTTCACAAATCTTCTAGCTCTAATTCAGATGTTCATTCACATTGCTAAGGCCAATGATGAAGCAAACATTGTATTTAAGCTTACTTGTTGACTAAGTCTCTCCACAATGGGTTTTTGACTTCAAATTCTTTGTCAGTTCTTACTCAATTTGTTTCGAATCTTCATTCGTAGCTTCTGTAACTCGAATTGGCACGTTAAATCACTTTGCAACACAAATGATCAATAAAATTGTTCTATTCATGCTTACTTGCTCACCAAGTCTACCCAAAATGTGTTTTCAATTTGATATTTCATTTTGATTCCGATTCAACTAGTTTCGAGTGTTTTCACAAATCTTCTAGCTCTAATTCGGATGTTCATTCACATTGCTAAGGCCAATGATGAAGCAAAGATTGTATTTATGCTTACTTGTTGACTAAGTCTCTCCACAATTTGTTTTTGACTTCAAATTCTTTGTCACTTCTTACTCAATTTGTTTCGACTCTCCATCCGTAGTTTCTGTAACTCGAATTGGCACGTTAAATCACTTTGCAACACAAATGATCAATAAAATTGTTCTATTCATGCTTACTTGCTCACCAAGTCTACCCAAAATGTGTTTTCAATTGGATATTTCATTTTGATTCCGATTCAACTAGTTTCGAGTGTTTTCACAAATCTTCTAGCTCTAATTCGGATGTTCATTCACATTGCTAAGGCCAATGATGAAGCAAACATTGTATTTATGCTTACTTGTTGACTAAGTCTCTCCACAATTTGTTTTTGACTTCAAATTCTTTGTCACTTCTTACTCAATTTGTTTCGAATCTCCATTCGTAGCTTCTGTAACTCGAATTGGCACGTTAAATCACTTTCCAACACAAATGATCAATAAAATTGTTCTATTCATGCTTACTTGCTCACCAAGTCTACCCAAAATGTGTTTTCAATTTGATATTTCATTTTGATTCCGATTCAACTAGTTTCGAGTGTTTTCACAAATCTTCTAGCTCTAATTCGGATGTTCATTCACATTGCTAAGGCCAATGATGAAGCAAACATTGTATTTATGCTTACTTGTTGACTAAGTCTCTCCACAATTTGTTTTTGACTTCAAATTCTTTGTCTCTTGTTACTCAATTTGTTTCGAATCTCCATTCGTAGCTTCTGTAACTCGAATTGGCACGTTAAATCACTTTGCAACACAAATGATCAATAAAATTGTTCTATTCATGCTTACTTGCTCACCAAGTCTACCCAAAATGTGTTTTCAATTTGATATTTCATTTTGATTCCGATTCAACTAGTTTCGAGTGTTTTCACAAATCTTCTAGCTCTAATTCAGATGTTCATTCACATTGCTAAGGCCAATGATGAAGCAAACATTGTATTTATGCTTACTTGTTGACTAAGTCTCTCCACAATTTGTTTTTGACTTCAAATTCGTTGTCAGTTCTTACTCAATTTGTTTCGAATCTTCATTCGTAGCTTCTGTAACTCGAATTGGCACGTTAAATCACTTTGCAACACAAATGATCAATAAAATTGTTCTATTCATGCTTACTTGCTCACCAAGTCTACCCAAAATGTGTTTTCAATTTGATATTTCATTTTGATTCCGATTCAACTAGTTTCGAGTGTTTTCACAAATCTTCTAGCTCTAATTCAGATGTTCATTCACATTGCTAAGGCCAATGATGAAGCAAAGATTGTATTTATGCTTACTTGTTGACTAAGTCTCTCCACAATTTGTTTTTGACTTCAAATTCTTTGTCACTTCTTACTCAATTTGTTTCGAATCTCCATTCGTAGCTTCTGTAACTCGAATTGGCACGTTAAATCACTTTGCAACACAAATGATCAATAAAATTGTTCTATTCATGCTTACTTGCTCACCAAGTCTACCCAAAATGTGTTTTCAATTGGATATTTCATTTTGATTCCGATTCAACTAGTTTCGAGTGTTTTCACAAATCTTCTAGCTCTAATTGGGATGTTCATTCACATTGCTAAGGCCAATGATGAAGCAAACATTGTATTTAAGCTTACTTGTTGACTAAGTCTCTCCACAATGGGTTTTTGACTTCAAATTCTTTGTCAGTTCTTACTCAATTTGTTTCGACTCTCCATCCGTAGTTTCTGTAACTCGAATTGGCATGTTAAATCACTTTTCAACATAAATGATCAATAAAATTGTTCTATTCATGCTTACTTGCTCACCAAGTCTACCCAAAATGTGTTTTCAATTTGATATTTCATTTTGATTCCGATTCAACTAGTTTCGAGTGTTCTTCCCAAATCTTCTAGCTCTAATTCGGATGTTCATTCACATTGCTAAGGCCAATGATGAAGCAAAGATTGTATTTATGCTTACTTGTTGACTAAGTCTCTCCACAATTTGTTTTTGACTTCAAATTCTTTGTCACTTCTTACTCAATTTGTTTCGAATCTCCATTCGTAGCTTCTGTAACTCGAATTGGCACGTTAAATCACTTTGCAACACAAATGATCAATAAAATTGTTCTATTCATGCTTACTTGCTCACCAAGTCTACCCAAAATGTGTTTTCAATTGGTAGTTAATTTTGATTCCGATTCAACTAGTTTCGAGTGTTCTTCCCAAATCTTCTAGCTCTAATTGGGATGTTCATTCACATTGCTAAGGCCAATGATGAAGCAAACATTGTATTTAAGCTTACTTGTTGACTAAGTCTCTCCACAATGGGTTTTTGACTTCAAATTCTTTGTCAGTTCTTACTCAATTTGTTTCGAATCTCCATTCGTAGCTTCTGTAACTCGAATTGGCACGTTAAATCACTTTGCAACACAAATGATCAATAAAATTGTTCTATTCATGCTTACTTGCTCACCAAGTCTACCCAAAATGTGTTTTCAATTTGATATTTCATTTTGATTCCGATTCAACTAGTTTCGAGTGTTTTCACAAATCTTCTAGCTCTAATTCGGATGTTCATTCACATTGCTAAGGCCAATGATGAAGCAAAGATTGTATTTAAGCTTACTTGTTGACTAAGTCTCTCCACAATTTGTTTTTGACTTCAAATTCTTTGTCACTTCTTACTCAATTTGTTTCGAATCTCCATTCGTAGTTTCTGTAACTCGAATTGGCACGTTAAATCACTTTGCAACACAAATGATCAATAAAATTGTTCTATTCATGCTTGCTTAGTCACCAAGTCTACCCAAAATTTTTTTTCAATTCGATATTTCATTTTGATTCTGATTCAACTAGTTTCGAGTGTTTTCGCAAATCTTCTAGCTCTAATTGGGATGTTCATTCACATTGCTAAGGCCAATGATGAAGCAAACATTGTATTTATGCTTACTTGTTGACTAAGTCTCTCCACAATTTGTTTTTGACTTCAAATTCTTTGTCACTTCTTACTCAATTTGTTTCGAATCTCCATTCGTAGCTTCTGTAACTCGAATTGGCACGTTAAATCACTTTGCAACACAAATGATCAATAAAATTGTTCTATTCATGCTTACTTGCTCACCAAGTCTACCCAAAATGTGTTTTCAATTTGATATTTCATTTTGATTCCGATTCAACTAGTTTCGAGTGTTTTCACAAATCTTCTAGCTCTAATTCGGATGTTCATTCACATTGCTAAGGCCAATGATGAAGCAAAGATTGTATTTATGCTTACTTGTTGACTAAGTCTCTCCACAATTTGTTTTTGACTTCAAATTCTTTGTCACTTCTTACTCAATTTGTTTCGAATCTCCATTCGTAGCTTCTGTAACTCGAATTGGCACGTTAAATCACTTTGCAACACAAATGATCAATAAAATTGTTCTATTCATGCTTACTTGCTCACCAAGTCTACCCAAAATGTGTTTTCAATTGGATATTTCATTTTGATTCCGATTCAACTAGTTTCGAGTGTTTTCACAAATCTTCTAGCTCTAATTGGGATGTTCATTCACATTGCTAAGGCCAATGATGAAGCAAACATTGTATTTAAGCTTACTTGTTGACTAAGTCTCTCCACAATGGGTTTTTGACTTCAAATTCTTTGTCAGTTCTTACTCAATTTGTTTCGAATCTTCATTCGTAGCTTCTGTAACTCGAATTGGCACGTTAAATCACTTTCCAACACAAATGATCAATAAAATTGTTCTATTCATGCTTACTTGCTCACCAAGTCTACCCAAAATGTGTTTTCAATTTGATATTTCATTTTGATTCCGATTCAACTAGTTTCGAGTGTTTTCACAAATCTTCTAGCTCTAATTCGGATGTTCATTCACATTGCTAAGGCCAATGATGAAGCAAAGATTGTATTTATGCTTACTTGTTGACTAAGTCTCTCCACAATTTGTTTTTGACTTCAAATTCTTTGTCAGGACTTACTCAATTTGTTTCGAATCTCCATTCGTAGCTTCTGTAACTCGAATTGGCACGTTAAATCACTTTGCAACACAAATGATCAATAAAATTGTTCTATTCATGCTTACTTGCTCACCAAGTCTACCCAAAATGTGTTTTCAATTGGATATTTCATTTTGATTCCGATTCAACTAGTTTCGAGTGTTTTCACAAATCTTCTAGCTCTAATTCCGATGTTCATTCACATTGCTAAGGCCAATGATGAAGCAAACATTGTATTTAAGCTTACTTGTTGACTAAGTCTCTCCACAATGGGTTTTTGACTTCAAATTCTTTGTCAGGTCTTACTCAATTTGTTTCGACTCTCCATCCGTAGTTTCTGTAACTCGAATTCGCACGTTAAATCACTTTGCAACACAAATGATCAATAAAATTGTTCTATTCATGCTTACTTGCTCACCAAGTCTACCCAAAATGTGTTTTCAATTGGATATTTCATTTTGATTCCGATTCAACTAGTTTCGAGTGTTTTCACAAATCTTCTAGCTCTAATTCGTATGTTCATTCACATTGCTAAGGCCAATGATGAAGCAAAGATTGTATTTATGCTTACTTGTTGACTAAGTCTCTCCACAATTTGTTTTTGACTTCAAATTCTTTGTCACTTCTTACTCAATTTGTTTCGAATCTCCATTCGTAGCTTCTGTAACTCGAATTGGCACGTTAAATCACTTTGCAACACAAATGATCAATAAAATTGTTCTATTCATGCTTACTTGCTCACCAAGTCTACCCAAAATGTGTTTTGAATTGGATATTTCATTTTGATTCCGATTCAACTAGTTTCGAGTGTTTTCACAAATCTTCTAGCTCTAATTCGGATGTTCATTCACATTGCTAAGGCCAATGATGAAGCAAACATTGTATTTATGCTTACTTGTTGACTAAGTCTCTCCACAATTTGTTTTTGACTTCAAATTCTTTGTCAGTTCTTACTCAATTTGTTTTGAACCTCCATCCGAAGTTTCTGTAACTCGAATTGGCACGTTAAATCACTTTCCAACACAAATGATCAATAAAATTGTTCTATTCATGCTTACTTGCTCACCAAGTCTACCCAAAATGTGTTTTCAATTGAATATTTCATTTTGATTCCGATTCAACTAGTTTCGAATCTTTTCACAAATCTTCTAGCTCTAATTCTGATGTTCATTCACATTGCTAAGGCCAATGATGAAGCAAAGATTGTATTTATGCTTACTTGTTGACTAAGTCTCTCCACAATTTGTTTTTGACTTCAAATTCTTTGTCACTTCTTACTCAATTTGTTTCGAATCTCCATTCGTAGCTTCTGTAACTCGAATTGGCACGTTAAATCACTTTGCAACACAAATGATCAATAAAATTGTTCTATTCATGCTTACTTGCTCACCAAGTCTACCCAAAATGTGTTTTCAATTGGATATTTCATTTTGATTCCGATTCAACTAGTTTCGAGTGTTTTCACAAATCTTCTAGCTCTAATTCGGATGTTCATTCACATTGCTAAGGCCAATGATGAAGCAAAGATTGTATTTATGCTTACTTGTTGACTAAGTCTCTCCACAATTTGTTTTTGACTTCAAATTCTTTGTCACTTCTTACTCAATTTGTTTCGAATCTCCATTCGTAGCTTCTGTAACTCGAATTGGCACGTTAAATCACTTTGCAACACAAATGATCAATAAAATTGTTCTATTCATGCTTACTTGCTCACCAAGTCTACCCAAAATGTGTTTTCAATTGGATATTTCATTTTGATTCCGATTCAACTAGTTTCGAGTGTTTTCACAAATCTTCTAGCTCTAATTCGGATGTTCATTCACATTGCTAAGGCCAATGATGAAGCAAACATTGTATTTATGCTTACTTGTTGACTAAGTCTCTCCACAATTTGTTTTTGACTTCAAATTCTTTGTCACTTCTTACTCAATTTGTTTCGAATCTCCATTCGTAGCTTCTGTAACTCGAATTGGCATGTTAAATCACTTTTCAACATAAATGATCAATAAAATTGTTCTATTCATGCTTACTTGCTCACCAAGTCTACCCAAAATGTGTTTTCAATTTGATATTTCATTTTGATTCCGATTCAACTAGTTTCGAGTGTTTTCACAAATCTTCTAGCTCTAATTCGGATGTTCATTCACATTGCTAAGGCCAATGATGAAGCAAAGATTGTATTTATGCTTACTTGTTGACTAAGTCTCTCCACAATTTGTTTTTGACTTCAAATTCTTTGTCACTTCTTACTCAATTTGTTTCGAATCTCCATTCGTAGCTTCTGTAACTCGAATTGGCACGTTAAATCACTTTGCAACACAAATGATCAATAAAATTGTTCTATTCATGCTTACTTGCTCACCAAGTCTACCCAAAATGTGTTTTCAATTGGATATTTCATTTTGATTCCGATTCAACTAGTTTCGAGTGTTTTCACAAATCTTCTAGCTTTAATGCAGATGTTCATTCACATTGCTAAGGCCAATGATGAAGCAAAGATTGTATTTATGCTTACTTGTTGACTAAGTCTCTCCACAATTTGTTTTTGACTTCAAATTCGTTGTCAGTTCTTACTCAATTTGTTTCGAATTTCCATTCGTAGCTTCTGTAACTCGAATTGGCATGTTAAATCACTTTGAAACACAAATGATCAATAAAATTGTTCTATTCATGCTTACTTGCTCACCAAGTCTACCCAAAATGTGTTTTCATTTTGATTCCGATTCAACTAGTTTCGAGTGTTTTCACAAATCTTCTAGCTTTAATGCAGATGTTCATTCGCATTGCTAAGTCTAATGATGAAGCAAAGATTGTATTTATGCTTACTTGTTGACTAAGTCTCTCCACAATTTGTTTTGACTTCAAATTCTTTGTCACTTCTTACTCAATTTGTTTCGAATCTCCATTTGTAGCTTCTGTAACTCGAATTGGCACGTTAAATCACTTTGCAACACAAATGATCAATAAAATTGTTCTATTCATGCTTACTTGCTCACCAAGTCTACCCAAAATGTGTTTTCAATTGGATATTTCATTTTGATTCCGATTCAACTAGTTTCGAGTGTTTTCACAAATCTTCTAGCTCTAATTCGGATGTTCATTCACATTGCTAAGGCCAATGATGAAGCAAAGATTGTATTTATGCTTACTTGTTGACTAAGTCTCTCCACAATTTGTTTTTGACTTCAAATTCTTTGTCACTTCTTACTCAATTTGTTTCGAATCTTCATTCGTAGCTTCTGTAACTCGAATTGGCACGTTAAATCACTTTCCAACACAAATGATCAATAAAATTGTTCTATTCATGCTTACTTGCTCACCAAGTCTACCCAAAATGTGTTTTCAATTGGATATTTCATTTTGATTCCGATTCAACTAGTTTCGAGTGTTTTCACAAATCTTCTAGCTCTAATTCGGATGTTCATTCACATTGCTAAGGCCAATGATGAAGCAAAGATTGTATTTATGCTTACTTGTTGACTAAGTCTCTCCACAATTTGTTTTTGACTTCAAATTCTTTGTCACTTCTTACTCAATTTGTTTCGAATCTCCATTCGTAGCTTCTGTAACTCGAATTGGCACGTTAAATCACTTTGCAACACAAATGATCAATAAAATTGTTCTATTCATGCTTACTTGCTCACCAAGTCTACCCAAAATGTGTTTTCAATTGGATATTTCATTTTGATTCCGATTCAACTAGTTTCGAGGGTTCCTCCCAAATCTTCTAGCTCTAATTGGGATGTTCATTCACATTGCTAAGGCCAATGATGAAGCAAACATTGTATTTATGCTTACTTGTTGACTAAGTCTCTCCACAATTTGTTTTTGACTTCAAATTCTTTGTCAGGACTTACTCAATTTGTTTCGACTCTCCATCCGTAGTTTCTGTAACTCGAATTGGCATGTTAAATCACTTTGCAACACAAATGATCAATAAAATTGTTCTATTCATGCTTACTTGCTCACCAAGTCTACCCAAAATGTGTTTTGAATTGGATATTTCATTTTGATTCCGATTCAACTAGTTTCGAGTGTTTTCACAAATCTTCTAGCTCTAATTCGGATGTTCATTCACATTGCTAAGGCCAATGATGAAGCAAACATTGTATTTATGCTTACTTGTTGACTAAGTCTCTCCACAATTTGTTTTTGACTTCAAATTCTTTGTCACTTCTTACTCAATTTGTTTCGACTCTCCATCCGTAGTTTCTGTAACTCGAATTGGCATGTTAAATCACTTTCCAACACAAATGATCAATAAAATTGTTCTATTCATGCTTACTTGCTCACCAAGTCTACCCAAAATGTGTTTTCAATTTGATATTTCATTTTGATTCCGATTCAACTAGTTTCGAGTGTTTTCACAAATCTTCTAGCTCTAATTCGGATGTTCATTCACATTGCTAAGGCCAATGATGAAGCAAACATTGTATTTATGCTTACTTGTTGACTAAGTCTCTCCACAATTTGTTTTTGACTTCAAATTCTTTGTCACTTCTTACTCAATTTGTTTCGACTCTCCATCCGTAGTTTCTGTAACTCGAATTGGCACGTTAAATCACTTTGCAACACAAATGATCAATAAAATTGTTCTATTCATGCTTACTTGCTCACCAAGTCTACCCAAAATGTGTTTTCAATTGGATATTTCATTTTGATTCCGATTCAACTAGTGTTGAGTGTTTTCACAAATCTTCTAGCTCTAATTCGGATGTTCATTCACATTGCTAAGGCCAATGATGAAGCAAAGATTGTATTTATGCTTACTTGTTGACTAAGTCTCTCCACAATTTGTTTTTGACTTCAAATTCTTTGTCACTTCTTACTCAATTTGTTTCGAATCTCCATCCGTAGTTTCTGTAACTCGAATTGGCACGTTAAATCACTTTGCAACACAAATGATCAATAAAATTGTTCTATTCATGCTTACTTGCTCACCAAGTCTACCCAAAATGTGTTTTCAATTGGATATTTCATTTTGATTCCGATTCAACTAGTTTCGAGTGTTCTTCCCAAATCTTCTAGCTCTAATTGGGATGTTCATTCACATTGCTAAGGCCAATGATGAAGCAAACATTGTATTTATGCTTACTTGTTGACTAAGTCTCTCCACAATTTGTTTTTGACTTCAAATTCTTTGTCAATTCTTACTCAATTTGTTTCGAATCTCCATTCGTAGCTTCTGTAACTCGAATTGGCACGTTAAATCACTTTGCAACACAAATGATCAATAAAATTGTTCTATTCATGCTTACTTGCTCACCAAGTCTACCCAAAATGTGTTTTCAATTGGATATTTCATTTTGATTCCGATTCAACTAGTTTTGAGTGTTTTCACAAATCTTCTAGCTCTAATTCGGATGTTCATTCACATTGCTAAGGCCAATGATGAAGCAAAGATTGTATTTATGCTTACTTGTTGACTAAGTCTCTCCACAATTTGTTTTTGACTTCAAATTCTTTGTCAGTTCTTACTCAATTTGTTTCGAATCTCCATTCGTAGCTTCTGTAACTCGAATTGGCACGTTAAATCACTTTGCAACACAAATGATCAATAAAATTGTTCTATTCATGCTTACTTGCTCACCAAGTCTACCCAAAATGTGTTTTCAATTGGATATTTCATTTTGATTCCGATTCAACTAGTTTCGAGTGTTTTCACAAATCTTCTAGCTCTAATTCGGATGTTCATTCACATTGCTAAGGCCAATGATGAAGCAAACATTGTATTTAAGCTTACTTGTTGACTAAGTCTCTCCACAATGGGTTTTTGACTTCAAATTCTTTGTCAGGTCTTACTCAATTTGTTTCGACTCTCCATCCGTAGTTTCTGTAACTCGAATTGGCACGTTAAATCACTTTGCAACACAAATGATCAATAAAATTGTTCTATTCATGCTTACTTGCTCACCAAGTCTACCCAAAATGTGTTTTCAATTGGATATTTCATTTTGATTCCGATTCATCTTGTTTCGAGTGTTCTTCCCAAATCTTCTAGCTCTAATTGGGATGTTCATTCACATTGCTAAGGCCAATGATGAAGCAAACATTGTATTTATGCTTACTTGTTGACTAAGTCTCTCCACAATTTGTTTTTGACTTCAAATTCTTTGTCACTTCTTACTCAATTTGTTTCGAATCTCCATTCGTAGCTTCTGTAACTCGAATTGGCACGTTAAATCACTTTGCAACACAAATGATCAATAAAATTGTTCTATTCATGCTTACTTGCTCACCAAGTCTACCCAAAATGTGTTTTCAATTTGATATTTCATTTTGATTCCGATTCAACTAGTTTCGAGTGTTTTCACAAATCTTCTAGCTCTAATTCGGATGTTCATTCACATTGCTAAGGCCAATGATGAAGCAAAGATTGTATTTATGCTTACTTGTTGACTAAGTCTCTCCACAATTTGTTTTTGACTTCAAATTCTTTGTCACTTCTTACTCAATTTGTTTCGAATCTCCATTCGTAGCTTTTGTAACTCGAATTGGCACGTTAAATCACTTTGCAACACAAATGATCAATAAAATTGTTCTATTCATGCTTACTTGCTCACCAAGTCTACCCAAAATGTGTTTTCAATTGGATATTTCATTTTGATTCCGATTCAACTAGTTTCGAGTGTTTTCACAAATCTTCTAGCTCTAATTCGGATGTTCATTCACATTGCTAAGGCCAATGATGAAGCAAAGATTGTATTTATGCTTACTTGTTGACTAAGTCTCTCCACAATTTGTTTTTGACTTCAAATTCTTTGTCACTTCTTACTCAATTTGTTTCGAATCTCCATCCGTAGTTTCTGTAACTCGAATTGGCACGTTAAATCACTTTGCAACACAAATGATCAATAAAATTGTTCTATTCATGCTTACTTGCTCACCAAGTCTACCCAAAATGTGTTTTCAATTGGATATTTCATTTTGATTCCGATTCAACTAGTTTCGAGTGTTTTCACAAATCTTCTAGCTCTAATTCGGATGTTCATTCACATTGCTAAGGCCAATGATGAAGCAAAGATTGTATTTATGCTTACTTGTTGACTAAGTCTCTCCACAATTTGTTTTTGACTTCAAATTCTTTGTCACTTCTTACTCAATTTGTTTTGACTCTCCATCCGTAGTTTCTGTAACTCGAATTGGCACGTTAAATCACTTTGCAACACAAATGATCAATAAAATTGTTCTATTCATGCTTACTTGCTCACCAAGTCTACCCAAAATGTGTTTTCAATTGGATATTTCATTTTGATTCCGATTCAACTAGTTTAAAGTGTTTTCACAAATCTTCTAGCTTTAATTCGGATGTTCATTCACATTGCTAAGGCCAATGATGAAGCAAAGATTGTATTTATGCTTACTTGTTGACTAAGTCTCTCCACAATTTGTTTTTGACTTCAAATTCTTTGTCACTTCTTACTCAATTTGTTTCGAATCTCCATTCGTAGTTTCTATAACTCGAATTGGCACGTTAAATCACTTTGCAACACAAATGATCAATAAAATTGTTCTATTCATGCTTACTTGCTCACCAAGTCTACCCAAAATGTGTTTTCAATTGGATATTTCATTTTGATTCCGATTCAACTAGTTTCGAGTGTTTTCACAAATCTTCTAGCTCTAATTGGGATGTTCATTCACATTGCTAAGGCCAATGATGAAGCAAACATTGTATTTAAGCTTACTTGTTGACTAAGTCTCTCCACAATGGGTTTTTGACTTCAAATTCTTTGTCACTTCTTACTCAATTTGTTTCGAATCTCCATTCGTAGCTTCTGTAACTCGAATTGGCACGTTAAATCACTTTGCAACACAAATGATCAATAAAATTGTTCTATTCATGCTTACTTGCTCACCAAGTCTACCCAAAATGTGTTTTCAATTTGATATTTCATTTTGATTCCGATTCAACTAGTTTCGAGTGTTTTCACAAATCTTCTAGCTCTAATTCGGATGTTCATTCACATTGCTAAGGCCAATGATGAAGCAAAGATTGTATTTATGCTTACTTGTTGACTAAGTCTCTCCACAATTTGTTTTTGACTTCAAATTCTTTGTCACTTCTTACTCAATTTGTTTCGAATCTCCATTCTGAGCTTCTGTAAATCGAATTGGCATGTTAAATCACTTTGCAACACAAATGATCAATAAAATTGTTCTATTCATGCTTACTTGCTCACCAAGTCTACCCAAAATGTGTTTTCAATTGGATATTTCATTTTGATTCCGATTCAACTAGTTTCGAGTGTTCTTCCCAAATCTTCTAGCTCTAATTGGGATGTTCATTCACATTGCTAAGGCCAATGATGAAGCAAACATTGTATTTAAGCTTACTTGTTGACTAAGTCTCTCCACAATGGGTTTTTGACTTCAAATTCTTTGTCAGTTCTTACTCAATTTGTTTCGAATCTCCATTCGTAGCTTCTGTAACTCGAATTGGCACGTTAAATCACTTTGCAACACAAATGATCAATAAAATTGTTCTATTCATGCTTACTTGCTCACCAAGTCTACCCAAAATGTGTTTTCAATTTGATATTTCATTTTGATTCCGATTCAACTAGTTTCGAGTGTTTTCACAAATCTTCTAGCTCTAATTCGGATGTTCATTCACATTGCTAAGGCCAATGATGAAGCAAACATTGTATTTAAGCTTACTTGTTGACTAAGTCTCTCCACAATGGGTTTTTGACTTCAAATTCTTTGTCAGTTCTTACTCAATTTGTTTCGACTCTCCATCCGTAGTTTCTGTAACTCGAATTGGCACGTTAAATCACTTTGCAACACAAATGATCAATAAAATTGTTCTATTCATGCTTACTTGCTCACCAAGTCTACCCAAAATGTGTTTTGAATTGGATATTTCATTTTGATTCCGATTCAACTAGTTTCGAGTGTTTTCACAAATCTTCTAGCTCTAATTCGGATGTTCATTCACATTGCTAAGGCCAATGATGAAGCAAAGATTGTATTTATGCTTACTTGTTGACTAAGTCTCTCCACAATTTGTTTTTGACTTCAAATTCTTTGTCAGTTCTTACTCAATTTGTTTCGAATCTCCATTCGTAGCTTCTGTAACTCGAATTGGCACGTTAAATCACTTTGCAACACAAATGATCAATAAAATTGTTCTATTCATGCTTACTTGCTCACCAAGTCTACCCAAAATGTGTTTTCAATTGGATATTTCATTTTGATTCCGATTCAACTAGTTTCGAGTGTTCTTCACAAATCTTCTAGCTCTAATTGGGATGTTCATTCACATTGCTAAGGCCAATGATGAAGCAAACATTGTATTTAAGCTTACTTGTTGACTAAGTCTCTCCACAATGGGTTTTTGACTTCAAATTCTTTGTCAGGTCTTACTCAATTTGCTTCGACTCTCCATCCACAGTTTCTGTAACTCGAATTGGCATGTTAAATCACTTTCCAACACAAATGATCAATAAAATTGTTCTATTCATGCTTACTTGCTCACCAAGTCTACCCAAAATGTGTTTTCAATTGGATATTTCATTTTGATTCCGATTCAACTAGTTTCGAGTGTTCTTCACAAATCTTCTAGCTCTAATTCGGATGTTCATTCACATTCCTAAGGCCAATGATGAAGCAAACATTGTATTTAAGCTTACTTGTTGACTAAGTCTCTCCACAATGGGTTTTTGACTTCAAATTCTTTGTCACTTCTTACTCAATTTGTTTCGAATCTCCATCCGTAGTTTCTATAACTCTAATTGGCATGTTAAATCACTTTGCAACACAAATGATCAATAAAATTGTTCTATTCATGCTTACTTGCTCACCAAGTCTACCCAAAATGTGTTTTCAATTGGATATTTCATTTTGATTCCGATTCAACTAGTTTCGAGTGTTTTCACAAATCTTCTAGCTCTAATTGGGATGTTCATTCACATTGCTAAGGCCAATGATGAAGCAAACATTGTATTTATGCTTACTTGTTGACTAAGTCTCTCCACAATTTGTTTTTGACTTCAAATTCTTTGTCAGTTCTTACTCAATTTGTTTTGAATCTCCATCCGCAGTTTCTGTAACTCGAATTGGCATGTTAAATCACTTTCCAACACAAATGATCAATAAAATTGTTCTATTCATGCTTACTTGCTCACCAAGTCTACCCAAAATGTGTTTTCAATTGGATATTTCATTTAGACTCCGATTCCACTAGTTTCGAGTGTTCTTCACAAATCTTCTAGCTCTAATTCGGATGTTCATTCACATTCCTAAGGCCAATGATGAAGCAAACATTGTATTTAAGCTTACTTGTTGACTAAGTCTCTCCACAATTTGTTTTTGACTTCAAATTCTTTGTCAGTTCTTACTCAATTTGCTTCGAATCTCCATCCGTAGTTTCTATAACTCTAATTGGCATGTTAAATCACTTTGCAACACAAATGATCAATAAAATTGTTCTATTCATGCTTACTTGCTCACCAAGTCTACCCAAAATGTGTTTTCAATTGGATATTTCATTTAGACTCCGATTCCACTAGTTTCGAGTGTTCTTCACAAATCTTCTAGCTCTAATTCGGATGTTCATTCACATTCCTAAGGCCAATGATGAAGCAAACATTGTATTTATGCTTACTTGTTGACTAAGTCTCTCCACAATTTGTTTTTGACTTCAAATTCTTTGTCACTTCTTACTCAATTTGTTTCGAATCTCCATTCGTAGCTTCATTAACTCGAATTGGCACGTTAAATCACTTTGCAACACAAATGATCAATAAAATTGTTCTATTCATGCTTACTTGCTCACCAAGTCTACCCAAAATGTGTTTTCAATTGGATATTTCATTTTGATTCCGATTCAACTTGTTTCGAGTGTTCTTCCCAAATCTTCTAGCTCTAATTGGGATGTTCATTCACATTGCTAAGGCCAATGATGAAGCAAACATTGTATTTATGCTTACTTGTTGACTAAGTCTCTCCACAATTTGTTTTTGACTTCAAATTCTTTGTCACTTACTCAATTTATTTTGAATCTCCATCCGCAGTTTCTGTAACTCGAATTGGCATGTTAAATCACTTTCCAACACAAATGATCAATAAAATTTTTCTATTCATGCTTACTTGCTCACCAAGTCTACCCAAAATGTGTTTTCAATTGGATATTTCATTTAGACTCCGATTCCACTAGTTTTGAGTGTTCTTCACAAATCTTCTAGCTCTAATTCGGATGTTCATTCACATTGCTAAGGCCAATGATGAAGCAAAGATTGTATTTATGCTTACTTGTTGACTAAGTCTCTCCACAATTTGTTTTTGACTTCAAATTCTTTGTCACTTCTTACTCAATTTGTTTTGAACCTCCATCCGAAGTTTCTGTAACTCGAATTGGCAGGTTAAATCACTTTGCAACACAAATGATCAATAAAATTGTTCTATTCATGCTTACTTGCTCACCAAGTCTACCCAAAATGTGTTTTCAATTGGATATTTCATTTTGATTCCGATTCAACTAGTTTCGAGGGTTCCTCCCAAATCTTCTAGCTCTAATTGGGATGTTCATTCACATTGCTAAGGCCAATGATGAAGCAAAGATTGTATTTATGCTTACTTGTTGACTAAGTCTCTCCACAATTTGTTTTTGACTTCAAATTCTTTGTCACTTCTTACTCAATTTGTTTCGAATCTTCATTCGTAGTTTCTATAACGCGAATTGGCATGTTAAATCACTTTTCAACATAAATGATCAATAAAATTGTTCTATTCATGCTTACTTGCTCACCAAGTCTACCCAAAATGTGTTTTCAATTGGATATTTCATTTTGATTCCGATTCAACTAGTTTCGAGTGTTCTTCCCAAATCTTCTAGCTCTAATTGGGATGTTCATTCACATTGCTAAGGCCAATGATGAAGCAAACATTGTATTTAAGCTTACTTGTTGACTAAGTCTCTCCACAATGGGTTTTTGACTTCAAATTCTTTGTCACTTCTTACTCAATTTGTTTCGACTCTCCATCCGTAGTTTCTGTAACTCGAATTGGCACGTTAAATCACTTTGCAACACAAATGATCAATAAAATTGTTCTATTCATGCTTACTTGCTCACCAAGTCTACCCAAAATGTGTTTTCAATTGGATATTTCATTTTGATTCCGATTCAACTAGTTTCGAGTGTTCTTCCCAAATCTTCTAGCTCTAATTGGGATGTTCATTCACATTGCTAAGGCCAATGATGAAGCAAACATTGTATTTAAGCTTACTTGTTGACTAAGTCTCTCCACAATGGGTTTTTGACTTCAAATTCTTTGTCACTTCTTACTCAATTTGTTTCGAATCTCCATCCGTAGTTTCTGTAACTCGAATTGGCACGTTAAATCACTTTGCAACACAAATGATCAATAAAATTGTTCTATTCATGCTTACTTGCTCACCAAGTCTACCCAAAATGTGTTTTCAATTGGATATTTCATTTTGATTCCGATTCAACTAGTTTCGAGTGTTTTCACAAATCTTCTAGCTCTAATTGGGATGTTCATTCACATTGCTAAGGCCAATGATGAAGCAAAGATTGTATTTATGCTTACTTGTTGACTAAGTCTCTCCACAATTTGTTTTTGACTTCAAATTCTTTGTCACTTCTTACTCAATTTGTTTCGAATCTCCATCCGTAGTTTCTGTAACTCGAATTGGCATGTTAAATCACTTTCCAACACAAATGATCAATAAAATTGTTCTATTCATGCTTACTTGCTCACCAAGTCTACCCAAAATGTGTTTTCAATTGGATATTTCATTTTGATTCCGATTCATCTTGTTTCGAGTGTTCTTCCCAAATCTTCTAGCTCTAATTGGGATGTTCATTCACATTGCTAAGGCCAATGATGAAGCAAACATTGTATTTAAGCTTACTTGTTGACTAAGTCTCTCCACAATTTGTTTTTGACTTCAAATTCTTTGTCAGTTCTTACTCAATTTGTTTTGAATCTCCATCCGTAGTTTCTGTAACTCGAATTGGCATGTTAAATCACTTTCCAACACAAATGATCAATAAAATTGTTCTATTCATGCTTACTTGCTCACCAAGTCTACCCAAAATGTGTTTTCAATTGGATATTTCATTTTGATTCCGATTCAACTAGTTTCGAGTGTTCTTCACAAATCTTCTAGCTCTAATTCGGATGTTCATTCACATTGCTAAGGCCAATGATGAAGCAAACATTGTATTTAAGCTTACTTGTTGACTAAGTCTCTCCACAATTTGTTTTTGACTTCAAATTCTTTGTCAGTTCTTACTCAATTTGTTTTCAATCTCCATCTGAAGTTTCTGTAACTCGAATTGGCAGGTTAAATCACTTTCCAACACAAATGATCAATAAAATTGTTCTATTCATGCTTACTTGCTCACCAAGTCTACCCAAAATGTGTTTTCAATTGGATATTTCATTTTGATCCCGATTCAACTAGTTTCGAGTCTTCTTCCCAAATCTTCTAGCTCTAATTGGGATGTTCATTCACATTGCTAAGGCCAATGATGAAGCAAACATTGTATTTAAGCTTACTTGTTGACTAAGTCTCTCCACAATTTGTTTTTGACTTCAAATTCTTTGTCACTTCTTACTCAATTTGTTTCGAATCTCCATCCGTAGTTTCAGTTACTCGAATTGGCATGTTAAATCACTTTCCAACACAAATGATCAATAAAATTGTTCTATTCATGCTTACTTGCTCACCAAGTCTACCCAAAATGTGTTTTCAATTGGATATTTCATTTTGACTCCGATTCCACTAGTTTCGAGTGTTCTTCACAAATCTTCTAGCTCTAATTCGGATGTTCATTCACATTCCTAAGGCCAATGATGAAGCAAACATTGTATTTAAGCTTACTTGTTGACTAAGTCTCTCCACAATTTGTTTTTGACTTCAAATTCTTTGTCAGTTCTTACTCAATTTGTTTCGAATCTCCATCCGTAGTTTCTGTAACTCGAATTGGCATGTTAAATCACTTTCCAACACAAATGATCAATAAAATTGTTCTATTCATGCTTACTTGCTCACCAAGTCTACCCAAAATGTGTTTTCAATTGGATATTTCATTTTGATTCCGATTCAACTAGTTTCGAGTGTTCTTCACAAATCTTGTAGCCCTAATTCGGATGTTCATTCACATTCCTAAGGCCAATGATGAAGCAAACATTGTATTTAAGATTACTTGTTGACTAAGTCTCTCCACAATTTGTTTTTGACTTCAAATTCTTTGTCAGTTCTTACTCAATTTGTTTCGACTCTCCATCCGTAGTTTCTGTAACTCGAATTGGCACGTTAAATCACTTTGCAACACAAATGATCAATAAAATTGTTCTATTCATGCTTACTTGCTCACCAAGTCTACCCAAAATGTGTTTTCAATTGGATATTTCATTTTGATTCCGATTCAACTAGTTTCGAGTGTTCTTCCCAAATCTTCTAGCTCTAATTGGGATGTTCATTCACATTGCTAAGGCCAATGATGAAGCAAACATTGTATTTAAGCTTACTTGTTGACTAAGTCTCTCCACAATTTGTTTTTGACTTCAAATTCTTTGTCACTTCTTACTCAATTTGTTTCGAATCTCCATTCGTAGCTTCTGTAACTCGAATTGGCATGTTAAATCACTTTGAAACACAAATGATCAATAAAATTGTTCTATTCATGCTTACTTGCTCACCAAGTCTACCCAAAATGTGTTTTCAATTGGATATTTCATTTTGATTCCGATTCAACTAGTTTCGAGTGTTCTTCACAAATCTTCTAGCTCTAATTCGGATGTTCATTCACATTGCTAAGGCCAATGATGAAGCAAAGATTGTATTTATGCTTACTTGTTGACTAAGTCTCTCCACAATTTGTTTTTGACTTCAAATTCTTTGTCAGTTCTTACTCAATTTGTTTCGAATCTCCATCCGTAGTTTCTGTAACTCGAATTGGCATGTTAAATCACTTTCCAACACAAATGATCAATAAAATTGTTCTATTCATGCTTACTTGCTCACCAAGTCTACCCAAAATGTGTTTTCAATTGGATATTTCATTTTGATTCCGATTCAACTAGTTTCGAGTGTTCTTCCCAAATCTTCTAGCTCTAATTGGGATGTTCATTCACATTGCTAAGGCCAATGATGAAGCAAACATTGTATTTAAGCTTACTTGTTGACTAAGTCTCTCCACAATTTGTTTTTGACTTCAAATTCTTTGTCAGTTCTTACTCAATTTGTTTCAATTCTCCATCCATAGTTTCTGTAACTCGAATTGGCATGTTAAATCACTTTGCAACACAACATGATCAATAAAATTGTTCTATTCATGCTTACTTGCTCACCAAGTCTACCCAAAATGTGTTTTCAATTGGATATTTCATTTTGATTCCGATTCAACTAGTTTCGAGTGTTCTTCCCAAATCTTCTAGCTCTAATTGGGATGTTCATTCACATTGCTAAGGCCAATGATGAAGCAAACATTGTATTTAAGCTTACTTGTTGACTAAGTCTCTCCACAATTTGATTTTGACTTCAAATTCTTTGTCAGTTCTTACTCAATTTGTTTCGAATCTCCATCCGTAGTTTCTGTAACTCGAATTGGCATGTTAAATCACTTTCCAACACAAATGATCAATAAAATTGTTCTATTCATGCTTACTTGCTCACCAAGTCTACCCAAAATGTGTTTTCAATTGGATATTTTATTTTGATTCCGATTCAACTAGTTTCGAGTGTTCTTCACAAATCTTCTAGCTCAAATTCGGATGTTCATTCACATTCCTAAGGCCAATGATGAAGCAAACATTGTATTTATGCTTACTTGTTGACTAAGTCTCTCCACAATTTGTTTTTGACTTCAAATTCTTTGTCAGTTCTTACTCAATTTGTTTCGAATCTCCATCCGTAGTTTCTGTAACTCGAATTGGCATGTTAAATCACTTTCCAACACAAATGATCAATAAAATTGTTCTATTCATGCTTACTTGCTCACCAAGTCTACCCAAAATGTGTTTTCAATTGGATATTTCATTTTGATTCCGATTCAACTAGTTTTGAGTGTTCTTCCCAAATCTTCTAGCTCTAATTGGGATGTTCATTCACATTGCTAAGGCCAATGATGAAGCAAACATTGTATTTAAGCTTACTTGTTGACTAAGTCTCTCCACAATTTGTTTTTGACTTCAAATTCTTTGTCAGTTCTTACTCAATTTGTTTCGAATCTCCATCCGTAGTTTCATT
Source organism: Senna siamea (assembly GCA_031216115.1). Classification (NCBI taxonomy): domain Eukaryota; kingdom Viridiplantae; phylum Streptophyta; class Magnoliopsida; order Fabales; family Fabaceae; genus Senna; species Senna siamea. The sequence goes on along the minus strand of CM062361.1, from coordinate 21,319,650 downwards.
AACTCGAATTGGCATGTTAAATCACTTTCCAACACAAATGATCAATAAAATTGTTCTATTCATGCTTACTTGCTCACCAAGTCTACCCAAAATGTGTTTTCAATTGGATATTTCATTTAGACTCCGATTCCACTAGTTTTGAGTATTCTACACAAATCTTCTAGCTCTAATTCGGATGCTCCTTCACATTGCTAAGGCCAATGATGAAGCAAAATTGTATTTAAGCTTACTTGTTGACTCAGTCTCTCCACAATTTGTTTTTGACTTCAAATTCTTTGTCAGTTCTTACTCAATTTGTTTCGAATCTCCATTCGTAGCTTCTGTAACTCGAATTGGCATGTTAAATCACTTTCCAACACAAATGATCAATAAAATTGTTCTATTCATGCTTACTTGCTCTCCAAGTCTACCCAAAACGTGTTTTCAATTGGATATTTCATTTTGATTCCGATTTAACTTGTTTCGAGTGTTCTTCACAAATCTTCTAGCTCTAATTCGGATGTTCATTCACATTCCTAAGGCCAATGATGAAGCAAAATTGTATTTAAGCTTACTTGTTGACTAAGTCTCTTCACAATTTGTTTTTGAGTTCAAATTCTTTGTCAGTTCTTACTCAATTTGCTTCGAATCTCCATCCGTAGTTTCTGTAACTCGAATTGGCATGTTAAATCACTTTCCAACACAAATGATCAATAAAATTGTTCTATTCATGCTTACTTGCTCACCAAGTCTACCCAAAATGTGTTTTCAATTGGATATTTTACTATGATTCTGATTCAACTAGTTTCGAGTTTTCTTCCCAAATCTTCTAGCTCTAATTCGGATGCTCCTTCACATTGCTAAGGCCAATGATGAAGCAAACATTGTATTTATGCTTACTTGTTGACTAAGTCTCTCCACAATTTGTTTTTGACTTCAAATTCTTTGTCAGTTCTTACTCAATTTTTTTTGAATCTCCATCCGCAGTTTCTGTAACTCGAATTGGCATGTTAAATCACTTTCCAACACAAATGATCAATAAAATTGTTCTATTCATGCTTACTTGCTCACCAAGTCTACCCAAAATGTGTTTTCAATTGGATATTTCATTTTGATTCTGATTCATCTTGTTTCGAGTGTTCTTCCCAAATCTTCTAGCTCTAATTGGGATGTTCATTCACATTGCTAAGGCCAATGATGAAGCAAACATTGTATTTAAGCTTACTTGTTGACTAAGTCTCTCCACAATTTGTTTTTGACTTCACATTCTTTGTCAGTTCTTACTCAATTTGTTTCGAATCTCCATTCGTAGCTTCTGTAAGCTGAATTGGGATGTTAAATCACTTTGCAACACAAATGATCAATAAAATTGTTCTATTCATGCTTACTTGCTCACCAAGTCTACCCAAAATGTGTTTTCAATTGGATATTTCATTTTGATTCCGATTCAACTAGTTTTGAGTGTTTTCACAAATCTTCTAGCTCTAATTGGGATGTTCATTCACATTGCTAAGGCCAATGATGAAGCAAACATTGTATTTAAGCTTACTTGTTGACTAAGTCTCTCCACAATTTGTTTTTGACTTCAAATTCTTTGTCAGTTCTTACTCAATTTGTTTCGAATCTCCATTCGTAGCTTCTGTAACTCGAATTGGCACGTTAAATCACTTTCCAACACAAATGATCAATAAAATTGTTCTATTCATGCTTACTTGCTCACCAAGTCTACCCAAAATGTGTTTTCAATTGGATATTTCATTTTGATTCTGATTCATCTTGTTTCGAGTGTTCTTCCCAAATCTTCTAGCTCTAATTGGGATGTTCATTCACATTGCTAAGGCCAATGATGAAGCAAACATTGTATTTAAGCTTACTTGTTGACTAAGTCTCTCCACAATTTGTTTTTGACTTCAAATTCTTTGTCAGTTCTTACTCAATTTGTTTCGAATCTCCATCCGTAGCTTTATTAACTCGAATTGGCATGTTAAATCACTTTTCAACATAAATGATCAATAAAATTGTTCTATTCATGCTTACTTGCTCACCAAGTCTACCCAAAATGTGTTTTCAATTGGATATTTCATTTTGATTCCGATTCAACTAGTTTCGAGTGTTCTTCCCAAATCTTCTAGCTCTAATTGGGATGTTCATTCACATTGCTAAGGCCAATGATGAAGCAAACATTGTATTTAAGCTTACTTGTTGACTAAGTCTCTCCACAATTTGTTTTTGACTTCAAATTCTTTGTCAGTTCTTACTCAATTTGTTTCGAATCTCCATTCGTAGCTTCTGTAACTCGAATTGGCATGTTAAATCACTTTCCAACACAAATGATCAATAAAATTGTTCTATTCATGCTTACTTGCTCACCAAGTCTACCCAAAATGTGTTTTCAATTGGATATTTCATTTTGATTCCGATTCAACTAGTTTTGAGTGTTCTTCCCAAATCTTCTAGCTCTAATTGGGATGTTCATTCACATTGCTAAGGCCAATGATGAAGCAAACATTGTATTTAAGCTTACTTGTTGACTAAGTCTCTCCACAATTTGTTTTTGACTTCAAATTCTTTGTCAGTTCTTACTCAATTTGTTTCGAATCTCCATCCTGTAACTCGAATTGGCATGTTAAATCACTTTCCAACACAAATGATCAATAAAATTGTTCTATTCATGCTTACTTGCTCACCAAGTCTACCCAAAATGTGTTTTCAATTGGATATTTCATTTTGATTCCGATTCAACTAGTTTCGAGTGTTCTTCCCAAATCTTCTAGCTCTAATTGGGATGTTCATTCACATTGCTAAGGCCAATGATGAAGCAAACATTGTATTTATGCTTACTTGTTGACTAAGTCTCTCCACAATTTGTTTTTGACTTCAAATTCTTTGTCAGTTCTTACTCAATTTGTTTCGAATCTCCATCCGTAGTTTCGGTAACTCGAATTGGCATGTTAAATCACTTTCCAACACAAATGATCAATAAAATTGTTCTATTCACGCTTACTTTCTCACCAAGTCTACCCAAAATATGTTTTCAATTGGATATTTCATTTTGATTCCGATTCAACTAGTTTCGAGTGTTCTTCCCAAATCTTCTAGCTCTAATTGGGATGTTCATTCACATTGCTAAGGCCAATGATGAAGCAAACATTGTATTTAAGCTTACTTGTTGACTAAGTCTCTCCACAATTTGTTTTTGACTTCAAATTCTTTGTCAGTTCTTACTCAATTTGTTTTGAATCTCCATCCGCAGTTTCAGTAACTCGAATTGGCATGTTAAATCACTTTCCAACACAAATGATCAATAAAATTGTTCTATTCATGCTTACTTGCTCACCAAGTCTACCCAAAATGTGTTTTCAATTGGATATTTCATTTTGATTCCGATTCATCTTGTTTTGAGTGTTCTTCCCAAATCTTCTAGCTCTAATTGGGATGTTCATTCACATTGCTAAGGCCAATGATGAAGCAAACATTGTATTTAAGCTTACTTGTTGACTAAGTCTCTCTACAATTTGTTTTTGACTTCAAATTCTTTGTCAGTTCTTACTCAATTTGTTTCGACTCTCCATCCGTAGTTTCTGTAACTCGAATTGGCATGTTAAATCACTTTTCAACATAAATGATCAATAAAATTGTTCTATTCATGCTTACTTGCTCACCAAGTCTACCCAAAATGTGTTTTCAATTGGATATTTCATTTTGATTCCGATTCATCTTGTTTCGAGTGTTCTTCCCAAATCTTCTAGCTCTAATTGGGATGTTCATTCACATTGCTAAGGCCAATGATGAAGCAAACATTGTATTTAAGCTTACTTGTTGACTAAGTCTCTCCACAATTTGTTTTTGACTTCAAATTCTTTGTCAGTTCTTACTCAATTTGTTTCGACTCTCCATCCTGTAACTCGAATTGCCATGTTAAATCACTTTCCAACACAAATGATCAATAAAATTGTTCTATTCATGCTTACTTGCTCACCAAGTCTACCCAAAATGTGTTTTCAATTGGATATTTCATTTTGATTCCGATTCAACTAGTTTCGAGTGTTTTCACAAATCTTCTAGCTCTAATTCGGATGTTCATTCACATTGCTAAGGCCAATGATGAAGCAAAGATTGTATTTATGCTTACTTGTTGACTAAGTCTCTCCACAATTTGTTTTTGACTTCAAATTCTTTGTCAGTTCTTACTCAATTTGTTTCGAATCTCCATCCGTAGTTTCTGTAACTCGAATTGGCATGTTAAATCACTTTCCAACACAAATGATCAATAAAATTGTTCTATTCATGCTTACTTGCTCACCAAGTCTACCCAAAATGTGTTTTCAATTGGATATTTCATTTTGATTCCGATTCATCTTGTTTCGAGTGTTCTTCCCAAATCTTCTAGCTCTAATTGGGATGTTCATTCACATTGCTAAGGCCAATGATGAAGCAAACATTGTATTTAAGCTTACTTGTTGACTAAGTCTCTCCACAATGGGTTTTTGACTTCAAATTCTTTGTCAGTTCTTACTCAATTTGTTTCGACTCTCCATCCGTAGTTTCTGTAACTCGAATTGGCATGTTAAATCACTTTTCAACATAAATGATCAATAAAATTGTTCTATTCATGCTTACTTGCTCACCAAGTCTACCCAAAATGTGTTTTCAATTGGATATTTCATTTTCATTCGATTCATCTTGTTTCGAGTGTTCTTCCCAAATCTTCTAGCTCTAATTCGGATGTTCATTCACATTGCTAAGGCCAATGATGAAGCAAAGATTGTATTTATGCTTACTTGTTGACTAAGTCTCTCCACAATTTGTTTTTGACTTCAAATTCTTTGTCAGTTCTTACTCAATTTGTTTCGACTCTCCATTCGTAGTTTTTGTAACTCGAATTGGCATGTTAAATCACTTTCCAACACAAATGATCAATAAAATTGTTCTATTCATGCTTACTTGCTCACCAAGTCTACCCAAAATGTGTTTTCAATTGGATATTTCATTTTGATTCCGATTCAACTAGTTACGAGTGTTCTTCCCAAATCTTCTAGCTCTAATTGGGATGTTCATTCACATTGCTAAGGCCAATGATGAAGCAAACATTGTATTTAAGCTTACTTGTTGACTAAGTCTCTCCACAATTTGTTTTTGACTTCAAATTCTTTGTCAGTTCTTACTCAATTTGTTTCGAATCTCCATCCGTAGTTTCTGTAACTCGAATTGGCATGTTAAATCACTTTCCAACACAAATGATCAATAAAATTGTTCTATTCATGCTTACTTGCTCACCAAGTCTACCCAAAATGTGTTTTCAATTGGATATTTCATTTTGATTCTGATTCAACTAGTTTCGAGTGTTCTTCCCAAATCTTCTAGCTCTAATTGGGATGTTCATTCACATTCCTAAGGCCAATGATGAAGCAAACATTGTATTTAAGATTACTTGTTGACTAAGTCTCTCCACAATTTGTTTTTGACTTCAAATTCTTTGTCAGTTCTTACTCAATTTGTTTTGAATCTCCATCCGAAGATTCAGAACTTCGAATTGGCATGTTAAATCACTTTCCAACACAAATGATCAATAAAATTGTTCTATTCATGCTTACTTGCTCACCAAGTCTACCCAAAATGTGTTTTCAATTGGATATTTCATTTTGATTCCGATTCATCTTGTTTCAAGTGTTCTTCCCAAATCTTCTAGCTCTAATTGGGATGTTCATTCACATTGCTAAGGCCAATGATGAAGCAAACATTGTATTTAAGCTTACTTGTTGACTAAGTCTCTCCACAATTTGTTTTTGACTTCAAATTCTTTGTCAGTTCTTACTCAATTTGTTTTGAATCTCCATCCGAAGTTTCTGTAACTCGAATTGGCGGGTTAAATCACTTTCCAACGCAAATGATCAATAAAATTTTTCTATTCATGCTTACTTGCTCACCAAGTCTACCCAAAATGTGTTTTCAATTGGATATTTCATTTTGATTCCGATTCAACTAGTTTCGAGTGTTCTTCCCAAATCTTCTAGCTCTAATTGGGATGTTCATTCACATTGCTAAGGCCAATGATGAAGCAAACATTGTATTTAAGCTTACTTGTTGACTAAGTCTCTCCACAATTTGTTTTTGACTTCAAATTCTTTGTCAGTTCTTACTCAATTTGTTTCGAATCTCCATCCGTAGTTTCTGTAACTCGAATTGGCATGTTAAATCACTTTCCAACACAAATGATCAATAAAATTGTTCTATTCATGCTTACTTGCTCACCAAGTCTACCCAAAATGTGTTTTCAATTGGATATTTCATTTTGATTCTGATTCATCTTGTTTCAAGTGTTCTTCCCAAATCTTCTAGCTCTAATTGGGATGTTCATTCACATTGCTAAGGCCAATGATGAAGCAAACATTGTATTTAAGCTTACTTGTTGACTAAGTCTCTCCACAATTTGTTTTTGACTTCACATTCTTTGTCAGTTCTTACTCAATTTATTTCGAATCTCCATCCGTAGCTTCTGTAAACTCGAATTGGGATGTTAAATCACTTTGCAACACAAATGATCGATAAAATTGTTCTATTCATGCTTACTTGCTCACCAAGTCTACCCAAAATGTGTTTTCAATTGGATATTTCATTTTGATTCCGATTCATCTTGTTTTGAGTGTTCTTCCCAAATCTTCTAGCTCTAATTGGGATGTTCATTCACATTGCTAAGGCCAATGATGAAGCAAACATTGTATTTAAGCTTACTTGTTGACTAAGTCTCTCCACAATTTGTTTTTGACTTCAAATTCTTTGTCAGTTCTTACTCAATTTGTTTCGAATCTCCATCCGTAGTTATTGTCACTCGAATTGGCATGTTAAATCACTTTCCAACACAAATGATCAATAAAATTGTTCTATTCATGCTTACTTGCTCACCAAGTCTACCCAAAATGTGTTTTCAATTGGATATTTCATTTTGATTCCGATTCAACTTGTTTAGAGTGTTCTTCCCAAATCTTCTAGCTCTAATTGGGATGTTCATTCACATTCCTAAGGCCAATGATGAAGCAAACATTGTATTTAAGCTTACTTGTTGACTAAGTCTCTCCACAATTTGTTTTTGACTTCAAATTCTTTGTCAGTTCTTACTCAATTTGTTTCGAATCTCCATCCGTAGTTTCAGTAACTCGAATTGGCATGTTAAATCACTTTCCAACACAAATGATCAATAAAATTGTTCTATTCATGCTTACTTGCTCACCAAGTCTACCCAAAATGTGTTTTCAATTGGATATTTCATTTTGATTCCGATTCATCTTGTTTCGAGTGTTCTTCCCAAATCTTCTAGCTCTAATTGGGATGTTCATTCACATTGCTAAGGCCAATGATGAAGCAAACATTGTATTTAAGCTTACTTGTTGACTAAGTCTCTCCACAATTTGTTTTTGACTTCAAATTCTTTGTCAGTTCTTACTCAATTTGTTTTGAATCTCCATCCGTAGTTTCTGTTACTCGAATTGGCATGTTAAATCACTTTCCAACACAAATGATCAATAAAATTGTTCTATTCATGCTTACTTGCTCACCAAGTCTACCCAAAATGTGTTTTCAATTGGATATTTCATTTTGATTCCGATTCAACTAGTTTCGAGTGTTCTTCCCAAATCTTCTAGCTCTAATTGGGATGTTCATTCACATTGCTAAGGCCAATGATGAAGCAAACATTGTATTTAAGCTTACTTGTTGACTAAGTCTCTCCACAATTTGTTTTTGACTTCAAATTCTTTGTCAGTTCTTACTCAATTTGTTTCGAATCTCCATCCGTAGTTTTTGTAACTCGAATTGGCATGTTAAATCACTTTCCAACACAAATGATCAATAAAATTGTTCTATTCATGCTTACTTGCTCACCAAGTCTACCCAAAATGTGTTTTCAATTGGATATTTCATTTTGATTCCGATTCAACTTGTTTCGAGTGTTCTTCCCAAATCTTCTAGCTCTAATTGGGATGTTCATTCACATTCCTAAGGCCAATGATGAAGCAAACATTGTATTTAAGCTTACTTGTTGACTAAGTCTCTCCACAATTTGTTTTTGACTTCAAATTCTTTGTCAGTTCTTACTCAATTTGTTTTGAATCTCCATCCGTAGTTTCTGTAACTCGAATTGGCATGTTAAATCACTTTCCAACACAAATGATCAATAAAATTGTTCTATTCATGCTTACTTGCTCACCAAGTCTACCCAAAAAGTGTTTTCAATTGGATATTTCATTTTGATTCCGATTCACCTAGTTTTGAGTTTTCTTCCCAAATCTTCTAGCTCTAATTGGGATGTTCATTCACATTGCTAAGGCCAATGATTAAGCAAACATTGTATTTAAGCTTACTTGTTGACTAAGTCTCTCCACAATTTGTTTTTGACTTCAAATTCTTTGTCTGTTCTTACTCAATTTGTTTGAATCTCCATCCGTAGTTTCGTAACTTTCCGAATTGGCATGTTAAATCACTTTCCAACACAAATGATCAATAAAATTGTTCTATTCATGCTTACTTGCTCACCAAGTCTACCCAAAATGTGTTTTCAATTGGATATTTCATTTTGATTCCGATTCAACTAGTTTCGAGTGTTCTTCCCAAATCTTCTAGCTCTAATTGGGATGTTCATTCACATTGCTAAGGCCAATGATGAAGCAAACATTGTATTTAAGCTTACTTGTTGACTAAGTCTCTCCACAATTTGTTTTGACTTCAAATTCTTTGTCAGTTCTTACTCAATTTGTTTCGAATCTCCATCCGTAGTTTCTGTAACTCGAATTGGCATGTTAAATCACTTTCCAACACAAATGATCAATAAAATTGTTCTATTCATGCTTACTTGCTCACCAAGTCTACCCAAAATGTGTTTTCAATTGGATATTTCATTTTGATTCCGATTCAACTTGTTTCGAGTGTTCTTCCCAAATCTTCTAGCTCTAATTGGGATGTTCATTCACATTGCTAAGGCCAATGATGAAGCAAACATTGTATTTAAGCTTACTTGTTGACTAAGTCTCTCCACAATTTGTTTTTGACTTCAAATTCTTTGTCAGTTCTTACTCAATTTGTTTCGAATCTCCATCCGTAGTTTCTATAACTCGAATTGGCATGTTAAATCATTTTCCAACACAAATGATCAATAAAATTGTTCTATTCATGCTTACTTGCTCCCCAAGTCTACCCAAACGTGTTTTCAATTGGATATTTCATTTTGATTCCGACTCAACTTGTTTCGAGTGTTCTTCCCAAATCTTCTAGCTCTAATTGGGATGTTCATTCACATTCCTAAGGCCAATGATGAAGCAAACATTGTATTTAAGCTTACTTGTTGACTAAGTCTCTCCACAATTTGTTTTTGACTTCAAATTCTTTGTCAGTTCTTACTCAATTTGTTTTGAATCTCCATCCGAAGTTTCTGTAACTCGAATTGGCATGTTAAATCACTTTGCAACACAAATGATCAATAAAATTGTTCTATTCATGCTTACTTGCTCACCAAGTCTACCCAAAATATGTTTTCAATTGGATATTTCATTTTGATTCCGATTCACCTAGTTTCGAGTGTTCTTCCCAAATCTTCTAGCTCTAATTCGGATGCTCCTTCACATTGCTAAGGCCAATGATGATGCAAACATTGTATTTAAGATTACTTGTTGACTAAGTCTCTCCACAATTTGTTTTTGACTTCAAATTCTTTGTCAGTTCTTACTCAATTTGTTTCGAATCTCCATCCGTAGTTTCAGTAACTCGAATTGGCATGTTAAATCACTTTCCAACACAAATGATCAATAAAATTGTTCTATTCATGCTTACTTGCTCACCAAGTCTACCCAAAATGTGTTTTCAATTGGATATTTCATTTTGATTCCGATTCAACTTGTTTCGAGTGTTCTTCCCAAATCTTCTAGCTCTAATTGGGATGTTCATTCACATTCCTAAGGCCAATGATGAAGCAAACATTGTATTTAAGATTACTTGTTGACTAAGTCTCTCCACAATTTGTTTTTGACTTCAAATTCTTTGTCAGTTCTTACTCAATTTGTTTTGAATCTCCATCCATAGTTTCTGTAACTCGAATTGGCATGTTAAATCACTTTCCAACACAACATGATCAATAAAATTGTTCTATTCATGCTTACTTGCTCACCAAGTTACCCAAAAAGTGTTTTCAATTGGATATTTCATTTTGATTCCGATTCATCTTGTTTCGAGTGTTCTTCCCAAATCTTCTATCTCTAATTGGGATGTTCATTCACATTGCTAAGGCCAATGATTAAGCAAACATTGTATTTAAGCTTACTTGTTGACTAATCCTCTCCACAATTTGTTTTTGACTTCAAATTCTTTGTCAGTTCTTACTCAATTTGTTTCGAATCTCCATCCGTAGTTTCTGTAACTCGAATTGGCATGTTAAATCACTTTCCAACACAAATGATCAATAAAATTGTTCTATTCATGCTTACTTGCTCACCAAGTCTACCCAAAATGTGTTTTCAATTGGATATTTCATTTTGATTCCGATTCAACTTGTTTCGAGTGTTCTTCCCAAATCTTCTAGCTCTAATTGGGATGTTCATTCACATTGCTAAGGCCAATGATGAAGCAAACATTGTATTTAAGCTTACTTGTTGACTAAGTCTCTCCACAATTTGTTTTTGACTTCAAATTCTTTGTCACTTCTTACTCAATTTGTTTCGAATCTCCATTCGTAGCTTCTGTAACTCGAATTGGCATGTTAAATCACTTTCCAACACAAATGATCAATAAAATTGTTCTATTCATGCTTACTTGCTCACCAAGTCTACCCAAAATGTGTTTTCAATTGGATATTTCATTTTGATTCCGATTCATCTTGTTTTGAGTGTTCTTCCCAAATCTTCTAGCTCTAATTGGGATGTTCATTCACATTGCTAAGGCCAATGATGAAGCAAACATTGTATTTAAGCTTACTTGTTGACTAAGTCTCTCCAAAATTTGTTTTTGACTTCAAATTCTTTGTCAGTTCTTACTCAATTTGTTTTGAATCTCCATCCGCAGTTTCTGTAACTCGAATTGGCATGTTAAATCACTTTCCAACACAAATGGTCAATAAAATTTTTCTATTCATGCTTACTTGCTCACCAAGTTACCCAAAATGTGTTTTCAATTGGATATTTCATTTTGATTCCGATTCATCTTGTTTCAAGTGTTCTTCCCAAATCTTCTAGCTCTAATTGGGATGTTCATTCACTTTCCTAAGGCCAATGATGAAGCAAACATTGTATTTAAGATTACGTGTTGACTAAGTCTCTCTACAATTAGTTTTTGACCTCAAATTCTTTGTCAGTTCTTACTCAATTTGTTTTGAATCTCCATCCGAAGTTTCTGTAACTCGAATTGGCATGTTAAATCACTTTCCAACACAAATGATCAATAAAATTGTTATATTCATGCTTACTTGCTCACCAAGTCTACCCAAAATGTGTTTTCAATTGGATATTTCATTTTGATTCCGATTCATCTTGTTTTGAGTGTTCTTCCCAAATCTTCTAGCTCTAATTGGGATGTTCATTCACATTGCTAAGGCCAATGATGAAGCAAACATTGTATTTAAGCTTACTTGTTGACTAAGTCTCTCCACAATTTGTTTTTGACTTCAAATTCTTTGTCAATTCTTACTCAATTTGTTTCGAATCTCCATCCGTAGTTTCTGTAACTCGAATTGGCATGTTAAATCACTTTCCAACACAAATGATCAATAAAATTGTTCTATTCATGCTTACTTGCTCACCAAGTCTACCCAAAATGTGTTTTCAATTGGATATTTCATTTTGATTCCGATTCAACTTGTTTCGAGTGTTCTTCCCAAATCTTCTAGCTCTAATTGGGATGTTCATTCACATTGCTAAGGCCAATGATGAAGCAAACATTGTATTTAAGCTTACTTGTTGACTAAGTCTCTCCACAATTTGTTTTTGACTTCAAATTCTTTGTCAGTTCTTACTCAATTTGTTTTGAATCTCCATCCATAGTTTCTGTAACTCGAATTGGCATGTTAAATCACTTTCCAACACAAATGATCAATAAAATTGTTCTATTCATGCTTACTTGCTCACCAAGTCTACCCAAAATGTGTTTTCAATTGGATATTTCATTTTGATTCCAATTCAAGTTTTTTCGAGTGTTCTTCCCAAATCTTCTAGCTCTAATTGGGATGTTCATTCACATTCCTAAGGCCAATGATGAAGCAAACATTGTATTTAAGCTTACTTGTTGACTAAGTCTCTCCACAATTTGTTTTTGACTTCAAATTCTTTGTCAGTTCTTACTCAATTTGCTTCGAATCTCCATCCGTAGTTTCAATAACTCTAATTGGCATGTTAAATCACTTTCCAACACAAATGATCAATAAAATTGTTCTATTCATGCTTACTTGCTCACCAAGTCTACCCAAAATGTGTTTTCAATTGGATATTTCATTTTGATTCCGATTCAACTTGTTTCGAGTGTTCTTCACAAATCTTCCAGCTCTAATTCAGATGTTCATTCACATTCCTAAGGGCAATGATGAAGCAAACATTGTATTTATGCTTACTTGTTGACTATGTCTCTCCACAATTTGTTTTTGACTTCAAATTCTTTGTCAGTTCTTACTCAATTTGTTTTGAATATCCATCCGTAGCTTTATTAACTCGAATTGGCATGTTAAATCACTTTCCAACACAAATGATCAATAAAATTGTTCTCTTCATGCTTACTTGCTCACCAAGTCTACCCAAAATGTGTTTTCAATTGGATATTTCATTTTGATTCCGATTCAACTTGTTTCGAGTGTTCTTCACAAATCTTCTAGCTCTAATTCGGATGTTCATTCACATTCCTAAGGCCAATGATGAAGCAAAATTGTATTTAAGCTTACTTGTTGACTAAGTCTCTCCACAATTTGTTTTTGATTTCAAATTCTTTGTCAGTTCTTACTCAATTTGTTTTGAATCTCCATCCGCAGTTTCTGTAACTCGAATTGGCATGTTAAATCACTTTCCAACACAAATGATCAATAAAATTGTTCTATTCATGCTTACTTGCTCACCAAGTCTACCCAAAATGTGTTTTCAATTGGATATTTCATTTTGATTCCGATTCAACTTGTTTCGAGTGTTCTTCCCAAATCTTCTAGCTCTAATTGGGATGTTCATTCACATTCCTAAGGCCAATGATGAAGCAAACATTGTATTTAAGCTTACTTGTTGACTAAGTCTCTCCACAATTTGTTTTTGACTTCAAATTCTTTGTCACTTCTTACTCAATTTGCTTCGAATCTCCATCCATAGCTTTTCTAACTCGAATTGGCATGTTAAATCACTTTCCAACACAAATGATCAATAAAATTGTTCTATTCATGCTTACTTGCTCACCAAGTCTACCCAAAATGTGTTTTCAATTGGATAATTCATTTTGATCCCGATTCAACTAGTTTTGAGTCTTCTTCCCAAATCTTCTAGCTCTAATTGGGATGTTCATTCACATTCCTAAGGCCAATGATGAAGCAAACATTGTATTTAAGCTTACTTGTTGACTAAGTTTCTCCACAATTTGTTTTTGACATCACATTCTTTGTCAATTCTTACTCAATTTGTTTCGAATCTCCATCCTGTAACTCGAATTGGCATGTTAAATCACTTTCCAACACAAATGATCAATAAAATTGTTCTGTTCATGTTTACTTGCTCACCAAGTCTACCCAAAATGTGTTTTCAATTGGATATTTTATTTTGATTCCTGTTCAACTAGTTTCGAGTGTTCTTCACAAATCTTCTAGCTCTAATTGGGATGTTCATTCACATTCCTAAGGCCAATGATGAAGCAAACATTGTATTTAAGCTTACTTGTTAACTAAGTCTCTCCAAAATTTGTTTTTGACTTCAAATTCTTTGTCAGTTCTTACTCAATTTGCTTTGAATCTCCATCCGTAGCTTTTTTAACTCGAATTGGCATGTTAAATCACTTTCCAACACAAATGATCAATAAAATTGTTCTATTCATGCTTACTTGCTCACCAAGTCTACCCAAAATGTGTTTTCAATTGGATATTTCATTTTGATTCTGATTCAACTTGTTTCGAATGTTCTTCCCAAATCTTCTAGCTCTAATTGGGATGTTCATTCACAATTCTAAGGCCAATGATGAAGCAAACATTGTATTTAAGCTTACTTGTTGACTAAGTCTCTCCACAATTTGTTTTTGACTTCAAATTCTTTGTCAGTTCTTACTCAATTTGTTTCGAATCTCCATTCGTAGCTTCTGTAACTCGAATTGGCACGTTAAATCACTTTGCAACACAAATGATCAATAAAATTGTTCTATTCATGCTTACTTGCTCACCAAGTCTACCCAAAATGTGTTTTCAATTGGATATTTCATTTTGATTCCGATTCAACTTGTTTCGAATGTTCTTCCCAAATCTTCTAGCTCTAATTGGGATGTTCATTCACAATTCTAAGGCCAATGATGAAGCAAACATTGTATTTAAGCTTACTTGTTGACTAAGTCTCTCCAAAATTTGTTTTTGACTTCAAATTCTTTGTCAGTTCTTACTCAATTTGCTTTGAATCTCCATCCGTAACTATTTTAACTCGAATTGGCATGTTAAATCACTTTCCAACACAAATGATCAATAAAATTGTTCTATTCATGCTTACTTGCTCACCAAGTCTACCCAAAATGTGTTTTCAATTGGATATTTCATTTTGATTCCGATTCAACTTGTTTTGAGTGTTCTTCCCAAATCTTCTAGCTCTAATTCGGATGTTCATTCACATTCCTAAGGCCAATGATGAAGCAAACATTGTATTTAAGCTTACTTGTTGACTAAGTCTCTCCAAAATTTGTTTTTGACTTCAAATTCTTTGTCACTTCTTACTCAATTTGTTTCGAATCTCCATCCTAGTGTAACTCGAATTGGCATGTTAAATCACTTTCCAACACAAATGATCAATAAAATTGTTCTGTTCATGTTTACTTGCTCACCAAGTCTACCCAAAATGTGTTTTCAATTGGATATTTCAATTTGATTCCGATTCAACTAGTTTCGAGTGTTCTTCCCAAATCTTCTAGCTCTAATTGGGATGTTCATTCACATTCCTAAGGCCAATGATGAAGCAAACATTGTATTTAAGCTTACTTGTTAACTAAGTCTCTCCAAAATTTGTTTTTGACTTCAAATTCTTTGTCAGTTCTTACTCAATTTGTTTTCAATCTCCATCTGAAGTTTCTGTAACTCGAATTGGCAGGTTAAATCACTTTCCAACACAAATGATCAATAAAATTATTCTATTCATGCTTACTTGCTCACCAAGTCTACCCAAAATGTGTTTTCAATTGGATATTTCTTTTTGATTCGATTCAACTTGTTTCGAGTGTTCTTCCCAAATCTTCTAGCTCTAATTGGGATGTTCATTCACATTCCTAAGGCCAATGATGAAGCAAACATTGTATTTATGCTTACTTGTTGACTAAGTCTCTCCAAAATTTGTTTTTGACTTCAAATTCTTTGTCAGTTCTTACTCAATTTGTTTCAATTCTCCATCCATAGTTTTTGTAACTCGAATTGGCATGTTAAATCACTTTCCAACACAAATGATCAATAAAATTGTTCTATTCATGCTTACTTGCTCACCAAGTCTACCCAAAATGTGTTTTCAATTGGATATTTCATTTTGATTCCGATTCATCTTGTTTTGAGTGTTCTTCCCAAATCTTCTAGCTCTAATTGGGATGTTCATTCACATTCCTAAGGCCAATGATGAAGCAAACATTGTATTTAAGCTTACTTGTTGACTAAGTCTCTCCACAATTTGTTTTTGACTTCAAATTCTTTGTCAGTTCTTACTCAATTTGTTTCGAATCTCCATCCGTAGTTTTTGTAACTCGAATTGGCATGTTAAATCACTTTCCAACACAAATGATCAATAAAATTGTTCTATTCATGCTTACTTGCTCTCCAAGTCTACCCAAAACGTGTTTTCAATTGGATATTTCATTTTGATTCCGATTCAACTTGTTTCGAGTGTTCTTCACAAATCTTCTAGCTCTAATTCGGATGTTCATTCACATTCCTAAGGCCAATGATGAAGCAAACATTGTATTTAAGCTTACTTGTTGACTAAGTCTCTCCACAATTTGTTTTTGACTTCAAATTCTTTGTCAGTTCTTACTCAATTTGCTTCGAATCTCCATCCGTAGCTTTTTTAACTCGAATTGGCATGTTAAATCACTTTCCAACACAAATGATCAATAAAATTGTTCTATTCATGCTTACTTGCTCACCAAGTCTACCCAAAATGTGTTTTCAATTGGATATTTCATTTAGACTCCGATTCCACTAGTTTTGAGTGTTCTTCACAAATCTTCTAGCTCTAATTCGGATGTTCATTCACATTCCTAAGGCCAATGATGAAGCAAAATTGTATTTAAGCTTACTTGTTGACTAAGTCTCTCCACAATTTGTTTTTGACTTCAAATTCTTTGTCAGTTCTTACTCAATTTGCTTCGAATCTCCATCCGTAGCTTTTTTATCTCGAATTGGCATGTTAAATCACTTTCCAACACAAATGATCAATAAAATTGTTCTATTCATGCTTACTTGCTCACCAAGTCTACCCAAAATGTGTTTTCAATTGGATATTTCATTTTGATTCCGATTCATCTTGTTTCGAGTGTTCTTCCCAAATCTTCTAGCTCTAATTGGGATGTTCATTCACATTCCTAAGGCCAATGATGAAGCAAACATTGTATTTAAGCTTACTTATGAACTAAGTCTCTTCAAAATTTGTTTTTAACTTCAAATCCTTTGTCAGTTCTTACCCAATTTGTTTCAGATCTCCATCCGTAGCTTTTCAAACTCGAATTGGCATGTTAAATCACTTTCCAAGACAAATGATCAATAAAATTGTTCTATTCATGCTTACTTGCTCACCAAGTCTACCCAAAATGTGTTTTCAATTGGATATTTCATTTTGATTCCGATTCAACTTGTTTCGAGTGTTCTTCCCAAATCTTCTAGCTCTAATTGGGATGTTCATTCACATTCCTAAGGCCAATGATGAAGCAAACATTGTATTTAAGCTTACTTGTTGACTAAGTCTCTCCAAAATTTGTTTTTGACTTCAAATTCTTTGTCAGTTCTTACTCAATTTGTTTCGAATCTCCATCCGTAGTTTCTGTTACTCGAATTGGCATGTTAAATCACTTTCCAACACAAATGATCAATAAAATTGTTCTGTTCAAGCTTACTTGCTCACCAAGTCTACCCAAAATGTGTTTTCAATTGGATATTTCATTTTGATTCCGATTCATCTTGTTTCAAGTGTTCTTCCCAAATCTTCTAGCTCTAATTGGGATGTTCATTCACATTGCTAAGGCCAATGATGAAGCAAACATTGTATTTAAGCTTACTTGTTGACTAAGTCTCTCCACAATTTGTTTTTGACTTCACATTCTTTGTCAGTTGTTACTCAATTTGTTTCAATCTCCATCCTGTAGCTTTCGTAACTCGAATTGGGATGTTAAATCACTTTGCAACACAAATGATCGATAAAATTGTTCTATTCATGCTTACTTGCTCACCAAGTCTACCCAAAATGTGTTTTCAATTGGATATTTCATTTTGATTCCGATTCAACTTGTTTTGAGTGTTCTTCCCAAATCTTCTAGCTCTAATTCGGATGTTCATTCACATTACTAAGGCCAATGATGAAGCAAACATTGTCTTTATGCTTACTTGTTGACTAAGTCTCTCCACAATTTGTTTTTGACTTCACATTCTTTGTCGGGCTTACTCAATTTGTTTCGAATCTCCATCCGTAGCTTTTCTAACTCGAATTGGCATGTTAAATCACTTTCCAACACAAATGATCAATAAAATTGTTCTATTCATGCTTACTTGCTCACCAAGTCTACCCAAAATGTGTTTTCAATTGGATATTTCATTTTGATTTCGATTCAACTTGTTTCGAGTGTTCTTCCCAAATCTTCTAGTTCTAATTGGCATGTTCATTCACATTTCTAAGGCCAATGATGAAGCAAACATTGTATTTAAGCTTACTTGTTGACTAAGTCTCTCCAAAATTTGTTTTTAACTTCAAATCCTTTGTCAGTTCTTACCCAATTTGTTTCGGATCTCCATCCGTAGCTTTTCTAACTCGAATTGGCATGTTAAATCACTTTCCAACACAACATGATCAATAAAATTGTTCTATTCATGCTTACTTGCTCACCAAGTCTACCCAAAATGTGTTTTCAATTGGATATTTCATTTTGATTCCAATTCAACTTGTTTCGAGTGTTCTTCCCAAATCTTCTAGCTCTAATTGGGATGTTCATTCACATTCCTAAGGCCAATGATGAAGCAAACATTGTATTTAAGAATACTTGTTGACTAAGTCTCTCCACAATTTGTTTTTGACTTCAAATTCTTTGTCAGTTCTTACTCAATTTGTTTCAATTCTCCATCCGTAGTTTCTGTAACTCGAATTGGCATGTTAAATCACTTTTCAACATAAATGATCAATAAAATTGTTCTATTCATGCTTACTTGCTCACCAAGTCTACCCAAAATGTGTTTTCAATTGGATATTTCATTTTGATTCCGATTCAACTTGTTTTGAGTGTTCTTCCCAAATCTTCAAGTTCTAATTGGGATGTTCATTCACATTGCTAAGGCCAATGATGAAGCAAACATTGTATTTAAGCTTACTTGTTAACTAAGTCTCTCCAAAATTTGTTTTTGACTTCAAATTCTTTGTCAGTTCTTACTCAATTTGTTTCAAATCTCCATCCGTAGTTTCTGTTACTCGAATTGGCATGTTAAATCACTTTCCAACACAAATGATCAATAAAATTGTTCTATTCATGCTTACTTGCTCACCAAGTCTACCCAAAATGTGTTTTCAATTGGATATTTCATTTTGATTCCGATTCATCTTGTTTTAAGTATTCTTCCCAAATCTTCTAGCTCTAATTCGGATGTTCATTCACATTCCTAAGGCCAATGATGAAGCAAACATTGTATTTAAGCTTACTTGTTGATTGAGTCTCTCCACAATTTGTTTTTGACTTCACATTCTTTGTCAGTTCTTACTCAATTTGTTTCGAATCTCCATTCGTAGCTTCTGTAAGCTGAATTGGGATGTTAAATCACTTTGCAACACAAATGATCAATAAAATTGTTCTATTCATGCTTACTTGCTCACCAAGTCTACCCAAAATGTGTTTTCAATTGGATATTTCATTTTGATTCCGATTCATCTTGTTTCGAGTGTTCTTCCCAAATCTTCTAGCTCTAATTGGGATGTTCATTCACATTGCTAAGGCAATGATGAAGCAAACATTGTATTTAAGCTTACTTGTTGACTAAGTCTCTCCACAATTTGTTTTTGACTTCAAATTCTTTGTCAGTTCTTACTCAATTTGTTTCAATTCTCCATCCATAGTTTCTGTAACTCGAATTGGCATGTTAAATCACTTTGCAACACAAATGATCAATAAAATTGTTCTATTCATGCTTACTTGCTCACCAAGTCTACCCAAAATGTGTTTTCAATTGGATATTTCATTTTGATTCCGATTCATCTTGTTTCGAGTGTTCTTCCCAAATCTTCTAGCTCTAATTGGGATGTTCATTCACATTGCTAAGGCCAATGATGAAGCAAACATTGTATTTAAGCTTACTTGTTAACTAAGTCTCTCCCAAATTTGTTTTTGACTTCAAATTCTTTGTCAGTTCTTACTCAATTTGTTTCGACTCTCCATCCGTAGTGTCTGTAACTCGAATTGGCATGTTAAATCACTTTTCAACGTAAATGATCAATAAAATTGTTCTATTCATGCTTACTTTCTCACCAAGTCTACCCAAAATGTGTTTTCAATTGGATATTTCATTTTGATTTCGATTCAACTAGTGTTGATTGTTTTCACAAATCTTCTAGCTCTAATTCGGATGTTCATTCACATTGCTAAGGCCAATGATGAAGCAAACATTGCATTGATGCTTACTTGTTAACTATGTCTCTCCAAATTTTTTTTTTGACTTCAAATTCTTTGTCAGTTCTTACTCAATTTGTTTCGAATCTCCATTCGTAGCTTCTGTAAGCTGAATTGGCATGTTAAATCACTTTGCAACACAAATGATCAATAAAATTGTTCTATTCATGCTTACTTGCTCACCAAGTCTACCCAAAATGTGTTTTCAATTGGATATTTCATTTTGATTCCGATTCATCTTGTTTCGAGTGTTCTTCCCAAATCCTCTAGCACTAATTCGGATGTTCATTGATATTCCTACGGCCAATGATGAAGCAAACATTGTATTTAAGCTTACTTGTTAACTAAGTCTCTCCAAAATTTGTTTTTGACTTCAAATTCTTTGTCAGTTCTTACTCAATTTGCTTCGAATCTCCATCCATAGCTTTTCTAACTTGAATTGGCATGTTAAATCACTTTCCAACACAAATGATCAATAAAATTGTTCTATTCATGCTTACTTGCTCACCAACTCTACCCAAAATGTGTTTTCAATTGGATATTTCATTTTGATTCTGATTCATCTTGTTTCGAGTGTTCTTCCCAAATCTTCTCGCTCTAATTGGGATGTTCATTCGCATTGCTAAGGTCAATGATGAAGCAAACATTGTATGTAAGCTTACTTGTTAACTAAGTCTCTCCACAATGGGTTTTTGACTTCAAATTCTTTGTCAGTTCTTACTCAATTTGTTTCGACTCTCCATCCGTAGCTTTTCGTACTCGAATTGGCATGTTAAATCACTTTCCAACACAAATGATCAATAAAATTGTTCTATTTAAGCTTACTTGCTCACCAAGTCTACCCAAAATGTGTTTTCAATTGGATATTTCATTTTGATCCCGATTCAACTAGTTTCGAGTCTTCTTCCCAAATCTTCTAGCTCTAATTGGGATGTTCATTCACATTCCTAAGGCCAATGATGAAGCAAACATTGTATTTAAGCTTACTTGTTAACTAAGTCTCTCAAAAATTTTTTATTCACTTCAAATTCTTTGTCAATTCTTACTCATCTTGTTTCGGGATCTCCATCGTAGCTTTTCTAACCTTCGAATTGGCATGTTAAATCACTTTCCAAGACAAATGATCAATAAAATTGTTCTATTCATGCTTACCTGCTCACCAAGTATACCTAACATGTGTTTTCAATTGGATATTTGATTTTGATGCCAATTCAACTTCTTTTGGAAGTGTTTTCACAAATGCTTCTAGCTCTCTAATTCGGATGTTCATTCACATTCCTAAGGCCAATGATGAAATAAACATTGTATTTAAGCTTACTTGTTAACTAAGTCTCTCTAAAATTTGTTTTTGACTTCAAATTCTTTGTCGCTTCTTACTTCAATTTGCTTTGAATCTCCATCCGTAGTTTCTGTTACTCGAATTGGCATGTTTAATCACTTTCCAACACAAATGATCAATAAAATTGTTCTATTCATGCTTACTTGCTCACCAAATATAACCAAAATGTGTTTTCAATTGGATATTTCATTTTGATTCTGATTGTTCTTCCCAAATCTTCTAGCTCTAATTGGGATGTTCACTCACATTTCTAATGCCAATGATGGAGCAAAATTTTTATTTAACCTTACTTGTAAACTAAGTCTCTTCAAAATTTGTTTTTAACTTCAAATTCTTTGTCGGGCTTACTCAATTTGTTTTAATCTCCATTCCGTAAGCTTATGTAACTCGAATTGGCATGTTAAATCACTTTCCAAGACAAATGACCAATAAAATTGTTCTATTCATGCTTACTTGCTCACCAAGTCTACAAAAAATGTGTTTTCAACTGGAAATTTCCCTTTGATTCCAATTCAACTTGTTTTGAGTGTTCTTCCCAAATCCTCTAGCTCTAATTGGGATGTTCATTCACATTCCTAAGGCCAATGATGAAGCAAACATTGTATTTAAGCTTACTTGTTATAACTAAATCTCTCCAAAATTTGTTTTTGGACTTCAAATTCTTTTTGTCGGGCTTCTTACTCAATTTCTTTCGAATCTCCATTAGCCCAACCGTAGTTTTACTATTACTCGAATTGGCATGTTAAATCCCACTTTCCAACACAAATGATCAATAAATTATTGTTCTATTCCATGCTTACTTTGCTCAGCCAAGTTCAATACCAAAAATGTGTTTTTCAATTGGATATTTCATTTTCGATTCCAATTCAACTTGTTTCTGAGTGTTCTTCCCAAATCTTCTGAAGCTCTAATTGGGATGTTCATTTCTCACATTTGCTAAAAGGCCAATGATGAACCAAACATTGTATTTAAGCTTACTTGTTAACTAAGTCTCTCCAAAATTTGTTTTTGACTTCAAATTCTTTGTCAATTCTTACTTAAATTGTTTCGAATCTCCATCCGTAGCTCGTGACATGCTCCTAATTGGCATGTTAAATCACTTTCCAAGACAAATGATCAATAAAATTGTTCTATTCATGCTTGCACTTGCTCACCAAGTCTACCCAAAATGTGTTTTTCAATTGGGGAAATATTTCATTTTTGATTGCAAAATCTCAACTTGTTTTCAGTGTTCTTCCCAAATCCTTCTTAGCTCTAATTGGGATGTTCATTCACATTTCTAATGACCAATGATGAAGCAAACATTTTGTATTTAAGCTTACTTGTTGACTAAGTCTCTCCCTGAAAATTTGTTTTTAGGACTTCAAATTCTTTGCTCGATTCTAACTCCAATTTGTTTCCTTGACTCTCCATCCTATTAGTTTTCTGTAACTCGAATTGGCACGTTAAATCACTTTGCAACACAAATGATCAATAAAATTGTTCTATTCATGCTTACTTGCTCACCAAGTCTACCCAAAATGTGTTTTCAATTGGATATTTCATTTTGATTCCGATTCAACTAGTTTTGAGTGTTCTTCCTAAATCTTCTAGCTCTAATTCCTCGTGATGTTCATTCACATTCCTAAGGCCAATGATGAAGCAAAGATTGTGGCCCAAGCTTACTTGTTGACTAAGTCTCTCCACAATTTGTTTTTGACTTCACATTCTTTGTCAGTTCTTACTCAATTTGTTTCGAATCTCCATTCGTAGCTTCTGTAAGCTGAATTGGCATGTTAAATCACATTGCAACACAAATGATCAATAAAATTGTTCTATTCATGCTTACTTGCTCACCAAGTCTAGCCAAAATGTGTTTTCAATTGGATATTTCATTTTGAGTCCGATTCATCTTTTTTCGAGTGTTCTTCCCAAATCTTCTCGCTCTAATTGGGATGTTCATTCGCATTGCTAAGGTCAATGATGAAGCAAACATTGTATTTAAGCTTACTTGTTGACTAAGTGTCTCCACAATTTGTTTTTGACTTCAAATTCTTTGTCAGTTCTTACTCAATTTCTTTCGACTCTCCATCCGTAGTTTCTGTAACTCGAATTGGCATGTTAAATCACTTTTCAACATAAATGATCAATAAAATTGTTCTATTCATGCTTACTTGCTCACCAAGTCTACCCAAAATATGTTTTCAATTGGATATTTCATTTTGATTCCGATGCAACCAGTTTTGAGTGTTTTCACAAATCTTCTAGCTCTAATTGGGATGTTCATTCACATTGCTAAGGCCAATGATGAAGCAAAGATTGTATTTAAGCTTACTTGTTCACTAAGTCTCTCCACAATTTTTTTTTGACTTCACATTCTTTGTCAGTTCTTACTCAATTTGCTTCGAATCTCCATTCGTAGCTTCTGTAAGCTGAATTGGCATGTTAAATCACTTTGCAACACAAATGATCAATAAAATTGTTCTATTCATGCTTACATGATCACCAAGTCTACCCAAAATGTGTTTTCAATTGGATATTTCATTTTGATTCCGATTCATCTTGTTTCAAGTGTTCCTCTCAAATCCTCTCGCTTCATTTGGGATGTTCATTCACATTGCTATGGCCAATGATGAAGCAAACATTGTATTTAAGCTTACTTGTTGACTAAGTCTCTCCTGATTTGTTTTTTGACTTCAAATTAGATTTGTCGCTTCTTGCTCAATTTGTTCGAATCTCCATCCGTAAGTATACGTAGCTTCGAATTGGTACGTTAAATCACTTTTCAACACAAATGATCAATAAAATTGTTCTATTCATGCTTACTTGCTCTGAAAGTCTACACTTGACATGTGTTTTCAATTGGATATTTCATTTTGATTACGATTCAACTTGTTTCGAGTGTTCTTCCTAAATCCTCTAGCTCTAATTGGGATGTTCATTCACATTGCTAAGGCCAATGATGAAGCAAACATTGTATTTAAGCTTACTTGTTGACTAAGTCTCTCCTGATTTATTTCGACTTGAATTCTTTGTCCAGTTCTTACTCAATTTGTTTGAATCTCCATTACGTATGTAGCTAACTCGATTTGGGATGTTAAATCACTTTGCAACACAAATGATCAATAAAATTGTTCTATTCATGCTTACTTGCTCACCAAGTCTACCCAACATGTGTTTTCAATTGGATATTTCATTTTGATTACGATTCATCTTGTTTCGAGTGTTCTTCCTAAATCCTCTAGCTCTAATTGGGATGTTCGTTCACATTGCTAAGGCCAATGATGAAGCAAACATTGTATTCAAGCTTACTTGTTCACTAAGTCTCTCCAAAATGGGTTTTTGACTTCACATTCTGTGTCAGTTCTTACTCAATTTGTTTCGACTCTCCATCCGTAGTTTCTGTAACTCGAATTGGCATGTTAAATCACTTTTCAACATAAATGATAAATAAAATTGTTCTATTCATGCTTACTTGCTCACCAAGTCTACCCAACATGTGTTTTCAATTGGATATTTCATTTTGATTCCGATTCAACTAGTTTTAGTGTTCTTCCTAAATCTTACAGCTCACAATTCAGATGTTCATTCACATTGCTAAGGCCAATGATGAAGCAAAGATTGTATTTAAGCTTACTTGTTCACTAAGTCTCTCCACAATTTATTTTCGACTTCAAATTCTTTGTCAGTTTTATTCAATTTTTTTGAATCTCCATCCATCCGTAGAAATCAATTGACAAATGATCATGTTAAATCACTTTCCAATTGTTAATCAATTTCATTTTGATTTCGATTCAACAA
>CM062361.1:21150891-21294027 GCA_031216115.1 Senna siamea | reverse complement strand
TACTTGCTGACTAAGTCTCTCCACAATTTGTTTTGACTTCAAATTCTTTGTCACTTCTTACTCAATTTGTTTCGAATCTCCATTCGTAGCTTCTGTAACTCGAATTGGCATGTTAAATCACTTTTCAACATAAATGATCAATAAAATTGTTCTATTCATGCTTACTTGCTCACCAAGTCTACCCAAAATGTGTTTTCAATTGGATATTTCATTTTGATTTCGATTCAACTAGTTTTGAGTGTTCCTCTCAAATCTTCTAGCTCTAATTGGGATGTTCATTCACATTGCTAAGGCCAATGATGAAGCAAACATTGTATTTAAGCTTACTTGTTGACTAAGTCTCTCCACAATGGGTTTTTGACTTCAAATTCTTTGTCAGTTCTTACTCAATTTGTTTCGAATCTCCATTCGTAGCTTCTGTAACTTGAATTGGCACGTTAAATCACTTTGCAACACAAATGATCAATAAAATTGTTCTATTCATGCTTACTTGCTCACCAAGTCTACCCAAAATGTGTTTTCAATTGGATATTTCATTTTGATTTCGATTCAACTAGTTTTGAGTGTTCCTCTCAAATCTTCTAGCTCTAATTGGGATGTTCATTCACATTGCTAAGGCCAATGATGAAGCAAACATTGTATTTAAGCTTACTTGTTGACTAAGTCTCTCCACAATTTGTTTTTGACTTCAAATTCTTTGTCACTTCTTACTCAATTTGTTTCGAATCTCCATTTGTAGTTACGTAACTCCGAATTGGCATGTTAAATCACTTTGCAACACAAATGATCAATAAAATTGTTCTATTCATGCTTACTTGCTCACCAAGTCTACCCAAAATGTGTTTTCAATTGGATATTTCATTTTGATTCTGATTCAACTAGTTTTGAGTGTACTTCACAAATCTTCTAGCTCTAATTCGGATGTTCATTCACATTGCTAAGGCCAATGATGAAGCAAAGATTGTATTTAT
This sequence comes from Senna siamea, assembly GCA_031216115.1. Classification (NCBI taxonomy): domain Eukaryota; kingdom Viridiplantae; phylum Streptophyta; class Magnoliopsida; order Fabales; family Fabaceae; genus Senna; species Senna siamea. The sequence continues at coordinate 21,293,056 of CM062361.1, read as the reverse complement.
GCTTACTTGTTGACTAAGTCTCTCCACAATTTGTTTTTGACTTCAAATTCTTTGTCAGTTCTTACTCAATTTGTTTCGAATCTCCATCAGTAGTTTACGTAACTTTCGAATTGGCATGTTAAATCACTTTCCAACACAAATGATCAATAAAATTGTTCTATTCATGCTTACTTGCTCACCAAGTCTACCCAAAATGTGTTTTCAATTGGATATTTCATTTTGATCTCGATTCAAATAGTTTGAGTGTTCTTCAAAAATCTTCTAGCTCTAATTGGGATGTTCATTCACATTGCTAAGGCCAATGATGAAGCAAACATTGTATTTAAGCTTACTTGTTGACTAAGTCTCTCCACAATTTGTTTTTGACTTCAAATTCTTTGTCACTTCTTACTCAATTTGTTTGAATCTCCATCAGTAGTTTACGTAACTTTCGAATTGGCACGTTAAATCACTTTGCAACACAAATGATCAATAAAATTGTTCTATTCATGCTTACTTGCTCACCAAGTCTACCCAAAATGTGTTTTCAATTGGATATTTCATTTTGATTCTGATTCAACTAGTGTTGAGTGTTTTCACAAATCTTCTAGCTCTATTTCGGATGTTCATTCACATTGCTAAGGCCACTGATGAAGCAAACATTGTATTTATGCTTACTTGTTGACTAAGTCTCTCCACAATTTGTTTTTGACTTCAAATTCTTTGTCACTTCTTACTCAATTTTTTCGAATCTCCATCCAGTAGTTTTACGTAACTCGAATTGGCACGTTAAATCACTTTCCAACACAAATGATCAATAAAATTGTTCTATTCATGCTTACTTGCTCACCAAGTCTACCCAAAATGTGTTTTCAATTGGATATTTCATTTTGATTCCGATTCAACTAGTTTGAGTGTTCTTCACAAATCTTCTAGCTCTAATTCGTATGTTCATTCACATTGCTAAGGCCAATGATGAAGCAAACATTGTATTTATGCTTACTTGTTGACTAAGTCTCTCCACAATTTGTTTTTGACTTCAAATTCGTTGTCAGTTCTTACTCAATTTGTTTCGAATCTCCATCCGTAGTTTTTGTAACTTGAATTCGCACGTTAAATCACTTTGCAACACAAATGATCAATAAAACTGTTCTATTCATGCTTACTTGCTCACCAAGTCTACCCAAAATGTGTTTTCAATTGGATATTTCATTTTGATTCGATTCAACTAGTTTTGAGTGTTTTCACAAATCTTCTAGCTCTAATTGGGATGTTCATTCACATTGCTAAGGCCAATGATGAAGCAAACATTGTATTTAAGCTTACTTGTTGACTAAGTCTCTCCACAATGGGTTTTTGACTTCAAATTCTTTGTCAGTTCTTACTCAATTTGTTTCGAATCTCCATCAGTAGTTTACGTAACTTCGAATTGGCATGTTAAATCACTTTCCAACACAAATGATCAATAAAATTGTTCTATTCATGCTTACTTGCTCACCAAGTCTACCCAAAATGTGTTTTCAATTGGATATTTCATTTTGATTCTGATTCAACTAGTTTCGAGTGTTTTCACAAATCTTCTAGCTCTAATTGGGATGTTCATTCACATTGCTAAGGCCAATGATGAAGCAAACATTGTATTTAAGCTTACTTGTTGACTAAGTCTCTCCACAATTTGTTTTGACTTCAAATTCTTTGTCACTTCTTACTCAATTTGTGTTGAATCTCCATCCGAAGATTCTGTAACTCGAATTGGCATGTTAAATCACTTTGCAACACAAATGATCAATAAAATTGTTCTATTCATGCTTACTTGCTCACCAAGTCTACCCAAAATGTGTTTTCAATTGGATATTTCATTTTGATCCCGATTCAACTAGTTTTGAGTGTTTTCACAAATCTTCTAGCTCTAATTCGGATGTTCATTCACATTGCTAAGGCCAATGATGAAGCAAACATTGTATTTAAGCTTACTTGTTGACTAAGTCTCTCCACAATGGGTTTTTGACTTCAAATTCTTTGTCAGTTCTTACTCAATTTGTTTCGAATCTCCATCTGTAGTTTCCGTAACAACGAATTGGCACGTTAAATCACTTTGCAACACAAATGATCAATAAAATTGTTCTATTCATGCTTACTTGCTCACCAAGTCTACCCAAAATGTGTTTTCAATTGGATATTTCATTTTGATTCTGATTCAACTAGTTTTGAGTGTTTTCACAAATCTTCTAGCTCTAATTGGGATGTTCATTCACATTGCTAAGGCCAATGATGAAGCAAACATTGTATTTAAGCTTACTTGTTGACTAAGTCTCTCCACAATGGGTTTTTGACTTCCAATTCATTGTCAGTTCTTACTTAATTTGTTTCGACTCTCCATCGTAGTTTTTTGTAACTCGAATTGGCACGTTAAATCACTTTGCAACACAAATGATCAATAAAATTGTTCTATTCATGCTTACTTGCTCACCAAGTCTACCCAAAATGTGTTTTGAATTGGATATTTCATTTTGATTCTGATTCAACTAGTTTCGAGTGTTTTCACAAATCTTCTAGCTCTAATTCGGATGTTCATTCACATTGCTAAGGCCAATGATGAAGCAAAGATTGTATTTATGCTTACTTGTTGACTAAGTCTCTCCACAATTTGTTTTTGACTTCAAATTCGTTGTCAGTTCTTACTCAATTTGTTTCGAATCTTCATTCGTAGCTTCTGTAACTTGAATTGGCACGTTAAATCACTTTGCAACACAAATGATCAATAAAATTGTTCTATTCATGCTTACTTGCTCACCAAGTCTACCCAAAATGTGTTTTCAATTGGATATTTCATTTTGATTCTGATTCAACTAGTTTCGAGTGTTTTCACAAATCTTCTAGCTCTAATTCGGATGTTCATTCACATTGCTAAGGCCAATGATGAAGCAAAGATTGTATTTATGCTTACTTGTTGACTAAGTCTCTCCACAATGGGTTTTTGACTTCAAATTCTTTGTCAGTTCTTACTCAATTTGTTTCGAATCTCCATCTGTAGTTTCAGTAACTCGAATTGGCATGTTAAATCACTTTTCAACATAAATGATCAATAAAATTGTTCTATTCATGCTTACTTGCTCACCAAGTCTACCCAAAATGTGTTTTCAATTGGATATTTCATTTTGATTCTGATTCAACTAGTTTTGAGTGTTTTCACAAATCTTCTAGCTCTAATTGGGATGTTCATTCACATTGCTAAGGCCAATGATGAAGCAAACATTGTATTTAAGCTTACTTGTTGACTAAGTCTCTCCACAATGGGTTTTTGACTTCAAATTCTTTGTCAGTTCTTACTCAATTTGTTTCGACTCTCCATCCGTAGTTTCTGTAACTCGAATTGGCACGTTAAATCACTTTGCAACACAAATGATCAATAAAATTGTTCTATTCATGCTTACTTGCTCACCAAGTCTACCCAAAATGTGTTTTCAATTGGATATTTCATTTTCATCCCCGATTCAACTAGTTTTAAGTGTTCTTCCCAAATCTTCTAGCTCTAATTGGGATGTTCATTCACATTGCTAAGGCCAATGATGAAGCAAACATTGTATTTAAGCTTACTTGTTGACTAAGTCTCTCCACAATGGGTTTTTGACTTCAAATTCTTTGTCAGTTCTTACTCAATTTGTTTCGAATCTCCATTCGTAGCTTCTGTAACTCGAATTGGCACGTTAAATCACTTTGCAACACAAATGATCAATAAAATTGTTCTATTCATGCTTACTTGCTCACCAAGTCTACCCAAAATGTGTTTTCAATTGGATATTTCATTTTGATTTCGATTCAACTAGTTTCGAGTGTTCTTCCCAAATCTTCTAGCTCTAATTGGGATGTTCATTCACATTGCTAAGGCCAATGATGAAGCAAACATTGTATTTAAGCTTACTTGTTGACTAAGTCTCTCGATATTTGTTTTCGGCTTCAAATTTTTTGTCAGTTCTTACTCAATTTGTTTGAATCTCCATCAGTAGTTTACGTAACTTCGAATTGCCATGTTAAATCACTTTCCAACACAAATGATCAATAAAATTGTTCTATTCATGCTTACTTGCTCACCAAGTCTACCCAAAATGTGTTTTCAATTGGATATTTCATTTTGATTCGATTCAACTAGTTTGAGTGTTCTTTACAAATCTTCTAGCTCTAATTGGGATGTTCATTCACATTGCTAAGGCCAATGATGAAGCAAACATTGTATTTAAGCTTACTTGTTGACTAAGTCTCTCCACAATTTGTTTTTGACTTCAAATTCTTTGTCAGTTCTTACTCAATTTGTTTTGAATCTCCATCAGTAGTTTACGTAACTTTCGAATTGGCACGTTAAATCACTTTGCAACACAAATGATCAATAAAATTGTTCTATTCATGCTTACTTGCTCACCAAGTCTACCCAAAATGTGTTTTGAATTGGATATTTCATTTTGATTCTGATTCAACTAGTTTCGAGTGTTCTTCAAAAATCTTCTAGCTCTAATTGGGATGTTCATTCACATTGCTAAGGCCAATGATGAGGCAAACATTGTATTTATGCTTACTTGTTGACTAAGTCTCTCACAAATTTGTTTTTGACTTCAAATTCTTTGTCAGTTCTTACTCAATTTGTTTCGAATCTCCATCTGTAGTTTCTGTAACTCGAATTGGCATGTTAAATCACTTTCCAACACAAATGATCAATAAAATTGTTCTATTCATGCTTACTTGCTCACCAAGTCTACCCAAAATGTGTTTTCAATTGGATATTTCATTTTGATTTCGATTCAACTAGTTTTGAGTGTTCTTCCCAATTCTTAGAGCTCTAATTGGGATGTTCATTCACATTGCTAAGGCCAATGATGAAGCAAACATTGTATTTATGCTTACTTGTTGACTAAGTCTCTCCACAATTTGTTTTTGACTTCAAATTCTTTGTCACTTCTTACTCAATTTGTTTCGAATCTCCATTTGTAGCTTCTGTAACTCGAATTGGCACGTTAAATCACTTTGCAACACAAATGATCAATAAAATTGTTCTATTCATGCTTACTTGCTCACCAAGTCTACCCAAAATGTGTTTTCAATTGGATATTTCATTTTGATTCCGATTCAACTAGTTTTGAGTGTTTTCACAAATCTTCTAGCTCTAATTGGGATGTTCATTCACATTGCTAAGGCCAATGATGAAGCAAACATTGTATTTAAGCTTACTTGTTGACTAAGTCTCTCCACAATGGGTTTTTGACTTCAAATTCTTTGTCAGTTCTTACTCAATTTGTTTCGACTCTCCATCTGTAGTTTCTGTAACTCGAATTGGCATGTTAAATCACTTTCCAACACAAATGATCAATAAAATTGTTCTATTCATGCTTACTTGCTCACCAAGTCTACCCAAAATGTGTTTTCAATTGGATATTTCATTTTGATTCCGATTCAACTATTTCGAGTGTTCTTCACAAATCTTCTAGCTCTAATTCGGATGTTCATTCACATTGCTAAGGCCAATGATGAAGCAAACATTGTATTTATGCTTACTTGTTGACTAAGTCTCTCCACAATTTGTTTTTGACTTCAAATTCTTTGTCAGTTCTTACTCAATTTGTTTCGAATCTCCATCCGTAGTTACTGTAACTCGAATTGGCATGTTAAATCACTTTCCAACACAAATGATCAATAAAATTGTTCTATTCATGCTTACTTGCTCACCAAGTCTACCCAAAATGTGTTTTCAATTGGATATTTCATTTTGATTCTGATTCAACTAGTTTCGAGTGTTTTCACAAATCTTTTAGCTCTAATTGGGATGTCCATTCACATTGCTAAGGCCAATGATGAAGCAAACATTGTATTTATGCTTACTTGTTGACTAAGTCTCTCCACAATTTGTTTTTGACTTCAAATTCTTTGTCACTTCTTACTCAATTTGTTTCGAATCTCCATCCTGTAACTCGAATTGGCACGTTAAATCACTTTGCAACACAAATGATCAATAAAATTGTTCTATTCATGCTTACTTGCTCACCAAGTCTACCCAAAATGTGTTTTCAATTGGATATTTCATTTTGATTTCGATTCAACTAGTTTTGAGTGTTCTTCCCAAATCTTCTAGCTCTAATTGGGATGTTCATTCACATTGCTAAGGCCAATGATGAAGCAAACATTGTATTTAAGCTTACTTGTTGACTAAGTCTCTCTACAATGTGTTTTTGACTTCAAATTCTTTGTCAGTTCTTACTCAATTTGTTTCGAATCTCCATTTGTAGCTTCTGTAACTCGAATTGGCACGTTAAATCACTTTGCAACACAAATGATCAATAAAATTGTTCTATTCATGCTTACTTGCTCACCAAGTCTACCCAAAATGTGTTTTCAATTGGATATTTCATTTTGATTCTGATTGAACTAGTTTCGAGTGTTCTTCACATATCTTCTAGCTCTAATTCGGATGTTCATTCACATTGCTAAGGCCAATGATGAAGCAAACATTGTATTTATGCTTACTTGTTGACTAAGTCTCTCCACAATTTGTTTTTGACTTCAAATTCTTTGTCAGTTCTTACTCAATTTGTTTCGAATCTCCATCCGTAGTTTTTGTAACTCGAATTGGCATGTTAAATCACTTTCCAACACAAATGATCAATAAAATTGTTCTATTCATGCTTACTTGCTCACCAAGTCTACCCAAAATGTGTTTTCAATTGGATATTTCATTTTGATTCTGATTCAACTAGTTTTGAGTGTCTTCACAAATCTTCTAGCTCTAATTCGGATGTTCATTCACATTGCTAAGGCCAATGATGAAGCAAACATTGTATTTATGCTTACTTGTTGACTAAGTCTCTCCACAATTTGTTTTTGACTTCAAATTCTTTGTCAGTTCTTACTCAATTTGTTTCGAATCTCCATTTGTAGTTTACGTAACTTCTAATTGGCACGTTAAATCACTTTGCAACACAAATGATCAATAAAATTGTTCTATTCATGCTTACTTGCTCACCAAGTCTACCCAAAATGTGTTTTCAATTGGATATTTCATTTTGATTCGATTCAACTAGTTTGAGTGTTCTTCCCAAATCTTCTAGCTCTAATTGGGATGTTCATTCACATTGCTAAGGCCAATGATGAAGCAAACATTGTATTTAAGCTTACTTGTTGACTAAGTCTCTCCACAATGGGTTTTTGACTTCAAATTCTTTGTCAGTTCTTACTCAATTTGTTTCGAATCTCCATTCAGTAGTTTTACGTAACTCGAATTGGCATGTTAAATCACTTTCCAACACAAATGATCAATAAAATTGTTCTATTCATGCTTACTTGCTCACCAAGTCTACCCAAAATGTGTTTTCAATTGGATATTTCATTTTGATTCGATTCAACTAGTTTGAGTGTTCCTCTCAAATCTTCTAGCTCTAATTGGGATGTTCATTCACATTGCTAAGGCCAATGATGAAGCAAACATTGTATTTAAGCTTACTTGTTGACTAAGTCTCTCCACAATTTGTTTTTGACTTCAAATTCTTTGTCAGTTCTTACTCAATTTGTTTGAATCTCCATCAGTAGTTTACAACTTCGAATTGGCATGTTAAATCACTTTGCAACACAAATGATCAATAAAATTGTTCTATTCATGCTTACTTGCTCACCAAGTCTACCCAAAATGTGTTTTCAATTGGATATTTCATTTTGATTTCTATTCAACTAGTTTCGAGTGTTTTCACAAATCTTCTAGCTCTAATTGGGATGTTCATTCACATTGCTAAGGCCAATGATGAAGCAAACATTGTATTTAAGCTTACTTGTTGACTAAGACTCTCACAATTTGTTTTTGACTTCAAATTCTTTGTCAGTTCTTACTCAATTTGTGTTGAATCTCCATCAGTAGTTTACGTAACTCGAATTGGCATGTTAAATCACTTTCCAACACAAATGATCAATAAAATTGTTCTATTCATGCTTACTTGCTCACCAAGTCTACCCAAAATGTGTTTTCAATTGGATATTTCATTTTGATTCTGATTCAACTAGTTTCGAGTGTTCTTCCCAAATCTTCTAGCTCTAATTGGGATGTTCATTCACATTGCTAAGGCCAATGATGAAGCAAACATTGTATTTAAGCTTACTTGTTGACTAAGTCTCTCCACAATTTGTTTTTGACTTCAAATTCATTGTCAGTTCTTACTCAATTTGTTTCGACTCTCCATCCGTAGTTTCTGTAACTCGAATTCGCACGTTAAATCACTTTGCAACACAAATGATCAATAAAATTGTTCTATTCATGCTTACTTGCTCACCAAGTCTACCCAAAATGTGTTTTCAATTGGATATTTCATTTTGATTCCGATTCAACTAGTTTCGAGTGTTTTCACAAATCTTCTAGCTCTAATTGGGATGTTCATTCACATTGCTAAGGCCAATGATGAAGCAAACATTGTATTTAAGCTTACTTGTTGACTAAGTCTCTCCACAATGGGTTTTTGACTTCAAATTCTTTGTCAGTTCTTACTCAATTTGTTTCGACTCTCCATCAATAGTTTACGTAACTTTCGAATTGGCACGTTAAATCACTTTCCAACACAAATGATCAATAAAATTGTTCTATTCATGCTTACTTGCTCACCAAGTCTACCCAAAATGTGTTTTCAATTGGATATTTCATTTTGATTCTGATTCAACTTGTTTCGAGTGTTCTTCCCAAATCTTCTAGCTCTAATTGGGATGTTCATTCACATTGCTAAGGCCAATGATGAAGCAAACATTGTATTTATGCTTACTTGTTGACTAAGTCTCTCCACAATTTGTTTTTGACTTCACATTCTTTGTCAGTTCTTACTCAATTTGTTTCGAATCTCCATTCGTAGTTTGTGTAACTTGAATTGGCATGTTAAATCACTTTGCAACACAAATGATCAATAAAATTGTTCTATTCATGCTTACTTGCTCACCAAGTCTACCCAAAATGTGTTTTCAATTGGATATTTCATTTTGATTCTGATACAACTAGTTTGAGTGTTCTACACAAATCTTCTAGCTCTAATTGGGATGTTCATTCACATTGCTAAGGCCAATGATGAAGCAAACATTGTATTTAAGCTTACTTGTTGACTAAGTCTCTCCACAATGGGTTTTTGACTTCAAATTCTTTGTCAGTTCTTACTCAATTTGTTTCGACTCTCCATCCGTAGTTTATGTAACTCGAATTGGCATGTTAAATCATTTTCCAACACAAATGATCAATAAAATTGTTCTATTCATGCTTACTTGCTCACCAAGTCTACCCAAAATGTGTTTTCAATTGGATATTTCATTTTGATTCCGATTCAACTAGTTTAGTGTTCTTCACAAATCTTCTAGCTCTAATTCGGATGTTCATTCACATTGCTAAGGCCAATGATGAAGCAAACATTGTATTTATGCTTACTTGTTGACTAAGTCTCTCCACAATTTGTTTTTGACTTCAAATTCTTTGTCAGTTCTTACTCAATTTGTTTCGAATCTCCATCAGTAGTTTACGTAACTTTCGAATTGGCATGTTAAATCACTTTCCAACACAAATGATCAATAAAATTGTTCTATTCATGCTTACTTGCTCACCAAGTCTACCCAAAATGTGTTTTCAATTGGATATTTCATTTTGATTCCGATTCACCTAGTTTCGAGTGTTCTTCCCAAATCTTCTAGCTCTAATTCGGATGTTCATTCACATTGCTAAGGCCAATGATGAAGCAAACATTGTATTTATGCTTACTTGTTGACTAAGTCTCTCCACAATTTGTTTTTGACTTCAAATTCTTTGTCAGTTCTTACTCAATTTGTTTCGAATCTCCATCCGTAGTTTCTGTAACTCGAATTGGCATGTTAAATCACTTTCCAACACAAATGATCAATAAAATTGTTCTATTCATGCTTACTTGCTCACCAAGTCTACCCAAAATGTGTTTTCAATTGGATATTTCATTTTGATTCTGATTCAACTAGTTTCGAGTGTTTTCACAAATCTTCTAGCTCTAATTCGGATGTTCATTCACATTGCTAAGGCCAATGATGAAGCAAAGATTGTATTTATGCTTACTTGTTGACTAAGTCTCTCCACAATTTGTTTTGACTTCAAATTCTTTGTCACTTCTTACTCAATTTATTTCGAATCTCCATTCGTAGCTTCTGTAACTCGAATTGGCACGTTAAATCACTTTCCAACACAAATGATCAATAAAATTGTTCTATTCATGCTTACTTGCTCACCAAGTCTACCCAAAATGTGTTTTCAATTGGATATTTCATTTTGATCCCGATTCATCTTGTTTCGAGTGTTCTTCCCAAATCTTCTAGCTCTAATTGGGATGTTCATTCACATTGCTAAGGCCAATGATGAAGCAAACATTGTATTTAAGCTTACTTGTTGACTAAGTCTCTCCACAATTTGTTTTTGACTTCAAATTCTTTGTCAGTTCTTACTCAATTTGTTTCGAATCTCCATCCGTAGTTTTGTAACTTTCGAATTGGCATGTTAAATCACTTTCCAACACAAATGATCAATAAAATTGTTCTATTCATGCTTACTTGCTCACCAAGTCTACCCAAAATGTGTTTTCAATTGGATATTTCATTTTGATTCCGATTCAACTAGTTTTGAGTGTTCTTCACAAATCTTCTAGCTCTAATTCGGATGTTCATTCACATTGCTAAGGCCAATGATGAAGCAAACATTGTATTTATGCTTACTTGTTGACTAAGTCTCTCCACAATTTGTTTTTGACTTCAAATTCTTTGTCAGTTCTTACTCAATTTGTTTCGACTCTCCATCCGTAGTTTTTGTAACTCGAATTGGCACGTTAAATCACTTTGCAACACAAATGATCAATAAAATTGTTCTATTCATGCTTACTTGCTCACCAAGTCTACCCAAAATGTGTTTTCAATTGGATATTTCATTTTGATTCCGATTCAACTAGTTTTGAGTGTTTTCACAAATCTTCTAGCTCTAATTGGGATGTTCATTCACATTGCTAAGGCCAATGATGAAGCAAACATTGTATTTAAGCTTACTTGTTGACTAAGTCTCTCCACAATGGGTTTTTGACTTCAAATTCTTTGTCAGTTCTTACTCAATTTGTTTCGACTCTCCATCCGTAGTTTCTGTAACTCGAATTCGCACGTTAAATCACTTTGCAACACAAATGATCAATAAAATTGTTCTATTCATGCTTACTTGCTCACCAAGTCTACCCAAAATGTGTTTTCAATTGGATATTTCATTTTGATTCCGATTCATCTTGTTTCGAGTGTTCTTCCCAAATCTTCTAGCTCTAATTGGGATGTTCATTCACATTGCTAAGGCCAATGATGAAGCAAACATTGTATTTAAGCTTACTTGTTGACTAAGTCTCTCTATAATTTGTTTTCAACTTCAAATTCTTTGTCAGTTCTTACTCAATTTGTTTCGACTCTCCATCCGTAGTTTCTGTAACTCGAATCGGCGTGTTAAATCACTTTCCAACACAAATGATCAATAAAATTGTTCTATTCATGCTTACTTGCTCACCAAGTCTACCCAAAATGTGTTTTCAATTGGATATTTCATTTTGATTCCATTTCAACTAGTTTGGAGTGTTCTTCACAAATCTTCTAGCTCTAATTGGGATGTTCATTCACATTGCTAAGGCCAATGATGAAGCAAACATTGTATTTATGCTTACTTGTTGACTAAGTCTCTCCACAATTTGTTTTTGACTTCAAATTCTTTGTCAGTTCTTACTCAATTTGCTTCGAATCTCCATCATAGTTTACGTAACTTTCGAATTGGCATGTTAAATCACTTTCCAACACAAATGATCAATAAAATTGTTCTATTCATGCTTACTTGCTCACCAAGTCTACCCAAAATGTGTTTTCAATTGGATATTTCATTTTGATTCGGATTCAACTAGTTTGAGTGTTCTTCCCAAATCTTCTAGCTCTAATTGGGATGTTCATTCACATTGCTAAGGCCAATGATGAAGCAAACATTGTATTTATGCTTACTTGTTGACTAAGTCTCTCCACAATTTGTTTTTGACTTCAAATTCTTTGTCACTTCTTACTCAATTTGTTTCGAATCTCCATCAGTAGTTTACGTAACTCGAATTGGCACGTTAAATCACTTTGCAACACAAATGATCAATAAAATTGTTCTATTCATGCTTACTTGCTCACCAAGTCTACCCAAAATGTGTTTTCAATTGGATATTTCATTTTGATTCTGACTCATCTTGTTTCGAGTGTTCTTCCCAACACTTCTAGCTCTAATTGGGATGTTCATTCACATTGCTAAGGCCCATGATGAAGCAAACATTGTATTTAAGCTTACTTGTGGACTAAGTCTCTCACAACTTGTTTTTGACTTCAAATTCTTTGTCACTTCTTACTCAATTTGTTTCGAATCTCCATCGTAGTTTACGTAACTCGAATTGGCATGTTAAATCACTTTCCAACACAAATGATCAATAAAATTGTTCTATTCATGCTTACTTGCTCACCAAGTCTACCCAAAATGTGTTTTCAATTGGATATTTCATTTTTATTCTGACTGAACTAGTTTTGAGTGTCTTCACAAATCTTCTAGCTCTAATTCGGATGTTCATTCACATTGCTAAGGCCAATGATGAAGCAAAGATTGTATTTATGCTTACTTGTTGACTAAGTCTCTCCACAATTTGTTTTTGACTTCAAATTCTTTGTCACTTCTTACTCAATTTGTTTCGAATCTCTATTTGTAGCTTCTGTAACTCGAATTGGCACGTTAAATCACTTTGCAACACAAATGATCAATAAAATTGTTCTATTCATGCTTACTTGCTCACCAAGTCTACCCAAAATGTGTTTTGAATTGGATATTTCATTTTGATTCCGATTCAACTAGTTTTGAGTGTTCTTCCCAAATCTTCTAGCTCTAATTGGGATGTTCATTCACATTGCTAAGGCCAATGATGAAGCAAACATTGTATTTAAGCTTACTTGTTGACTAAGTCTCTCTATAATTTGTTTTCAACTTCAAATTCTTTGTCAGTTCTTACTCAATTTGTTTCGACTCTCCATCCGTAGTTTTTGTAACTCGAATTGGCACGTTAAATCACTTTGCAACACAAATGATCAATAAAATTGTTCTATTCATGCTTACTTGCTCACCAAGTCTACCCAAAATGTGTTTTCAATTGGATATTTCATTTTGATTTTGATTCAACTAGTTTTGAGTGTTTTCACAAATCTTCTAGCTCTAATTGGGATGTTCATTCACATTGCTAAGGCCAATGATGAAGCAAAGATTGTATTTATGCTTACTTGTTGACTAAGTCTCTCCACAATTTGTTTTTGACTTCAAATTCTTTGTCAGTTCTTACTCAATTTGCTTCGAATCTCCATCCGTAGTTTACGTAACTTTCGAATTGGCATGTTAAATCACTTTCCAACACAAATGATCAATAAAATTGTTCTATTCATGCTTACTTGCTCACCAAGTCTACCCAAAATGTGTTTTCAATTGGATATTTTATTTTGATTCCGATTTAACTTGTTTCGAGTGTTCTTCACAAATCTTCTAGCTCTAATTCGGATGTTCATTCACATTCCTAAGGCCAATGATGAAGCAAAATTGTATTTAAGCTTACTTGTTGACTAAGTCTCTTCACAATTTGTTTTTGATTTCAAATTCTTTGTCAGTTCTTACTCAATTTGTTTTGAATCTCCATCAGAAGTTTCTGTAACTCGAATTGGCATGTTAAATCACTTTCCAACACAAATGATCAATAAAATTGTTCTATTCATGCTTACTTGCTCACCAAGTCTACCCAAAATGTGTTTTCAATTGGATATTTCATTTAGACTCCGATTCCACTAGTTTTGAGTATTCTACACAAATCTTCTAGCTCTAATTCGGATGTTCATTCACATTCCTAAGGCCAATGATGAAGCAAACATTGTATTTATGCTTACTTGTTGACTAAGTCTCTCCACAATTTGTTTTTGACTTCAAATTCTTTGTCAGTTCTTACTCAATTTGCTTCGAATCTCCATCCGTAGTTTCTGTAACTCGAATTGGCATGTTAAATCACTTTCCAACACAAATGATCAATAAAATTGTTCTATTCATGCTTACTTGCTCACCAAGTCTACCCAAAATGTGTTTTCAATTGGATATTTCATTTTGATTCTGATTCAACTAGTTTCGAGTGTTTTCACAAATCTTCTAGCTCTAATTGGGATGTTCATTCACATTGCTAAGGCCCATGATGAAGCAAACATTGTATTTAAGCTTACTTGTGGACTAAGTCTCTCCACAATTTGTTTTTGACTTCAAATTCTTTGTCACTTCTTACTCAATTTGTTTCGAATCTCCATTTGTAGCTTCTGTAACTCGAATTGGCACGTTAAATCACTTTGCAACACAAATGATCAATAAAATTGTTCTATTCATGCTTACTTGCTCACAAGGTCCACCCAAAATGTGTTTTGAATTGGATATTTCATTTTGATTCTGATTCAACTACTTTCGAGCGTTTTCACAAATCTTCTAGCTCTAATTCGGATGTTCATTCACATTGCTAAGGCCAATGATGAAGCAAAGATTGTATTTATGCTTACTTGTTGACTAAGTCTCTCCACAATTTGTTTTGACTTCAAATTCGTTGTCAGTTCGTACGCAATTTGTTTCGAATCTCCATTCGTAGCTTCTGTAACTCGAATTGGCACGTTAAATCACTTTGCAACACAAATGATCAATAAAATTGTTCTATTCATGCTTACTTGCTCACCAAGTCTACCCAAAATGTGTTTTCAATTGGATATTTCATTTTGATTCCGATTCAACTTGATTCGAGTGTTCCTCCCAAATCTTCTAGCTCTAATTGGGATGTTCATTCACATTGCTAAGGCCAATGATGAAGCAAACATTGTATTTAAGCTTACTTGTTGACTAAGTCTCTCCACAATTTGTTTTTGACTTCAAATTCTTTGTCAGTTCTTACTCAATTTGTTTCGAATCTCCATCCGTAGTTTACGTAACTTTCGAATTGGCATGTTAAATCACTTTCCAACACAAATGATCAATAAAATTGTTCTGTTCATGCTTACTTGCTCACCAAGTCTACCCAAAATGTGTTTTCAATTGGATATTTCAATTTGATTCTGATTGAACTAGTTTCGAGTGTTCTTCACATATCTTATAGCTCTAATTCTGATGTTCATTCACATTGCTAAGGCCAATGATGAAGCAAACATTGTATTTAAGCTTACTTGTTGACTAAGTCTCTCCACAATGGGTTTTTGACTTCAAATTCTTTGTCAGTTCTTACTCAATTTGTTTCGAATCTCCATCCATAGCTTCTGTAACTCGAATTGGCATGTTAAATCACTTTCCAACACAAATGATCAATAAAATTGTTCTGTTCAAGCTTACTTGCTCACCAAGTCTACCCAAAATGTGTTTTCAATTGGATATTTCATTTTGATTCTGATTCAACTAGTTTCGAGTGTTTTCACAAATCTTCTAGCTCTAATTGGGATGTTCATTCACATTGCTAAGGCCAATGATGAAGCAAACATTGTATTTATGCTTACTTGTTGACTAAGTCTCTCCACAATTTGTTTTTGACTTCAAATTCTTTGTCACTTCTTACTCAATTTGTTTCGAATCTCCATCCGTAGCTTCTATAACTCGAAATGGCACGTTAAATCACTTTGCAACACAAATGATCAATAAAATTGTTCTATTCATGCTTACTTGCTCACCAAGTCTACCCAAAATGTGTTTTGAATTGGATATTTCATTTTGACTCTGATTTCACTTGTTTCGAGTGTTCTTCAAAAATCTTCTAGCTCTAATTGGGATGTTCATTCACATTGCTAAGGCCAATGATGAAGCAAACATTGTATTTAAGCTTACTTGTTGACTAAGTCTCTCCACAATGGGTTTTTGACTTCAAATTCTTTGTCAGTTCTTACTCAATTTCTTTCGAATCTCCATCTATAGTTTCTGTTACTCGAATTGGCATGTTAAATCACTTTCCAACACAAATGATCAATAAAATTGTTCTATTCATGCTTACTTGCTCACCAAGTCTACCCAAAATGTGTTTTCAATTGGATATTTCATTTTGATTTCGATTCAACTAGTTTTGAGTGTTTTCACAAATCTTCTAGCTCTAATTGGGATGTTCATTCACATTGCTAAGGCCAATGATGAAGCAAACATTGTATTTATGCTTACTTGTTGACTAAGTCTCTCATAAATTTGTTTTTGACTTCAAATTCTTTGTCAGTTCTTACTCAATTTGTTTCGACTCTCCATCCGTAGTTTTTGTAACTCGAATTGGCACGTTAAATCACTTTGCAACACAAATGATCAATAAAATTGTTCTATTCATGCTTACTTGCTCACCAAGTCTACCCAAAATGTGTTTTCAATTGGATATTTCATTTTGATTCTGATTCATCTTGTTTCGAGTGTTCTTCCCAAATCTTCTAGCTCTAATTGGGATGTTCATTCACATTGCTAAGGCCAATGATGAAGCAAACATTGTATTTAAGCTTACTTGTTGACTAAGTCTCTCCACAATGGGTTTTTGACTTCAAATTCTTTGTCAGTTCTTACTCAATTTGTTTCGAATCTTCATTCGTAGCTTCTGTAACTCGAATTGGCACGTTAAATCACTTTGCAACACAAATGATCAATAAAATTGTTCTATTCATGCTTACTTGCTCACCAAGTCTACCCAAAATGTGTTTTCAATTGGATATTTCATTTTGATTCGATTCAACTAGTTTGAGTGTTCTTCACAAATCTTCTAGCTCTAATTGGGATGTTCATTCACATTGCTAAGGCCAATGATGAGGCAAACATTGTATTTATGCTTACTTGTTGACTAAGTCTCTCACAAATTTGTTTTTGACTTCAAATTCTTTGTCAGTTCTTACTCAATTTGTTTCGAATCTCCATCCTGTAACTCGAATTGGCATGTTAAATCACTTTCCAACACAAATGATCAATAAAATTGTTCTATTCATGCTTACTTGCTCACCAAGTCTACCCAAAATGTGTTTTCAATTGGATATTTCATTTTGATTTGATTCCACTAGTTTCGAGTGTTCTTCAAAAATCTTCTAGCTCTAATTGGGATGTTCATTCACATTGCTAAGGCCAATGATGAAGCAAACATTGTATTTATGCTTACTTGTTGACTAAGTCTCTCCACAATTTGTTTTTGACTTCAAATTCTTTGTCACTTCTTACTCAATTTGTTTCGAATCTCCATCTGAAGCTTTTTTAACTCGAATTGGCATGTTAAATCACTTTCCAACACAAATGATCAATAAAATTGTTCTATTCATGCTTACTTGCTCACCAAGTCTACCCAAAATGTGTTTTCAATTGGATATTTCATTTTGATTTCGATTCAACTAGTTTCGAGTGTTCTTCCCAAATCTTCTAGCTCTAATTGGGATGTTCATTCACATTGCTAAGGCCAATGATGAAGCAAACATTGTATTTAAGCTTACTTGTTGACTAAGTCTCTCCACAATTTGTTTTTGACTTCAAATTCTTTGTCAGTTCTTACTCAATTTGTTTCGAATCTCCATCCGTAGTTTCTGTAACTCGAATTGGCATGTTAAATCACTTTCCAACACAAATGATCAATAAAATTGTTCTATTCATGCTTACTTGCTCACCAAGTCTACCCAAAATGTGTTTTCAATTGGATATTTCATTTTGATTCTGATTCAACTAGTTTGAGTGTTCTTCCCAAATCTTCTAGCTCTAATTGGGATGTTCATTCACATTGCTAAGGCCAATGATGAAGCAAACATTGTATTTAAGCTTACTTGTTGACTAAGTCTCTCCACAATTTGTTTTTGACTTCAAATTCTTTGTCAGTTCTTACTCAATTTGTTTTGAATCTCCATCAGTAGTTTCCGTAACTCGAATTGGCATGTTAAATCACTTTCCAACACAAATGATCAATAAAATTGTTCTATTCATGCTTACTTGCTCACCAAGTCTACCCAAAATGTGTTTTCAATTGGATATTTCATTTTGATTCGATTCAACTAGTTTGAGTGTTCTTCACAAATCTTCTAGCTCTAATTCGGATGTTCATTCACATTGCTAAGGCCAATGATGAAGCAAACATTGTATTTATGCTTACTTGTTGACTAAGTCTCTCCACAATTTGTTTTTGACTTCAAATTCTTTGTCAGTTCTTACTCAATTTGCTTCGAATCTCCATCCATAGCTTCTGTAACTCGAATTGGCACGTTAAATCACTTTCCAACACAAATGATCAATAAAATTGTTCTATTCATGCTTACTTGCTCACCAAGTCTA
The DNA here is from genome assembly GCA_031216115.1 of Senna siamea. Classification (NCBI taxonomy): domain Eukaryota; kingdom Viridiplantae; phylum Streptophyta; class Magnoliopsida; order Fabales; family Fabaceae; genus Senna; species Senna siamea. The sequence goes on along the minus strand of CM062361.1, from coordinate 21,274,716 downwards.
CCCAAAATGTGTTTTCAATTGGATATTTCATTTTGATTCCGATTCAACTAGTTTCGAGGGTTCCTCCCAAATCTTCTAGCTCTAATTGGGATGTTCATTCACATTGCTAAGGCCAATGATGAAGCAAAGATTGTATTTATGCTTACTTGTTGACTAAGTCTCTCCACAATTTGTTTTTGACTTCAAATTCGTTGTCAGTTCGTACTCAATTTGTTTCGAATCTTCATTCGTAGCTTCTGTAACTCGAATTGGCATGTTAAATCACTTTGCAACACAAATGATCAATAAAATTGTTCTATTCATGCTTACTTGCTCACCAAGTCTACCCAAAATGTGTTTTCAATTGGATATTTCATTTTGATTCTGATTCATCTTGTTTCGAGTGTTCTTCCCAAATCTTCTAGCTCTAATTGGGATGTTCATTCACATTGCTAAGGCCAATGATGAAGCAAACATTGTATTTAAGCTTACTTGTTAACTAAGTCTCTCTCAAATTTGTTTTCGGCTTCAAATTTTTTGTCAGTTCTTACTCAATTTGTTTGAATCTCCATCAGTAGTTTACGTAACTCGAATTGGCATGTTAAATCACTTTCCAACACAAATGATCAATAAAATTGTTCTATTCATGCTTACTTGCTCACCAAGTCTACCCAAAATGTGTTTTCAATTGGATATTTTATTTTGATTCCTGTTCAACTAGTTTCGAGTGTTCTTCACAAACCTTGTAGCCCCAATTCGGATGTTCATTCACATTGCTAAGGCCAATGATGAAGCAAACATTGTATTTATGCTTACTTGTTGACTAAGTCTCTCCACAATTTGTTTTTGACTTCAAATTCGTTGTCAGTTCTTACTCAATTTGTTTCGACCCTCCATTCGTAGTTTCTGTAACTCGAATTGGCATGTTAAATCACTTTCCAACACAAATGATCAATAAAATTGTTCTATTCATGCTTACTTGCTCTCCAAGTCTACCCAAAATGTGTTTTCAATTGGATATTTCATTTTATTTCGATTCAACTTGTTTCTAGTGTTCTTCCCAAATCTTCTAGCTCTAATTGGGATGTTCATTCACATTGCTAAGGCCAATGATGAAGCAAACATTGTATTTAAGCTTACTTGTTGACTAAGTCTCTCCACAATTTGTTTTTGACTTCAAATTCTTTGTCAGTTCTTACTCAATTTGCTTCGAATCTCCATCCGTAGGTTTTTAAACTCGAATTGGCATGTTAGATCACTTTCCAACACAAATGATCAATAAAATTGTTCTATTCATGCTTACTTGCTCACCAAGTCTACCCAAAATGTGTTTTCAATTGGATATTTCATTTTGATTCTGATTCAACTAGTTTCGAGTGTTCTTCACAAATCTTCTAGCTCTAATTGGGATGTTCATTCACATTGCTAAGGCCAATGATGAAGCAAACATTGTATTTAAGCTTACTTGTTGACTAAGTCTCTCCACAATTTGTTTTTGACTTCAAATTCTTTGTCAGTTCTTACTCAATTTGTTTCGAATCTCCATCAGTAGTTTACGTAACTTCGAATTGGCGGGTTAAATCACTTTCCAACACAAATGATCAATAAAATTGTTCTATTCATGCTTACTTGCTCACCAAGTCTACCCAAAATGTGTTTTCAATTGGATATTTCATTTTGATTCTGATTCAACTTGTTTCGAGTGTTCTTCCCAAATCTTCTAGCTCTAATTGGGATGTTCATTCACATTGCTAAGGCCAATGATGAAGCAAACATTGTATTTAAGCTTACTTGTTGACTAAGTCTCTCCACAATGGGTTTTTGACTTCAAATTCTTTGTCAGTTCTTACTCAATTTGTTTTCAATCTCCATCTGAAGTTTCTGTAACTCGAATTGGCATGTTAAATCACTTTCCAACACAAATGATCAATAAAATTGTTCTATTCATGCTTACTTGCTCACCAAGTCTACCCAAAATGTGTTTTCAATTGGATATTTCATTTTGATTCCGATTCAACTAGTTTTGAGTGTTCTTCACAAATCTTCTAGCTCTAATTCGGATGTTCATTCACATTGCTAAGGCCAATGATGAAGCAAAGATTGTATTTATGCTTACTTGTTGACTAAGTCTCTCCACAATTTGTTTTTGACTTCAAATTCTTTGTCAGTTCTTACTCAATTTGCTTTGAATCTCCATCCGTAACTATTTTAACTCGAATTGGCATGTTAAATCACTTTGCAACACAAATGATCAATAAAATTGTTCTATTCATGCTTACTTGCTCACCAAGTCTACCCAAAATGTGTTTTCAATTGGATATTTCATTTTGATCCCGATTCAACTAGTTTCGAGTCTTCTTCCCAAATCTTCTAGCTCTAATTGGGATGTTCATTCACATTGCTAAGGCCAATGATGAAGCAAACATTGTATTTATGCTTACTTGTTGACTAAGTCTCTCCACAATTTGTTTTTGACTTCAAATTCTTTGTCAGTTCTTACTCAATTTGTTTCGAATCTCCATCCTGTAACTCGAATTGGCATGTTAAATCACTTTCCAACACAAATGATCAATAAAATTGTTCTGTTCATGCTTACTTGCTCACCAAGTCTACCCAAAATGTGTTTTCAATTGGATATTTCATTTTGATTCCTATTCAACTTGATTTGAGTGTTCTTCCCAAATCTTCTAGCTCTAATTGGGATGTTCATTCACATTGCTAAGGCCAATGATGAAGCAAACATTGTATTTATGCTTACTTGTTGACTAAGTCTCTCCACAATTTGTTTTTGATTTCAAATTCTTTGTCAGTTCTTACTCAATTTGCTTCGAATCTCCATCCGTAGTTCCTATAACTCGAATTGGCATGTTAAATCACTTTCCAACACAAATGATCAATAAAATTGTTCTATTCATGCTTACTTGCTCACCAAGTCTACCCAAAATGTGTTTTCAATTGGATATTTCGTTTTGATTCCTATTCAACTAGTTTTGAGTGTTCTTCCCAAATCTTCTAGCTCTAATTCGGATGTTCATTCACATTGCTAAGGCCAATGATGAAGCAAACATTGTATTTAAGCTTACTTGTTGACTAAGTCTCTCCACAATTTGTTTTTGACTTCAAATTCTTTGTCAGTTCTTACTCAATTTGTTTCGACTCTCCATCTGTAGTTTCTGTAACTCGAATTGGCACGTTAAATCACTTTGCAACACAAATGATCAATAAAATTGTTCTATTCATGCTTACTTGCTCACCAAGTCTACCCAAAATGTGTTTTCAATTGGATATTTCATTTAGACTCCGATTCCACTAGTTTTGAGTATTCTACACAAATCTTCTAGCTCTAATTCGGATGTTCATTCACATTCCTAAGGCCAATGATGAAGCAAACATTGTATTTAAGCTTACTTGTTGACTAAGTCTCTCCACAATTTGTTTTGACTTCAAATTCTTTGTCAGTTCTTACTCAATTTGTTTGAATCTCCATCCGTAGTTTACGTAACTCCGAATTGGCATGTTAAATCACTTTGCAACACAAATGATCAATAAAATTGTTCTATTCATGCTTACTTGCTCACCAAGTCTACCCAAAATGTGTTTTCAATTGGATATTTCATTTTGATTCCGATTCAACTTGTTTCGAGTGTTCTTCCCAAATCTTCTAGCTCTAATTGGGATGTTCATTCACATTGCTAAGGCCAATGATGAAGCAAACATTGTATTTAAGCTTACTTGTTGACTAAGTCTCTCCACAATGGGTTTTTGACTTCAAATTCTTTGTCAGTTCTTACTCAATTTGCTTCGAATCTCCATCCGTAGTTCCTATAACTCGAATTGGCATGTTAAATCACTTTCCAACACAAATGATCAATAAAATTGTTCTATTCATGCTTACTTGCTCACCAAGTCTACCCAAAATGTGTTTTCAATTGGATATTTCATTTTGATTCTGATTCAACTAGTTTCGAGTGTTCTTCACAAATCTTCTAGCTCTAATTCGGATGTTCATTCACATTCCTAAGGCAAATGATGAAGCAAACATTGTATTTATGCTTACTTGTTGACTATGTCTCTCCACAATTTGTTTTTGACTTCAAATTCTTTGTCAGTTCTTACTCAATTTGTTTCGAATCTCCATCCGTAGTTTTTGTAACTCGAATTGGCACGTTAAATCACTTTGCAACACAAATGATCAATAAAATTGTTCTATTCATGCTTACTTGCTCACCAAGTCTACCCAAAATGTGTTTTCAATTGGATATTTCATTTTGATTCGATTCAACTAGTTTGAGTGTTCTTCCCAAATCTTCTAGCTCTAATTGGGATGTTCATTCACATTGCTAAGGCCAATGATGAAGCAAACATTGTATTTATGCTTACTTGTTGACTAAGTCTCTCCACAATTTGTTTTTGACTTCAAATTCTTTGTCAGTTCTTACTCAATTTGTTTCGAATCTCCATCAGTAGTTTAGTAACTCGAATTGGCATGTTAAATCACTTTCCAACACATATGGTCAATAAAATTGTTCTATTCATGCTTACTTGCTCACCAAGTCTACCCAAAATGTGTTTTCAATTGGATATTTCATTTTGATTCGATTCAACTAGTTTCAGTGTTCTTCACAAATCTTCTAGCTCTAATTGGGATGTTCATTCACATTGCTAAGGCCAATGATGAAGCAAACATTGTATTTAAGCTTACTTGTTGACTAAGTCTCTCCACAATTTGTTTTTGACTTCAAATTCTTTGTCAGTTCTTACTCAATTTGGTTCGAATCTCCATTCGTAGTTTACGTAACTCGAATTGGCATGTTAAATCACTTTTCAACATAAATGATCAATAAAATTGTTCTATTCATGCTTACTTGCTCACCAAGTCTACCCAAAATGTGTTTTCAATTGGATATTTCATTTTGACTCTGATTCCACTAGTTTCGAGTGTTCTTCCCAAATCTTCTAGCTCTAATTGGGATGTTCATTCACATTGCTAAGGCCAATGATGAGGCAAACATTGTATTTATGCTTACTTGTTGACTAAGTCTCTCACAAATTTGTTTTTGACTTCAAATTCTTTGTCAGTTCTTACTCAATTTGTTTGAATCTCCATCAGTAGTTTATGTAACTCGAATTGGCACGTTAAATCACTTTGCAACACAAATGATCAATAAAATTATTCTATTCATGCTTACATGCTCACTAAGTCTACCCAAAATGTGCTTTCAATTGGATATTTCATTTTCATCCCCGATTCAACTAGTTTTGAGTGTTCTCCTAAATCTTCTAGCTCTAATTGGGATGTTCATTCACATTGCTAAGGCCAATGATGATGCAAACATTGTATTTAAGCTTACTTGTTGACTTAGTCTCCTCACAATGTGTTTTTGACTTCAAATTCTTTGTCAGTTCTGACTCAATTTGTTTCGACTCTCCATCCGTAGTTTCTGTAACTCGAATTGGCACGTTAAATCACTTTGCAACACAAATGATCAATAAAATTGTTCTATTCATGCTTACTTGCTCACCAAGTCTACCCAAAATGTGTTTTCAATTGGATATTTCATTTTGATTCCGATTCAACTTGTTCGACTGTTCTTCCCAAATCTTCTAGCTCTAATTGGGATGTTCATTCACATTGCTAAGGCCAATGATGAAGCAAACATTGTATTTAAGCTTACTTGTTGACTAAGTCTCTCCACAATGGGTTTTTGACTTCAAATTCTTTGTCAGTTCTTACTCAATTTGTTTCGACTCTCCATCCGTAGTTTCTGTAACTTGAATTGGCATGTTAAATCACTTTCCAACACAAATGATCAATAAAATTGTTCTATTCATGCTTACTTGCTCACCAAGTCTACCCAAAATGTGTTTTCAATTGGATATTTCATTTTGATTCTGATTCAACTAGTTTAGAGTGTTATCACAAATCTTCTAGCTCTAATTGGGATGTTCATTCACATTGCTAAGGCCAATGATGAAGCAAACATTGTATTTAAGCTTACTTGTTGACTAAGTCTCTCCACAATTTGTTTTTGACTTCAAATTCTTTGTCAGTTCTTACTCAATTTGCTTCGAATCTCCATCCGTAGCTTTTTTAACTCGAATTGGCATGTTAAATCACTTTGCAACACAAATGATCAATAAAATTGTTCTATTCATGCTTACTTGCTCACCAAGTCTACCCAAAATGTGTTTTCAATTGGATATTTCATTTAGACTCCGATTCCACTAGTTTTGAGTATTCTACACAAATCTTCTAGCTCTAATTCGGATGTTCATTCACATTGCTAAGGCCAATGATGAAGCAAACATTGTATTTAAGCTTACTTGTTGACTAAGTCTCTCCACAATGGGTTTTTGACTTCAAATTCTTTGTCAGTTCTTACTCAATTTGCTTTCGAATCTCCATCAGTAGTTTACGTAACTCGAATTGGCATGTTAAATCACTTTCCAACACAAATGATCAATAAAATTGTTCTATTCATGCTTACTTGCTCACCAAGTCTACCCAAAATGTGTTTTCAATTGGATATTTCATTTTCATCCCGATTCAACTAGTTTTAAGTGTTCTTCCCAAATCTTCTAGCTCTAATTGGGATGTTCATTCACATTGCTAAGGCCAATGATGAAGCAAACATTGTATTTAAGCTTACTTGTTGACTAAGTCTCTCCACAATGGGTTTTTGACTTCAAATTCTTTGTCAGTTCTTACTCAATTTGTCTGAATCTCCATTCGTAGTTTCGGTAACTCGAATTGGCACGTTAAATCACTTTGCAACACAAATGATCAATAAAATTGTTCTATTCATGCTTACTTGCTCACCAAGTCTACCCAAAATGTGTTTTCAATTGGATATTTCATTTTGATTCGATTCAACTTGTTTGGAGTGTTCTTCACAAATCTTCTAGCTCTAATTGGGATGTTCATTCACATTGCTAAGGCCAATGATGAAGCAAACATTGTATTTAAGCTTACTTGTTGACTAAGTCTCTCCACAATGGGTTTTTGACTTCAAATTCTTTGTCAGTTCTTACTCAATTTGTTTCGACTCTCCATCTGTAGTTTTTGTAACTCGAATTGGCATGTTAAATCACTTTCCAACACAAATGATCAATAAAATTGTTCTATTCATGCTTACTTGCTCACCAAGTCTACCCAAAATGTGTTTTCAATTGGATATTTCATTTTGATTCTGATTCATCTTGTTTCGAGTGTTCTTCCCAAATCTTCTAGCTCTAATTGGGATGTTCATTCACATTGCTAAGGCCAATGATGAAGCAAACATTGTATTTAAGCTTACTTGTTGACTAAGTCTCTCCACAATTTGTTTTTGACTTCAAATTCTTTGTCAGTTCTTACTCAATTTGCTTCGAATCTCCATCCGTAGTTTCTGTAACTCGAATTGGCATGTTAAATCACTTTCCAACGCAAATGATCAATAAAATTGTTCTATTCATGCTTACTTGCTCACCAAGTCTACCCAAAATGTGTTTTCAATTGGATATTTCATTTTGATTCTGATTCATCTTGTTTTGAGTGTTCTTCCCAAATCTTCTAGCTCTAATTGGGATGTTCATTCACATTGCTAAGGCCAATGATGAAGCAAACATTGTATTTAAGCTTACTTGTTGACTAAGTCTCTCAATAATTTGTTTTGACTTCAAATTGTTTGTCAGTTCTTACTCAATTTGTTTGAATCTCCATCCGTAGTTTCTGTAACTCGAATTGGCATGTTAAATCACTTTCCAACACAAATGATCAATAAAATTGTTCTATTCATGCTTACTTGCTCACCAAGTCTACCCAAAATGTGTTTTCAATTGGATATTTCATTTTGATTTCGATTCAACTAGTTTTGAGTGTTCTTCCCAAATCTTCTAGCTCTAATTGGGATGTTCATTCACATTGCTAAGGCCAATGATGAAGCAAACATTGTATTTATGCTTACTTGTTGACTAAGTCTCTTCACAATTTGTTTTTGATTTCAAATTCTTTGTCAGTTCTTACTCAATTTGCTTCGAATCTCCATCCGTAGTTTCTGTAACTCGAATTGGCATGTTAAATCACTTTCCAACACAAATGATCAATAAAATTGTTCTATTCATGCTTACTTGCTCACCAAGTCTACCCAAAATGTGTTTTCAATTGGATATTTCATTTTGATTCTGATTCAACTAGTTTTGAGTGTTTTCACAAATCTTCTAGCTCTAATTGGGATGTTCATTCACATTGCTAAGGCCAATGATGAAGCAAACATTGTATTTAAGCTTACTTGTTGACTAAGTCTCTCCACAATGGGTTTTTGACTTCAAATTCTTTGTCAGTTCTTACTCAATTTGTTTCGACTCTCCATCCGTAGTTTCTGTAACTCGAATTGGCACGTTAAATCACTTTGCAACACAAATGATCAATAAAATTGTTCTATTCATGCTTACTTGCTCACCAAGTCTACCCAAAATGTGTTTTCAATTGGATATTTCATTTTGATTCCGATTCAACTAGTTTTGAGTGTTCTTCCCAAATCTTCTAGCTCTAATTGGGATGTTCATTCACATTGCTAAGGCCAATGATGAAGCAAACATTGTATTTAAGCTTACTTGTTGACTAAGTCTCTCCACAATGGGTTTTTGACTTCAAATTCTTTGTCAGTTCTTACTCAATTTGTTTCGAATCTCCATCCGTAGTTTCTGTAACTCGAATTGGCATGTTAAATCACTTTCCAACACAAATGATCAATAAAATTGTTCTATTCATGCTTACTTGCTCACCAAGTCTACCCAAAATGTGTTTTCAATTGGATATTTCATTTTGATTCTGATTCATCTTCTTTTGAGTGTTCCTCCCAAATCTTCTAGCTCTAATTGGGATGTTCATTCACATTGCTAAGGCCAATGATGAAGCAAACATTGTATTTAAGCTTACTTGTTGACTAAGTCTCTCCAAAATTTGTTTTTGACTTCAAATTCTTTGTCAGTTCTTACTCAATTTGTTTGAATCTCCATCAGTAGTTTACGTAACTTGAATTGGCACGTTAAATCACCTTGCAACACAAATAATCAATAAAATTGTTCTATTCATGCTTACTTGCTCACCAAGTCTACCCAAAATGTGTTTTCAATTGGATATTTCATTTTGATTCTGATTCAACTAGTTTCGAGTGTTCTTCCCAAATCTTCTAGCTCTAATTGGGATGTTCATTCACATTGCTAAGGCCAATGATGAAGCAAACATTGTATTTATGCTTACTTGTTGACTAAGTCTCTCCTGATTTGTTTTGACTTCACATTCTTTGTCAGTTCTTACTCAATTTGTTTCGAATCTCCATCCGTAGTTTCCGTAACTTGAATTGGCATGTTAAATCACTTTCCAACACAAATGATCAATAAAATTGTTCTATTCATGCTTACTTGCTCACCAAGTCTACCCAAAATGTGTTTTCAATTGGATATTTCATTTTGATTTCGATTCAACTAGTGTTGATTGTTTTCACAAATCTTCTAGCTCTAATTGGGATGTTCATTCACATTGCTAAGGCCAATGATGAAGCAAACATTGTATTTAAGCTTACTTGTTGACTAAGTCTCTCCACAATTTGTTTTTGACTTCAAATTCTTTGTCAGTTCTTACTCAATTTGTTTCGACTCTCCATCCGTAGTTTCTGTAACTCGAATTGGCACGTTAAATCACTTTGCAACACAAATGATCAATAAAATTGTTCTATTCATGCTTACTTGCTCACCAAGTCTACCCAAAATGTGTTTTGAATTGGATATTTCATTTTGATCCCGATTCATCTTGTTTCGAGTGTTCTTCCCAAATCTTCTAGCTCTAATTGGGATGTTCATTCACATTGCTAAGGCCAATGATGAAGCAAACATTGTATTTAAGCTTACTTGTTGACTAAGTCTCTCCACAATGTGTTTTTGACTTCAAATTCTTTGTCAGTTCTTACTCAATTTGTTTCGAATCTTCATTCGTAGCTTCTGTAACTCGAATTGGCACGTTAAATCACTTTCCAACACAAATGATCAATAAAATTGTTCTATTCATGCTTACTTGCTCACCAAGTCTACCCAAAATGTGTTTTCAATTGAATATTTCATTTTGATTCCGATTCAACTTGTTTCGAGTGTTCCTCCCAAATCTTCTAGCTCTAATTGGGATGTTCATTCACATTGCTAAGGCCAATGATGAAGCAAACATTGTATTTAAGCTTACTTGTTGACTAAGTCTCTCCATAATTTGTTTTTGACTTCACATTCTTTGTCAGTTCTTACTCAATTTCTTTCGAATCTCCATCCTGTAACTCGAATTGGCATGTTAAATCACTTTCCAACACAAATGATCAATAAAATTGTTCTATTCATGCTTACTTGCTCACCAAGTCTACCCAAAATGTGTTTTCAATTGGATATTTCATTTTGATTCTGATTCAACTAGTTTCGAGTGTTCTTCCCAAATCTTCTAGCTCTAATTGGGATGTTCATTCACATTGCTAAGGCCAATGATGAAGCAAACATTGTATTTAAGCTTACTTGTTGACTAAGTCTCTCCACAATGGGTTTTTGACTTCAAATTCTTTGTCAGTTCTTACTCAATTTGTTTCGACTCTCCATCTGTAGTTTCTGTAACTCGAATTGGCATGTTAAATCACTTTCCAACACAAATGATCAATAAAATTGTTCTATTCATGCTTACTTGCTCACCAAGTCTACCCAAAATGTGTTTTCAATTGGATATTTCATTTTGATTCCGATTCAACTAGTTTCGAGTGTTTTCACAAATCTTCTAGCTCTAATTCGGATGTTCATTCACATTGCTAAGGCCAATGATGAAGCAAAGATTGTATTTATGCTTACTTGTTGACTAAGTCTCTCCACAATTTGTTTTTGACTTCAAATTCTTTGTCACTTCTTACTCAATTTGTTTCGAATCTCCATTCGTAGTTTCCATAACTCGAATTGGCACGTTAAATCACTTTGCAACACAAATGATCAATAAAATTGTTCTATTCATGCTTACTTGCTCACCAAGTCTACCCAAAATGTGTTTTCAATTGGATATTTCATTTTGATTCTGATTCATCTTGTTTCGAGTGTTCTTCCCAAATCTTCTAGCTCTAATTGGGATGTTCATTCACATTGCTAAGGCCAATGATGAAGCAAACATTGTATTTAAGCTTACTTGTTGACTAAGTCTCTCCACAATGGGTTTTTGACTTCAAATTCTTTGTCAGTTCTTACTCAATTTGTTTCGACTCTCCATCCGTAGTTTCTGTAACTCGAATTGGCATGTTAAATCACTTTTCAACATAAATGATCAATAAAATTGTTCTATTCATGCTTACTTGCTCACCAAGTCTACCCAAAATGTGTTTTCAATTGGATATTTCATTTTGATTTCGATTCAACTAGTTTTGAGTGTTTTCACAAATCTTCTAGCTCTAATTCGGATGTTCATTCACATTGCTAAGGCCAATGATGAAGCAAACATTGTATTTATGCTTACTTGTTGACTAAGTCTCTCCACAATTTGTTTTTGACTTCAAATTCTTTGTCACTTCTTACTCAATTTGTTTCGAATCTCCATTCGTAGCTTCTGTAACTCGAATTGGCATGTTAAATCACTTTGCAACACAAATGATCAATAAAATTGTTCTATTCATGCTTACTTGCTCACCAAGTCTACCCAAAATGTGTTTTCAATTGGATATTTCATTTTGATTCTGACTCAACTAGTTTTGAGTGTTTTCACAAATCTTCTAGCTCTAATTGGGATGTTCATTCACATTGCTAAGGCCAATGATGAAGCAAACATTGTATTTAAGCTTACTTGTTGACTAAGTCTCTCATGATTTGTTTTGACTTCAAATTCTTTGTCAGTTCTTACTCAATTTGTTTCAAATCTCCATCCGTAGTTTCTGTAACTCGAATTGGCATGTTAAATCACTTTCCAACACAAATGATCAATAAAATTATTCTATTCACCTTACTTGCTCACCAAGTGTACCCAAAATGTGTTTTCAATTGGATATTTCATTTTGATTCCTGTTCAACTAGTTTCGAGTGTTCTTCACAAACCTTGTAGCCCCAATTCGGATGTTCATTCACATTGCTAAGGCCAATGATGAAGCAAACATTGTATTTATGCTTACTTGTTGACTAAGTCTCTCCACAATTTGTTTTTGACTTCAAATTCTTTGTCAGTTCTTACTCAATTTGCTTTGAATCTCCATCCGTAGCTTTTTTAACTCGAATTGGCATGTTAAATCACTTTCCAACACAAATGATCAATAAAATTGTTCTATTCATGCTTACTTGCTCACCAAGTCTACCCAAAATGTGTTTTCAATTGGATATTTCATTTTGATCCCGATTCATCTTGTTTCGAGTGTTCTTCCCAAATCTTCTAGCTCTAATTGGGATGTTCATTCACATTGCTAAGGCCAATGATGAAGCAAACATTGTATTTAAGCTTACTTGTTGACTAAGTCTCTCCACAATTTGTTTTTGACTTCAAATTCTTTGTCAGTTCTTACTCAATTTGTTTCGAATCTCCATCTGTAGTTTCTGTAACTCGAATTGGCATGTTAAATCACTTTCCAACACAAATGATCAATAAAATTGTTCTATTCATGCTTACTTGCTCACCAAGTCTACCCAAAATGTGTTTTGAATTGGATATTTCATTTTGATTCTGATTCAACTAGTTTCGAGTGTTTTCACAAATCTTCTAGCTCTAATTGGGATGTTCATTCACATTGCTAAGGCCAATGATGAAGCAAACATTGTATTTAAGCTTACTTGTTGACTAAGTCTCTCCACAATTTGTTTTTGACTTCAAATTCTTTGTCAGTTCTTACTCAATTTGTTTCGAATCTCCATCAGTAGCTTTCGTAACTCGAATTGGCACGTTAAATCACTTTGCAACACAAATGATCAATAAAATTGTTCTATTCATGCTTACTTGCTCACCAAGTCTACCCAAAATGTGTTTTCAATTGGATATTTCATTTTGATTTCGATTCAACTAGTGTTGATTGTTTTCACAAATCTTCTAGCTCTAATTCGGATGTTCATTCACATTGCTAAGGCCAATGATGAAGCAAAGATTGTATTTATGCTTACTTGTTGACTAAGTCTCTCCACAATTTGTTTTTGACTTCAAATTCGTTGTCAGTTCTTACTCAATTTGTTTCGACTCTCTAGCCGTAGTTTTTGTAACTCGAATTGGCACGTTAAATCACTTTCCAACACAAATGATCAATAAAATTGTTCTATTCATGCTTACTTGCTCACCAAGTCTACCCAAAATGTGTTTTGAATTGGATAATTCATTTTGATTCTGATTTAACTAGTTTCGAGTGTTTTCACAAATCTTCTAGCTCTAATTGGGATGTTCATTCACATTGCTAAGGCCAATGATGAAGCAAACATTGTATTTAAGCTTACTTGTTGACTAAGTCTCTCCACAATGGGTTTTTGACTTCAAATTCTTTGTCAGTTCTTACTCAATTTGTTTCGACTCTCCATCCTGTAACTCGAATTGGCACGTTAAATCACTTTGCAACACAAATGATCAATAAAATTGTTCTATTCATGCTTACTTGCTCACCAAGTCTACCCAAAATGTGTTTTCAATTGGATATTTCATTTTGATTCCGATTCAACTAGTTTCGAGCGTTTTCACAAATCTTCTAGCTCTAATTGGGATGTTCATTCACATTGCTAAGGCCAATGATGAAGCAAACATTGTATTTAAGCTTACTTGTTGACTAAGTCTCTCCACAATGGGTTTTTGACTTCAAATTCTTTGTCAGTTCTTACTCAATTTGTTTCGACTCTCCATCTGTAGTTTCAGTAACTCGAATTGGCATGTTCAATCACTTTTCAACATAAATGATCAATAAAATTGTTCTATTCATGCTTACTTGCTCACCAAGTCTACCCAAAATGTGTTTTCAATTGGATATTTCATTTTGATTTCGATTCAACTAGTTTCGAGTGTTTTCACAAATCTTCTAGCTCTAATTCGGATGTTCATTCACATTGCTAAGGCCAATGATGAAGCAAAGATTGTATTTATGCTTACTTGTTGACTAAGTCTCTCCACAATTTGTTTTTGACTTCAAATTCTTTGTCAGTTCTTACTCAATTTGTTTCGACTCTCCATCTGTAGTTTCTGTAACTCGAATTGGCATGTTAAATCACTTTTCAACATAAATGATCAATAAAATTGTTCTATTCATGCTTACTTGCTCACCAAGTCTACCCAAAATGTGTTTTCAATTGGATATTTCATTTTGATTCCGATTCCACTTGTTCGAGTGTTCTTCCCAAATCTTCTAGCTCTAATTGGGATGTTCATTCACATTGCTAAGGCCAATGATGAAGCAAACATTGTATTTAAGCTTACTTGTTGACTAAGTCTCTCCACAATGGGTTTTTGACTTCAAATTCTTTGTCAGTTCTTACTCAATTTGTTTTTACTCTCCATCTGTAGTTTCTGTAACTTTCGAATTGGCATGTTAAATCACTTTCCAACACAAATGATCAATAAAATTGTTCTATTCATGCTTACTTGGTCACCAAGTCTACCCAAAATGTGTTTTCAATTTGATATTTCATTTTCACCCGATTCAACTAGTTTCGAGTGTTTTCACAAATCTTCTAGCTCTAATTCGGATGTTCATTCACATTGCTAAGGCCAATGATGAAGCAAACATTGTATTTATGCTTACTTGTTGACTAAGTCTCTCCACAATTTGTTTTTGACTTCAAATTCTTTGTCAGTTCTTACTCAATTTGGTTTGAATCTCCATTAGTAGTTTACGTAACTCGAATTGGCATGTTAAATCACTTTCCAACACAAATGATCAATAAAATTGTTCTATTCATGCTTACTTGCTCACCAAGTCTACCCAAAATGTGTTTTCAATTGGATATTTCATTTTGATTCCGATTCAACTTGTTTGAGTGTTCTTCACAAATGTTCTATCTCTAATTGGGATGTTCATTCACATTGCTAAGGCCAATGATTAAGCAAACATTGTATTTAAGCTTACTTGTTGACTAATCCTCTCCACAATTTGTTTTTGACTTCAAATTCTTTGTCAGTTCTTACTCAATTTGTTTCAAATCTCCATCCGTAGTTTTTGTAACCCGAATTGGCATGTTAAATCACTTTCCAACACAAATGATCAATAAAATTGTTCTATTCACGCTTACTTGCTCACCAAGTCTACCCAAAATATGTTTTCAATTGGATATTTCATTTTGATTCCTATTCAACTAGTTTCCAGTGTTTTCACAAATCTTCTAGCTCTAATTGGGATGTTCATTCACATTGCTAAGGCCAATGATGAAGCAAACATTGTATTTATGCTTACTTGTTGACTAAGTCTCTCCACAATTTGTTTTTGACTTCAAATTCTTTGTCAGTTCTTACTCAATTTTGTTTCGAATCTCCATCAGTAGTTTACCACTCGAATTGGCATGTTAAATCACTTTCCAACACAAATGATCAATAAAATTGTTCTATTCATGCTTACTTGCTCACCAAGTCTACCCAAAATGTGTTTTCAATTGGATATTTCATTTTGATTCGATTCAACTAGTTTGAGTGTCCTTCACAAATCTTCTAGCTCTAATTCGGATGTTCATTCACATTGCTAAGGCCAATGATGAAGCAAACATTGTATTTATGCTTACTTGTTGACTAAGTCTCTCCACAATTTGTTTTTGACTTCAAATTCTTTGTCAGTTCTTACTCAATTTGTTTCGACTCTCCATCCATAGTTTTACGTTTCGAATTGGCATGTTAAATCACTTTCCAACACAAATGATCAATAAAATTGTTCTATTCATGTTTACTTGCTCACCAAGTCTACCCAAAATGTGTTTTCAATTGGATATTTCATTTTGATCCCGATTCAAATAGTTTCGAGTGTTTTCACCAATCTTCTAGCTCTAATTGGGATGTTCATTCACATTGCTAAGGCCAATGATGAAGCAAACATTGTATTTAAGCTTACTTGTTGACTAAGTCTCTCCACAATTTGTTTTTGACTTCAAATTCTTTGTCAGTTCTTACTCAATTTGCTTCGAATCTCCATTAAGTAGTTTACGTAACTCGAATTGGCACGTTAAATCACTTTGCAACACAAATGATCAATAAAATTGTTCTATTCATGCTTACTTGCTCACCAAGTCTACCCAAAATGTGTTTTCAATTGGATATTTCATTTAGACTCTGATTCCA
Source organism: Senna siamea (assembly GCA_031216115.1). Taxonomy (NCBI): domain Eukaryota; kingdom Viridiplantae; phylum Streptophyta; class Magnoliopsida; order Fabales; family Fabaceae; genus Senna; species Senna siamea. Next base: position 21,258,479 of record CM062361.1, on the reverse strand, counting down.
CTAGTTTTGAGTATTCTACACAAATCTTCTAGCTCTAATTCGGATGTTCATTCACATTCCTAAGGCAAATGATGAAGCAAACATTGTATTTATGCTTACTTGTTGACTAAGTCTCTCACAACTTGTTTTTGACTTCAAATTCTTTGTCAGTTCTTACTCAATTTGTTTTGAATCTCCATCCGTAGCTTTATTAACTCGAATTGGCATGTTAAATCACTTTCCAACACAAATGATCAATAAAATTGTTCTATTCATGCTTACTTGCTCACCAAGTCTACCCAAAATGTGTTTTCAATTGGATATTTCATTTTGATTCTGATTCATCCTGTTTTAAGTGTTCTTCCCAAATCTTCTAGCTCTAATTGGGATGTTTATTCACATTGCTAAGGCCAATGATGAAGCAAACATTGTATTTAAGCTTACTTGTTGACTAAGTCTCTCTACAATTTGTTTTTGACTTCAAATTCTTTGTCAGTTCTTACTCAATTTGTTTTGAATCTCCATCCTGAAACTCGAATTGGCACGTTAAATCACTTTCCAACACAAATGATCAATAAAATTGTTCTATTCATGCTTACTTGCTCACCAAGTCTACCCAAAATGTGTTTTCAATTGGATATTTCATTTTGACTCCGATTCCACTAGTTTCGAGTGTTCTTCAAAAATCTTCTAGCTCTAACTCGGATGTTCATTCACATTGCTCAGGCCAATGATGAGGCAAACATTGTATTTATGCTTACTTGTTGACTAAGAGTCTCCACAATTTGTTTTTGACTTCAAATTCTTTGTCACTTCTTACTCAATTTGTTTCGAATCTCCATTTGTAGTTTTAACTCGAATTGGCATGTTAAATCACTTTCCAACACAAATGATCAATAAAATTGTTCTATTCATGCTTACTTGCTCACCAAGTCTACCCAAAACGTGTTTTCAATTGGATATTTCATTTAGACTCCGATTCCACTAGTTTTGAGTGTTCTACACAAATCTTCTAGCTCTAATTCGGATGCTCCTTCACATTGCTAAGGCCAATGATGAAGCAAAATTGTATTTAAGCTTACTTGTTGACTAAGTCTCTCCACAATTTGTTTTTGACTTCAAATTCTTTGTCAGTTCTTACTCAATTTGTTTCGAATCTCCATCCGTAGTTTTACGTAACTCGAATTGGCGGGTTAAATCACTTTCCCACACAAATGATCAATAAAATTTTTCTATTCATGCTTACTTGCTCACCAAGTCTACCCAAAATGTGTTTTCAATTGGATATTTCATTTTGATTCGATTCAACTTGTTTAGTGTTCTTCCCAAATCTTCTAGCTCTAATTCGGATGTTCATTCACATTGCTAAGGCTAATGATTAAGCAAACATTGTATTTAAGCTTACTTGTTGACTAATTCTCTCCACAATTTGTTTGTGACTTCAAATTCTTTGTCAGTTCTTACTCAATTTATTTCGAATCTCCATCTGCAGTTTCTATAACTCTAATTGGCATGTTAAATCACTTTCCAACACAAATGATCAATAAAATTGTTCTATTCATGCTTACTTGCTCACCAAGTCTACCCAAAATGTGTTTTCAATTGGATATTTCATTTTGATTCTGATTCAACTAGTTTTGTGTTCTTCACAAATCTTCTAGCTCTAATTCGGATGTTCATTCACATTGCTAAGGCCAATGATGAAGCAAACATTGTATTTATGCTTACTTGTTGACTAAGTCTCTCCACAATTTGTTTTTGACTTCAAATTCTTTGTCACTTCTTACTCAATTTGTTTCGAATCTCCATTCGTAGCTTCTTTAACTCGAATTGGCATGTTAAATCACTTTGAAACACAAATGATCAATAAAATTGTTCTATTCATGCTTACTTGCTCACCAAGTCTACCCAAAATGTGTTTTGAATTGGATATTTCATTTTGATTCCGATTCAACTTGTTTGAGTGTTCTTCACAAATCTTCTAGCTCTCTAATTGGGATGTTCATTCACATTGCTAAGGCAATGATGAAGCAAACATTGTATTTAAGCTTACTTGTTGACTAAGTCTCTCCTGATTTGTTTTGACTTCAAATTCTTTGTCAGTTCTTACTCAATTTGTTTGAATCTCCATCATAGCTTACGTAACTTTCGAATTGGCATGTTAAATCACTTTCCAACACAAATGATCAATAAAATTGTTCTATTCATGCTTACTTGCTCACCAAGTCTACCCAAAATGTGTTTTCAATTGGATATTTCATTTTGATTCTGATTCAACTAGTTTTGAGTGTTCTTCACAAATCTTCTAGCTCTAATTCGGATGTTCATTCACATTGCTAAGGCCAATGATGAAGCAAACATTGTATTTATGCTTACTTGTTGACTAAGTCTCTCCACAATTTGTTTTTGACTTCAAATTCTTTGTCAGTTCTTACTCAATTTGTTTCGAATCTCCATTCGTAGCTTTTGTAACTCGAATTGGCATGTTAAATCACTTTGCAACACAAATGATCAATAAAATTGTTCTATTCATGCTTACTTGCTCACCAAGTCTACCCAAAATGTGTTTTCAATTGGATATTTCATTTTGATTCTGATTCATCTTGTTTTGAGTGTTCTTCCCAAATCTTCTAGCTCTAATTGGGATGTTCATTCACATTGCTAAGGCCAATGATGAAGCAAACATTGTATTTAAGCTTACTTGTTGACTAAGTCTCTCCACAATTTGTTTTTGACTTCAAATTCTTTGTCAGTTCTTACTCAATTTGTTTCGAATCTCCATCTGTAGATTTTCTAACTCGAATCGGCGTGTTAAATCACTTTCCAACACAAATGATCAATAAAATTGTTCTATTCATGCTTACTTGCTCACCAAGTCTACCCAAAATGTGTTTTCAATTGGATATTTCATTTTGATTTCGATTCAACTATTTCGAGTGTTCTTCACAAATCTTCTAGCTCTAATTCGGATGTTCATTCACATTGCTAAGGCCAATGATGAAGCAAACATTGTATTTATGCTTACTTGTTGACTAAGTCTCTCCCAAATTTGTTTTTGACTTCAAATTCTTTGTCAGTTTTTACTCAATTTGTTTGAATCTCCATCAGTAGTTTACGTAACTTTCGAATTGGCACGTTAAATCACTTTGCAACACAAATGATCAATAAAATTGTTCTATTCATGCTTACTTGCTCACCAAGTCTACCCAAAATGTGTTTTCAATTGGATATTTCATTTTGATCACGATTCAACTTGTTTCGACTGTTCTTCCCAAATCCTCTAGCTCTAATTGGGATGTTCATTCACATTGCTAAGGCCAATGATGAAGCAAACATTGTATTTAAGCTTACTTGTTGACTAAGTCTCTCCACAATGGTTTTTGACTTCAAATTCTTTGTCAGTTCTTACGCAATTTGTTTGAATCTCCATCCGTAGTTACTGTAACTCGAATTGGCATGTTAAATCACTTTTCAACATAAATGATCAATAAAATTGTTCTATTCATGCTTACTTGCTCACCAAGTCTACCCAAAATGTGTTTTCAATTGGATATTTCATTTTGATTCTGATTCATCTTGTTCCGAGTGTTCTTCCCAAATCTTCTAGCTCTAATTGGGATGTTCATTCACATTGCTAAGGCCAATGATGAAGCAAACATTGTATTTAAGCTTACTTGTTGACTAAGTCTCTCCTGATTTGTTTTTGACTTCAAATTCTTTGTCAGTTCTTACTCAATTTGTTTGAATCTCCATCAGTAGTTTACGTAACTCGAATTGGCATGTTAAATCACTTTCCAACACAAATGATCAATAAAATTGTTCTATTCATACTTACTTGCTCACCAAGTCTACCCAAATGTGTTTTCAATTGGATATTTCATTTTGATTCCGATTCAACTAGTTTCGAGTGGTTTCACAAATCTTCTAGCTCTAATTGGGATGTTCATTCACATTGCTAAGGCCAATGATGAAGCAAACATTGTATTTAAGCTTACTTGTTGACTAAGTCTCTCCACAATTTGTTTTTGACTTCAAATTCTTCATCAATTCTTACTCAATTTATTTCGAATCTCCATCCTGTAACTCGAATTGCCATGTTAAATCACTTTGCAACACAAATGATCAATAAAATTGTTCTATTCATGCTTACTTGCTCACCAAGTCTACCCAAAATGTGTTTTCAATTGGATATTTCATTTTGATTCCGTTTCAACTTGTTATGAGTGTTTTCACAAATCTTCTAGCTTAAATTCGGATGTTCATTCACATTGCTAAGGCCAATGATGAAGCAAACATTGTATTTAAACTTACTTGTTGACTAAGTCTCTTCACAATTTGTTTTTGATTTCAAATTCTTTGTCAGTTCCTACTCAATTTGCTTGGAATCTCCATCCGTAGTTTTACGTAACTCGAATTGGCACGATAAATCACTTTCCAACACAAATGATCAATAAAATTGTTCTATTCATGCTTACTTGCTCACCAAGTCTACCCAAAATGTGTTTTCAATTGGATATTTCATTTTGATTCCGATTCATCTAGTTTCGAGTGTTCTTCCCAAATCTTCTATCTCTAATTGGGATGTTCATTCACATTGCTAAGGCCAATGATGAAGCAAACATTGTCTTTAAGCTTACTTGTTTACTAATACTCTCAACAATTTGTTTTTGACTTCAAATTCTTTGTCATTTCTTACTCAATTTGTTTCGAATCTCCATCCGTTGTTTCTGTAACTCGAATTGGCATGTCAAATCACTTTCCAACACAAATGATCAATAAAATTGTTATATTCATGCTTACTTGCTCACCAAGTCTACCCAAAATATGTTTTCAATTGGATATTTCATTTTGATTCCGATTCACCTAGTTTCGAGTTTTCTTCCCAAATCTTCTATCTCTAATTGGGATGTTCATTCACACTGCTAAGGCCAATGATGAAGCAAACATTGTATTTAAGCTTACTTGTTTACTAATACTCTCCACAATTTGTTTTTAACTTCAAATTCTTTGTCAGTTCTTACTCAATTTTTTTTGAATCTCCATCTGCAGTTTCTGTAACTCGAATTGGCATGTTAAATCACTTTCCAACACAAATGATCAATAAAATTGTTCTATTCATGCTTACTTGCTCACCAAGTCTACCCAAAATGTGTTTTCAATTGGATATTTCATTTTGACTTCGATTCCACTAGTTTCGAGTGTTCTTCAAAAATCTTCTAGCTCTAATTGGGATGTTCATTCACATTGCTAAGGCCAATGATGAGGCAAACATTGTATTTATGCTTACTTGTTGACTAAGTCTCTCACAAATTTGTTTTTGACTTCAAATTCTTTGTCAGTTCTTACTCAATTTGTTTCGAATCTCCATCTGTAGTTTCTAACTCGAATTGGCACGTTAAATCACTTTCCAACACAAATGATCAATAAAATTGTTCTATTCATGCTTACTTGCTCACCAAGTCTACCCAAAATGTGTTTTCAATTGGATATTTCATTTTGATTCGATTCATCTTGTTTCGAGTGTTCTTCCCAAATCTTCTAGCTCTAATTGGGATGTTCATTCACATTGCTAAGGCCAATGATGAAGCAAACATTGTATTTAAGCTTACTTGTTGACTAAGTCTCTCCACAATTTGTTTTTGACTTCAAATTCTTTGTCAATTCTTTGTCAATTTGCTTCGAATCTCCATCAGTAGTTTCAGTAACTCGAATTGGCACGTTAAATCACTTTGCAACACAAATGATCAATAAAATTGTTCTATTCATGCTTACTTGCTCACCAAGTCTACCCCAAAATCTGTTTTCAATTGGATATTTCATTTTGATTCGATTCAACTAGTTTTGAGTGTTCCTCTCAAATCTTCTAGCTCTAATTGGGATGTTCATTCACATTGCTAAGGCCAATGATGAAGCAAACATTGTATTTAAGCTTACTTGTTGACTAAGTCTCTCCACAATTTGTTTTTGACTTCAAATTCTTTGTCAGTTCTTACTCAATTTGTTTGAATCTCCATCAGTAGTTTACGTAACTCGAATTCGCACGTTAAATCACTTTCCAACACAAATGATCAATAAAATTGTTCTATTCATGCTTACTTGCTCACCAAGTCTACCCAAAATGTGTTTTGAATTGGATATTTCATTTTGATTCTGATTCAACTTGATTTGAGTGTTCTTCCCAAATCTTCTAGCTCTAATTGGGATGTTCATTCACATTGCTAAGGCCAATGATGAAGCAAACATTGTATTTAAGCTTACTTGTTGACTAAGTCTCTCCACAATTTGTTTTTGACTTCAAATTCTTTGTCAGTTCTTACTCAATTTGTTTGAATCTCCATCAGTAGTTTACGTAACTTCGAATTGGCATGTTGAATCACTTTCCAACACAAATGATCAATAAAATTGTTCTATTCATGCTTACTTGCTCACCAAGTCTACCCAAAATGTGTTTTCAATTGGATATTTTAATTTGATTCGTTCAACTTGTTTCGAGTGTTTTCACAAATCTTCTAGCTCTAATTGGGATGTTCATTCACATTGCTAAGGCCAATGATGAAGCAAACATTGTATTTAAGCTTACTTGTTGACTAAGTCTCTCCACAATTTGTTTTTGACTTCAAATTCTTTGTCAGTTCTTACTCAATTTGTTTCGAATCTCCATCCGTAGCTTTTTTAACTCGAATTGGCATGTTAAATCACTTTCCAACACAAATGATCAATAAAATTGTTCTATTCATGCTTACTTGCTCAACAAGTCTACCCAAAATGTGTTTTCAATTGGATATTTCATTTTGATTCCGATTCAACTTGTTTCGAGTGTTCTTCCCAAATCTTCTAGCTCTAATTGGGATGTTCATTCACATTGCTAAGGCCAATGATGAAGCAAACATTGTATTTAAGCTTACTTGTTGACTAAGTCTCTCCACAATTTGTTTTTGACTTCAAATTCTTTGTCAGTTCTTACTCAATTTGTATTGAATCTCCATCCGAAGTTTCAGTAACTCGAATTGGCACGTTAAATCACTTTCCAACACAAATGATCAATAAAATTGTTCTATTCATGCTTACTTGCTCACCAAGTCTACCCAAAATGTGTTTTCAATTGGATATTTCATTTTCATCCCCGATTCAACTAGTTTTGAGTGTTCTTCCCAAATCTTCTAGCTCTAATTGGGATGTTCATTCACATTGCTAAGGCCAATGATGAAGCAAACATTGTATTTAAGCTTACTTGTTGACTAAGTCTCTCCACAATTTGTTTTTGACTTCAAATTCTTCATCAATTCTTACTCAATTTGTTTCGAATCTCCATCCTGTAACTCGAATTGCCATGTTAAATCACTTTCCAACACAAATGATCAATAAAATTGTTCTATTCATGCTTACTTGCTCACCAAGTCTACCCAAAATGTGTTTTCAATTGGATATTTCATTTTGATTCCGATTCAACTAGTTTCGAGTGTTCTTCCCAAATCTTCTAGCTCTAATTGGGATGTTCATTCACATTGCTAAGGCCAATGATGAAGCAAACATTGTATTTAAGCTTACTTGTTGACTAAGTCTCTCCACAATGGGTTTTTGACTTCAAATTCTTTGTCAGTTCTTACTCAATTTGTTTCGACTCTCCATCCGTAGCTTATGTAACTAGAATTGGCACGTTAAATCACTTTCCAACACAAATGATCAATAAAATTGTTCTATTCATGCTTACTTGCTCACCAAGTCTACCCAAAATGTGTTTTCAATTGCATATTTCATTTTGATTCCAATTTAACTTGTTTCGAGTGTTCTTCCCAAATCTTCTAGCTCTAATTGGGATGTTCATTCACATTGCTAAGGCCAATGATGAAGCAAACATTGTATTTAAGCTTACTTGTTGACTAAGTCTCTCTACAATTTGTTTTTGATTTCAAATCCTTTATCAGTTGTTACTCAATTTGTTTCGAATCGCCATCCGTAGTTTCTATAACTCTGAATTGGCATGTTAAATCACTTTCCAACACAAAGGATCAATAAAATTATTCTGTTCATGCTTACTTGATCACCAAGAGTACCCAAAATGTGTTTTCAATTGGATATTTTAATTTGATTCCGATTCAACTAGTTTAGAGTGTTCATCACATATCTTATAGCTCTAATTTGGATGTTCATTCACATTCCTAAGGCCAATGATGAAGCAAACATTGTATTTAAGCTTACTTGTTGACTAAGTCTCTCCACAATTTGTTTTTGACTTCAAATTCTTTGTCAGTTCTTACTCAATTTGCTTCGAATCTCCATCCGTAGTTTTTTTAACTCGAATTGGCATGTTGAATCACTTTCCAACACAAATAATCAATAAAATTGTTCTATTCATGCTTACTTGCTCTCCAAGTCTACCCAAAATGTGTTTTCAATTGGATATTTCATTTTGATTAGATTCAACTTGTTTTAGTGTTCTTCCCAAATCTTCTAGCTCTAATTGGGATGTTCATTCACATTGCTAAGGCCAATGATGAAGCAAACATTGTATTTAAGCTTACTTGTTGACTAAGTCTCTCCACAATTTGTTTTTGACTTCAAATTCTTTGTCAGTTCTTACTCAATTTGTTTGAATCTCCATCAGTAGTTTACGTAACTCGAATTGGCATGTTAAATCACTTTCCAACACAAATGATCAATAAAATTGTTCTATTCATGCTTACTTGCTCACCAAGTCTACCCAAAATGTGTTTTCAATTGGATATTTCATTTTGATTCCGATTCATCTTGTTTCGAGTGTTCTTCCCAAATCTTCTCGCTCTAATTGGGATGTTCATTCACATTGCTAAGGTCGATGATGAAGAAAACATTGTATTTAAGCTTACTTGTTGACTAAGTCTCTCCACAATTTGTTTTTGACTTCAAATTCTTTGTCAGTTCTTACTCAATTTGTTTCGAATCTCCATCCGTAGCTTTTTTAACTCGAATTGGCATGTTAAATCACTTTCCAACACAAATGATCAATAAAATTATTCTATTCATGCTTACTTGCTCACTAAGTCTACCCAAAATGTGCTTTCAATTGGATATTTCATTTTCATCCCGATTCAACTAGTTTCGAGTGTTCTCCCAAATCTTCTAGCTCTAATTGGGATGTTCATTCACATTCCTAAGGCCAATGATGAAGCAAACATTGTATTTATGCTTACTTGTTGACTAAGTCTCTCCATGATTTGTTTTTGACTTCAAATTCTTTGTCAGTTCTTACTCAATTTGATTCAAATCTCCATTAGCTTTTTAACTCGAATTGGCAGGTTAAATCACTTTGCAACACAAATGATCAATAAAATTGTTCTATTCATGCTTACTTGCTCACCAAGTCTACCCAAAATGTGTTTTCAATTGGATATTTCATTTTGATTCCGATTCATCTTGTTTCGACTGTTCTTCCCAAATCTTCTAGCTCTAATTGGGATGTTCATTCACATTCCTAAGGCCAATGATGAAGCAAACATTGTATTTAAGCTTACTTGTTGACTAAGTCTCTCCTGATTTGTTTTTGACTTCAAATTCTTTGTCAGTTCTTACTCAATTTGTTTGAATCTCCATCAGTAGTTTTTAACTCGAATTGGCGGGCTAAATCACTTTCCAACACAAATGATCAATAAAATTGTTCTATTCATGCTTACTTGCTCACCAAGTCTACCCAAAATGTGTTTTCAATTGGATATTTCATTTTGATTCGATTCAACTTGTTTCGAGTGTTCTTCCCAAATCTTCTAGCTCTAATTGGGATGTTCATTCACATTCCTAAGGCCAATGATGAAGCAAACATTGTATTTAAGCTTACTTGTTGACTAAGTCTCTCACAAATTTGTTTTTGACTTCAAATTCATTGTCAATTCTTACTCAATTTGTTTCGAATCTCCATCCGTAGTTTTTGTAACTCGAATTGGCATGTTAAATCACTTTCCAACACAAATGATCAATAAAATTGTTCTATTCATGCTTACTTGCTCACCAAGTCTACCCAAAATGTGTTTTCAATTGGATATTTCATTTTAATTCCGATTCAACTAGTTTCGAGTGTTCTTCCCAAATCTTCTAGCTCTAATTGGGATGTTCATTCACATTCCTAAGGCCAATGATGAAGCAAACATTGTATTTAAGCTTACTTGTTGACTAAGTCTCTCCACAATTTGTTTTTGACTTCAAATTCATTGTCAGTTCTTACTCAATTTGTTTCAAATCTCCATCAGTAGTTTTTAACTCGAATTGGCTTGTTAAATCACTTTCCAACACAAATGATCAATAAAATTGTTCTATTCATGCTTACTTGCTCACCAAGTCTACCCAAAATGTGTTTTCAATTGGATATTTCATTTTGATTCGATTCAACTTGTTTTGAGTGTTCTTCCCAAATCTTCTAGCTCTAATTGGGATGTTCATTCACATTCCTAAGGCCAATGATGAAGCAAACATTGTATTTAAGCTTACTTGTTGACTAAGTCTCTCCACAATTTGTTTTAGATTTTAAATTCTTTGTCAGTTCTTACTCAATTTGTTTCGAATCTCCATCCGTAGTTTCTGTAACTCGAATTGGCACGTTAAATCACTTTGCAACACAAATGATCAATAAAATTGTTCTATTCATGCTTACTTGCTCACCAAGTCTACCCCAAAATGTGTTTTCAATTGGATATTTCATTTTGACTCCGATTCCACTAGTTTTGAGTGTTCTTCACAAATCTTGTAGCTCTAATTGGGATGTTCATTCACATTCCTAAGGCCAATGATGAGGCAAACATTGTATTTAATTTTACTTGTTGACTAAGTCTCTCCACAATTTGTTTTTGACTTCAAATTCTTTGTCAGTTCTTACTCAATTTGCTTCGAATCTCCATCCGTAGCTTTTTTAACTCGAATTGGCATGTTAAATCACTTTCCAACACAAATGATCAATAAAATTGTTCTATTCATGCTTACTTGCTCACCAAGTCTACCCAAAATGTGTTTTCAATTGGATATTTCATTTTGATTCCGATTCAACTTGTTTCGAGTGTTCTTCACAAATCTTGTAGCTCTAATTTGGATGTTCATGCACATTCCTAAGGCCGATGATGAAGCAATCATTGTATTTAAGCTTACTTGTTGACTAAGTCTCTCCACAATTTGTTTTTAATTTCAAATTCTTTGTCAGTTCTTACTCAATTTGCTTCGAATCTCCATCCGTAGTTCCTATAACTCGAATTGGCATGTTAAATCACTTTCCAACACAAATGATCAATAAAATTGTTCTATTCATGCTTACTTGCTCTCCAAGTCTACCCAAATGTGTTTTCAATAGGATATTTCATTTTGATTCGATTCAACTTGTTTGATGTTCTTCCCAAATCTTCTAGCTCTAATTGGGATGTTCATTCACATTCCTAAATCCAAAGACGAAGCAAAATTGTATTTAAGCTTACTTGTTGACTAAGTCTCTCCACAATTTGTTTTTAATTTCAAATTCTTTGTCAGTTCTTACTCAATTTGCTTCGAATCTCCATCCGTAGTTTCTGTAACTCGAATTGGCATGTTAAATCACTTTCCAACACAAATGATCAATAAAATTGTTCTATTCATGCTTACTTGCTCACCAAGTCTACCCAAAATGTGTTTTCAATTGGATATTTCATTTTGATTCCGATTTAACTTGTTTCGAGTGTTCTTCACAAATCTTCTAGCTCTAATTCGGATGTTCATTCACATTCCTAAGGCCAATGATGAAGCAAAATTGTATTTAAGCTTACTTGTTGACTAAGTCTCTTCACAATTTGTTTTTGAGTTCAAATTCTTTGTCAGTTCTTACTCAATTTGCTTCGAATCTCCATCCGTAGTTCCTATAACTCTAATTGGCATGTTAAATCACTTTCCAACACAAATGATCAATAAAATTGTTCTATTCATGCTTACTTGCTCACCAAGTCTACCCAAAATGTGTTTTCAATTGGATATTTCATTTTGATTCTGATTCAACTAGTTTCGAGTTTTCTTCCCAAATCTTCTAGCTCTAATTCGGATGCTCCTTCACATTGCTAAGGCCAATGATGATGCAAACATTGTATTTAAGATTACTTGTTGACTAAGTCTCTCCACAATTTGTTTTTGACTTCAAATTCTTTGTCAGTTCTTACTCAATTTGTTTGGATTCTCCATCCGTAGTTTCTGTAACTCGAATTGGCATGTTAAATCACTTTCCAACACAAATGATCAATAAAATTGTTCTATTCATGCTTACTTGCTCACTAATACTTGCTCACTAATTCTACCCAAAATGTGTTTTCAATTGGATATTTTATTTTGATTCCTATTCAACTATTTCGAGTGTTCTTCACAAATCTTGTAGCCATAATTCGGATGTTCATTCACATTCCTAAGGCCAATGATGAAGCAAACATTGTATTTAAGCTTACTTGTTGACTAATTCTCTCCACAATTTGTTTTTGACTTCAAATTCTTTGTCAGTTCTTACTCAATTTGCTTTGAATCTCCATCCGTAACTATTTTAACTCGAATTGGCATGTTAAATCACTTTCCAACACAAATGATCAATAAAATTGTTCTATTCATGCTTACTTGCTCTCCAAGTCTACCCAAAACGTGTTTTCAATTGGATATTTCATTTTGATTCTGATTCAACTTGTTTCGAATGTTCTTCCCAAATCTACTAGCTCTAATTGGGATGGTCATTCACATTCCTAAGGCCAATGATGAAGAACACATTGTATTTATGCTTACTTGTTGACTAAGTCTCTCCACAATTTGTTTTTGACTTCAAATTCTTTGTCAGTTCTTACTCAATTTGCTTCGAATCTCCATCTGAAGCTTTTTTATCTCGAATTGGCATGTTAAATCACTTTCCAACACAAATGATCAATAAAATTGTTCTATTCATGCTTACTTGCTCACCAAGTCTACACAAAATGTGTTTTCAATTGGATATTTCATTTTGATTCCGATTCAACTTGTTTCGAATGTTCTTCCCAAATCTTCTAGCTCTAATTGGGATGTTCATTCACATTCCTAAGGCCAATGATGAAGCAAACATTGTATTTAAGCTTACTTGTTGACTAAGTCTCTCCACAATTTGTTTTTGACTTCAAATTCTTTGTCAGTTCTTACTCAATTTGCTTCGAATCTCCATCCGTAGCTTTTTTAACTCGAATTGGCATGTTAAATCACTTTCCAACACAAATGATCAATAAAATTGTTCTATTCATGCTTACTTGCTCACCAAGTCTACCCAAAATGTGTTTTCAATTGGATATTTCATTTTGATACCGATTCATCTTGTTTCGAATGTTCTTCCCAAATCTTCTAGCTCTAATTCGGATGTTCATTCACATTCCTAAGGCCAATGATGAAGCAAACATTGTATTTATGCTTACTTGTTGACTAGGTCTCCCAAATTTGTTTTTGACTTCAAATTCTTTGTCAGTTCTTACTCAATTTGCTTCGAATCTCCATCCGTAGTTTCTATAACTCGAATTGGCATGTTAAATCACTTTCCAACACAAATGATCAATAAAATTGTTCTATTCATGCTTACTTGCTCACCTAGTCTACCCAAAATGTGTTTTCAATTGGATATTTCATTTTGATTCGATTCAACTTGTTTAGTGTTCTTCCCAAATCTTCTAGCTCTGGTGGGATGTTCATTCACATTCCTAAGGCCAATGATGAAGCAAAATTGTATTTAAGCTTACTTGTTGACTAAGTCTCTCCACAATTTGTTTTTGATTTCAAATTCTTTGTCAGTTCTTACTCAATTTGCTTCGAATCTCCATCCGTAGTTTTAACTTTCGAATTGGCATGTTAAATCACTTTCCAACACAAATGATTAATAAAATTGTTCTATTCATGCTTACTTACTCACCAAGTCTACCCAAAATGTGTTTTCAATTGGATATTTCATTTTGATTCGATTCAACTTGTTTTGAATGTTCTTCCCAAATCTTCTAGCTCTAATTGGGATGTTCATTCACATTCCTAAGGCCAATGATGAAGCAAACATTGTATTATGCTTACTTGTTGACTAAGTCTCTCTAAAATTTGTATTTAACTTCAAATTCTTTGTCAATTCTTACTCAATTTGCTTCGAATCTCCATCCGTAGCTTTGTTAACTCGAATTGGCATGTTAAATCACTTCCCAACACAAATGATCAATAAAATTGTTCTATTCACGCTTGCTCACCAAGTCTACCCAAAATATGTTTTCAATTGGATATTTCATTTTGATTCCGATTCAACTTGTTTCGAGTGTTCTTTCCAAATCTTCTAGCTCTAATTGGGATGTTCATTCTCATTCCTAAGGCCAATGATGAAGCATACATTGTATTTAAGCTTACTTGTTGACTAAGTCTCTCCACAATTTGTTTTTGACTTCAAATTCTTTGTCAGTTCTTACTCAATTTGTTTGAATCTCCATCAGTAGTTTACGTAACTCGAATTGGCAGGTTAAATCACTTTCCAACACAAATGATCAATAAAATTGTTCTATTCATGCTTACTTGCTCTCCAAGTCTACCCAAAACGTGTTTTCAATTGGATATTTCATTTTGATTCAACTTGATTGTTTTGAGTGTTCTTCCCAAATGTTCTAGCTCTAATTGGCATGTTCATTCACATTTCTAAGGCCAATGATGAAGCAAACATTGTATTTAAGCTTACTTGTTGACTAAGTCTCTCCAAAATTTATTTTTGACTTCAAATTCATTGTCAGTTCTTACTCAATTTGTTTCGAATCTCCATCTGTAGCTTTTTACTTCGAATTGGCATGTTAAATCACTTTCCAACACAAATGATGAATAAAATTATTCTATTCATGCTTACTTGTTCACCAAGTCTACCCAAAATGTGTTTTCAATTTTATATTTCATTTTGATTCTGATTTAACTTGTTTCTAGGGTTCTTCCCAAATGTTCTAGCTCTAATTGGCATGTTCATTCACATTTCTAAGGCCAATGATGAAGCAAACATTGTATTTAAGCTTACTTGTTGACTAACTCTCTCCCAAATTTGTTTTTAATTTCAAATTCTTTGTCAGTTCTTACTCAATTTGTTTCGAATCTCCATCCGTAGTTTCAGTAACTCGAATTGGCATATGAAATCACTTTCCAAGACAAAGGTTCAAGAAAATTATTCTATTCACCTTACTTGCTCACCAAGTCTACCCAAAATGTGTTTTCAATTGGATATTTCATTTTGATTCCGATTCATCTTGTTTAGTGTTCTTCCCAAATCTTCTAGCTCTAATTGGGATGTTCATTCACATTCCTAAGGCCAATGATGAGGCAACCATTGTATTTATACTTACTTTTTGACTAAGTCTCTCCAAAATTTATTTTTGACTGCAAATTCATTGTTAGTTCTTACTCAATTTGTTTCGAATCTCCATCCGTAGGTTCGGTAACTCGAATTGGCATGTTAAATCACTTTCCAACACAAATGATCAATAAAATTATTCTATTCATGCTTACTTGCTCACCAAGTCTACCCAAAATGTGTTTTCAATTGGATATTTCATTTTGATTCCGATTCATCTTGTTTTAAGTGTTCTTCCCAAATCTTCTAGCTCTAATTGGGATGTTCATTCACATTGCTAAGGCCAATGATGAAGCAAACATTGTATTTAAGCTTACTTGTTGACTAAGTCTCTCTACAATTTGTTTTTGACTTCAAATTCTTTGTCAGTTCTTACTCAATTTGCTTCGAATCTCCATCCGTAGCTTTTTTAACTCGAATTGGCATGTTAAATCACTTTCCAACACAAATGATCAATAAAATTGTTCTATTCATGCTTACTTGCTCACCAAGTCTACCCAAAATATGTTTTCAATTGGATATTTCATTTTGATTCCGATTCAACTTCTTTCGAGTGTTCTTCCCAAATCTTCTAGCTCTAATTGGGATGTTCATTCACATTCCTAAGGCCAATGATGAAGCAAACATTGTATTTAAGCTTACTTGTTGACTAAGTCTCTCCAAATTTGTTTTGACTTCACATTCTTTGTCAGTTCTTACTCAATTTGTTTGAATCTCCATCAGTAGCTTTTCTTTCGAATTGGCATGTTAAATCACTTTCCAACACGAATGATCAATAAAATTGTTCTATTCACGCTTACTTGCTCACCAACTCTACCCAAAATATGTTTTCAATTGGATATTTCATTTTGATTCCGATTCAACTTCTTTCGAGTGTTCTTCCCAAATCTTCTAGCTCTAATTGGGATGTTCATTCACATTCCTAAGGCCAATGATGAGGCAAACATTGTATTTATGCTTACTTGTTGACTAAGACTCTCACAAATTTGTTTTTGACTTCAAATTCTTTGTCAGTTCTTACTCAATTTGTGTTGAATCTCCATCCGTAGTTTCATAACTCGAATTGGCATGTTAAATCACTTTCCAACACAAATGATCAATAAAATTGTTATATTCAAGCTTACTTGCTCACCAAGTCTACCCAAAATGTGTTTTCAATTGGATATTTCATTTTGATTAGATTCAACTTGTTTGAGTGTTCTTCCCAAATCTTCTAGCTCTAATTGGGATGTTCATTCACATTGCTAAGGCCAATGATGAAGCAAACATTGTATTTAAGCTTACTTGTTGACTAAGTCTCTCCACAATTTGTTTTTGACTTCAAATTCATTGTCAATTCTTACTCAATTTGTTTCGAATCTCCATCCGTAGTTTTTGTAACTCGAATTGGCATGTTAAATCACTTTCCAACACGAATGATCAATAAAATTGTTCTATTCACGCTTACTTGCTCACCAACTCTACCCAAAATATGTTTTCAATTGGATATTTCATTTTGATTCCGATTCAACTTGTTTGAGTGTTCTTCCCAAATCTTCTAGCTCTAATTGGGATGTTCATTCACATTCCTAAGGCCAATGATGAAGCAAACATTGTATTTAAGCTTACTTGTTGACTAAGTCTCTCACAAATTTGTTTTTGACTTCAAATTCATTGTCAATTCTTACTCAATTTGTTTCGAATCTCCATCCGTAGTTTAACTTTCGAATTGGCATGTTAAATCACTTTCCAACACAAATGATCAATAAAATTGTTCTATTCATGCTTACTTGCTCACCAAGTCTACCCAAAATGTGTTTTCAATTGGATATTTCATTTTGATTCCGATTCAACTTGTTTTGAGTGTTCTTCCCAAATCTTCTAGCTCTAATTGGGATGTTCATTCACATTCCTAAGGCCAATGATGAAGCAAACATTGTATTTATGCTTACTTGTTGACTAATTCTCTCCACAATTTGTTTTTGACTTCAAATTCTTTGTCAGTTCTTACTCAATTTGCTTCGAATCTCCATCCGTAGCTTTTAACTTTCGAATTGGCATGTTAAATCACTTTCCAACACAAATGATCAATAAAATTGTTCTATTCATGCTTACTTTCTCACCAAGTCTACCCAAAATGTGTTTTAAATAGGATATTTCATTTTGATTCCATTTCAACTTGTTTCTAGTTTTGTTCCCAAATCTTCTAGCTCTAATTCGGATGTTCATTCACATTGCTAAGGCCAATGATGAAGCAAACATTGTATTTAAGCTTACTTGTTGACTAAGTCTCTCCACAATTTGTTTTTGACTTCAAATTCTTTGTCAGTTCTTACTCAATTTGTTTCGAATCTCCATCTGTAGTTTCTGTAACTCGAATTGGCATGTTAAATCACTTCCCAACACAAATGATCAATAAAATTGTTCTATTCATGCTTACTTGCTCACCAAGTCTACCCAAAATGTGTTTTCAATTGGCTATTTCATTTTGATTTCGATTCAACTAGTTTCGACTGTTCTTCCCAAATCTTCTAGCTCTAATTGGGATGTTCATTCACATTCCTAAGGCCAATGATGAAGCAAACATTGTATTTAAGCTTACTTGTTGACTATGTCTCTCCAAATTTGTTATTGACTTCAAATTCTTTGTCAGTTCTTACTCAATTTGTTTGAAATCTCCATCCGTAGTTTCAGTTACTCGAATTGGAATGTTAAATCACTTTCCAACACAAATGATCAATAAAATTGTTCTATTCATGCTTACTTGCTCACCAAGTCTACCCAAAATGTCTTTTCAATTGGATATTTCATTTTGATTCCGATTCAACTTGTTTCGAGTCTTCTTCCTAAATGTTTTAGCTCTAATTGGGATGTTCATTCACATTCCTAAGGCCAATGATGGAACAAACATTGTATTTAAGCTTACTTGTAAACTAAGTCTCTTCAAAATTTATTTTTAACTTCAAATTCTTTGTCAGTTCTTACTCAATTTGTTTCGAATCTCCGATCCGTAGTTTCTGTTAATCGAATTGGCATGTTAAATCACTTTCCAACACAAATGATCAATAAAATTGTTCTATTCATGCTTACTTGCTCACCAAGTTACCCAAAAAGTGTTTTCAATTGGATATTTCATTTTGATTCCGATTCATCTTGTTTCGAGTGTTCTTCCCAAATCTTCTAGCTCTAATTGGGATGTTCATTCACATTCCTAAGGCCAATGATGAAGCAAACATTGTATTTAAGCTTACTTGTTGACTAATTCTCTCCACAATTTGATTTTGACTTCAAATTCTTTGTCAGTTCTTACTCAATTTGTTTCGAATCTCCATCCGTAGTTTTTGTAACTTGAATTGGCATGTTAAATCACTTTCCAACACAAATGATCAATAAAATTGTTCTATTCATGCTTACTTGCTCACCAAGTCTACCCAAAATGTGTTTTCAATTGGATATTTCATTTTGATTCCGATTCAACTAGTTTCGAGTGTTCTTCACAAATCTTGTAGCCCTAATTCGGATGTTCATTCACATTCCTAAGGCCAATGATGAAGCAAACATTGTATTTAAGATTACTTGTTGACTAAGTCTCTCCACAATTTGTTTTTGACTTCAAATTCTTTGTCAGTTCTTACTCAATTTGTTTCGAATCTCCATCTGTAGTTTCTGTAACTCGAATTGGCATGTTAAATCACTTGCCAACACAAATGATCAATAAAATTGTTCTATTCATGCTTACTTGCTCACCAAGTCTAGCCAAAACGTGTTTTCAATTGGATATTTCATTTTGATTCTGATTCAACTTGTTTCGAATGTTCTTCCCAAATCTTCTAGCTCTAATTGGGATGTTCATTCACATTCCTAAGGCCAATGATGAAGCAAACATTGTATTTAAGCTTACTTGTTGACTAAGTCTCTCCCAAATTTGTTTTTGACTTCAAATTCTTTGTCAGTTCTTACTCAATTTGCTTTGAATCTCCATCCGTAGCTTTTTTAACTCGAATTGGCATTTTAAATCACTTTCCAACACAAATGATCAATAAAATTGTTCTATTCATGCTTACTTGCTCACCAAGTCTACCCAAAATGTGTTTTCAATTGGATATTTCATTTTGATTCTGATTCAACTTGTTTTGAGTGTTCTTCCCAAATCTTCTTGCTCTAATTGGGATGTTCATTCACATTCCTAAGGCCAATGATGAAACAAACATTGTATTTAAGCTTACTTGTTGACTAAGTCTCACCAAAAATTAGCTTTGGCTTTAAATTCTTTGTCAGTTCTTACTCAATTTGTTTCGATTCTCCATCCGTAGTTTCTGTAACACGAATTGGCATGTTAAATCACTTTCCAACACAAATGATCAATAAAATTGTTCTATTCACGCTTACTTGCTCACCAAGTCTACCCAAAACGTGTTTTCAATTGGATATTTCATTTTATTTCGATTCAACTTGTTTTGAGTGTTCTTCCCAAATCTTCTTGCTCTAATTGGGATGTTCATTCACATTCCTAAGGCCAATGATGAAACAAACATTGTATTTAAGCTTACTTGTTGACTAAGACT
This sequence comes from Senna siamea, assembly GCA_031216115.1. Taxonomy (NCBI): domain Eukaryota; kingdom Viridiplantae; phylum Streptophyta; class Magnoliopsida; order Fabales; family Fabaceae; genus Senna; species Senna siamea. The sequence goes on along the minus strand of CM062361.1, from coordinate 21,238,628 downwards.
CTCCACAATTTGTTTTAGACTTCAAATTCTTTGTCGATTCTTACTCAATTTGTTTGAATCTCCATCCGTAGTTTACGCCTTTCTAATTGGCATGTTAAATCACTTTCCAACACAAATGATCAATAAAATTGTTCTATTCATGCTTACTTGCTCACCAAGTCTACCCAAAATGTGTTTTCAATTGGATATTTCATTTTGATTCCGATTCAACTTGTTTCGACTGTTCTTCCCAAATCTTCTAGCTCTAATTGGGATGTTCATTCACATTCCTAAGGCCAATGATGAAGCAAACATTGTATTTAAGCTTACTTGTTGACTATGTCTCTCCATAATTTCTTTTTGACTTCAAATTCTTTGTCAGTTCTTACTCAATTTTCTTCGAATCTCCATCCGTAGTTTTATAACTCTAATTGGCATGTTAAATCACTTTCCAACACAAATGATCAATAAAATTGTTCTATTCATGCTTACTTGCTCACCAAGTCTACCCAAAATGTGTTTTCAATTGGATATTTCATTTTGATTCTGATTCACCTATTTTCGGGTTTCTTCCCAAATCTTCTAGCTCTAATTCGGATGTTCATTCACAATCCTAAGGCCAATGATGAAGCAAAATTGTATTTAAGCTTACTTGTTGACTCAGTCTCTCCAAAATTTGTTTTTGACTTCAAATTCTTTGTCAGTTCTTACTCAATTTGCTTCGAATCTCCATCCGTAGTTTTATAACTCTAATTGGCATGTTAAATCACTTTCCAACACAAATGATCAATAAAATTGTTTTATTCATGCTTACTTGCTCTCCAAGTCTACCAAAAATGTGTTTTCAATTGGATATTTTATTTTGATTCCGATTTAACTTGTTTCGAGTGTTCTTCACAAATCTTCTAGCTCTAATTTGGATGTTCATTCACATTCCTAAGGCCAATGATGAAGCAAAATTGTATTTAAGCTTACTTGTTGACTAAGTCTCTCCACAATTTGTTTTAGATTTTAAATTCTTTGTCAGTTCTTACTCAATTTGCCTCGAATCTCCATCCATAGTTTATGTAACTCGAATTGGCATGTTAAATCACTTTCCAACACAAATGATCAATAAAATTGTTCTATTCATGCTTACTTGCTCACCAAGTCTACCCAAAATGTGTTTTCAATTGGATATTTCATTTTGATTCTGATTCAACTTGTTTCGAGTGTTCTTCCCAAATCTTCTAGCTCTAATTGGGATGTTCATTCACTTTCCTAAGGACAATGATGAAGTAAACATTGTATTTAAGATTACTTGTTGACTAAGTATCTCCAAAATTTGTTTTTGACTTCAAATTCTTTGTCAGTTCTTACTCAATTTGTTTCGAATCTCCATCCTGTAACTTGAATTGGCATGTTAAATCACTTTCCAACACAAATGATCAATAAAATTGTTCTATTCATGCTTACTTGCTCTACCCAAAACGTGTTTTCAATTGGATATTTCATTTTATTTCGATTCAACTTGTTTCAAGTGTTCTTCCCAAATCTTCTAGCTCTAATTGGGATGTTCATTCACTTTCCTAAGGCCAATGATGAAGCAAACATTGTATTTAAGCTTACTTGTTGACTAAGTCTCTCCACAATTTGTTTTTGACTTCAAATTCTTTGTCAGTTCTTACTCAATTTGTTTCGAATCTCCATCAGTAGTTTATAACTTCGAATTGGCATGTTAAATCACTTTCCAACACAAATGATCAATAAAATTGTTCTATTCATGCTTACTTGCTCACCAAGTCTACCCAAAATGTGTTTTCAATTGGATATTTCATTTTGATTCCGATTCAACTTGTTTTGAGTGTTCTTCCCAAATCTTCAAGCTCTAATTCGGATGTTCATTCACATTACTAAGGCCAATGATGAAGCAATCATTGTATTTAAGCTTACTTGTTGACTATTTCTCTCCACAATTTGTTTTGATTTCAAATTCTTTGTCGATTCTTACTCAATTTGTTTGAATCTCCATCAGTAGCTTTTTAACTTTCGAATTGGCATGTTAAATCACTTTCCAACACAAATGATCAATAAAATTGTTCTATTCATGCTTACTTGCTCACCAAGTCTACCCAAAATGTGTTTTCAATTGGATATTTCATTTTGATTCCTATTCAACTTGATTTGAGTGTTCCTCCCAAATCTTCTAGCTCTAATTGGGATGTTCATTCACATTGCTAAGGCCAATGATGAAGCAAACATTGTATTTAAGCTTACTTGTTGACTAAGTCTCTCCACAATTTGTTTTTGACTTCAAATTCTTTGTCAGTTCTTACTCAATTTGCTTCGAATCTCCATCCATAGCTTTTCTAACTCGAATTGGCATGTTAAATCACTTTCCAACACAAATGATCAATAAAATTGTTCTGTTCATGCTTACTTGCTCACCAAGTCTACCCAAAATGTGTTTTCAATTGGATATTTCATTTTTTTTCTGATTCCACTTGTTTCGAGTGTTCCTCCCAAATCTTCTAGCTCTAATTCGGATGTTCATTCACAATTCTAAGGCCAATGATGAAGCAAACATTGTATTTAAGCTTACTTGTTGACTAAGTCTCTCCACAATTTGTTTTTGACTTCAAATTCTTTGTCAGTTCTTACTCAATTTGCTTCGAATCTCCATCCGTAGTTTCTGTAACTCGAATTGGCATGTTAAATCACTTTCCAACACAAATGATCAATAAAATTGTTCTATTCATGCCTACTTGTTCACCAAGTCTACCCAAAATATGTTTTCAATTGGATATTTCATTTTGATTCCGATCTAACTTTTTTTGAGTGTTCTTCCCAAATCTTCTATCTCTAATTGGGATGTTCACTCACATTCCTAAGGCAAATGATGAAGCAAACATTGTATTTAAGCTTACTTGTTGACTAACTCTCTCCACAATTTGTTTTTGACTTCACATTCTTTGTCAATTCTCACTAAATTTGCTTCGAATCTCCATCCGTAGCTTTTCTAACTCGAATTCGCATGTTAAATCACTTTCCAACACAAATGATCAATAAAATTGTTCTATTCATGCTTACTTGCTCTCCAAGTCTACCCAAAATGTGTTTTCAATTGGATATTTTATTTTGATTCGATTCCACTTGTTTCGAGTGTTCCTCCCAAATCTTGTAGCTCTAATTGGGATGTTCATTCACATTGCTAACGCCAATGATGAAGCAAACATTGTATTTATGCTTACTTGTTGACTAAGTCTCCCAAATTTGTTTTTGACTTCAAATTCTTTGTCAGTTCTTACTCAATTTGTTTCAAATCTCCATCCTTTAAATCGAATTGGCATGTTAAATCACTTTCCAACACAAATGATCAATAAAATTGTTCTATTCATGCTTACTTGCTCACCAAGTCTACCCATAACGTGTTTTTAATTGGATATTTCATTTTGATTCCGATTCAACTTGTTTCGAGTGTTCTCCCAGATCTTCTAGCTCTAATTAGGATGTTCATTCACATTCCTAAGGCCACTGATGAAGCAAACTTTGTATTTAAGATTACTTGTTAACTAAGTCTCTCCAAAATTTATTTTCGGCTTCAAATTCTTTGTCAGTTCTTACTCAATTTGCTTCGAATCTCCATCCGAAGCTTTTTTATCTCGAATTGGCATGTTAAATCACTTTCCAACACAAATGATCAATAAAATTGTTCTATTCATGCTTACTTGCTCACCAAGTCTACCCAAAATGTGTTTTCAATTGGATATTTCATTTTGATTCCGATTCAACTTGTTTCGAGTGTTCCTCCCAAATCTTGTAGCTCTAATTGGGATGTTCATTCACATTGCTAAGGCCAATGATGAAGCAAACATTGTATTTATGCTTACTTGTTGACTAAGTCTCTCCAAAATTTGTTTTTGACTTCAAATTCTTTGTCAGTTCTTACTCAATTTTTTTTGAATCTCCATCTGCAGTTTCTGTAACTCGAATTCGCATGTTAAATCACTTTCCAACACAAATGATCAATAAAATTGTTCTATTCATGCTTACTTGCTCTCCAAGTCTACCCAAATTGTGTTTTCTATTGGTTATTTCTTTTTGATTTGAACTTGTTTCTAGTGTTCTTCCCAAATCTTCTAGCTCTAATTGGCATGTTCATTCACATTTCTAAGGCCAATGATGAAGCAAACATTGTATTTAAGCTTACTTGTTGACTAAGTCACTCCAAAATTTGTTTTTGACTTCAAATTCTTTATCAGTTCTTACTTAATTTGTTTGAATCTCCATCCGTAGTTTACGTAACTTTCGAATTGGCATGTTAAATCACTTTCCAACACAAATGATCAATAAAATTGTTCTATTCATGCTTACTTGCTCACCAAGTCTACCCAAAATGTGTTTTCAATTGGATATTTCATTTTGATTCCGATTCAACTTGTTTCGAGTGTTCTTCCCAAATCTTCTAGCTCTAATTGGGATGTTCATTCACATTCCTAAGGCTAATGATGAAGCAAACATTGTATTTATGCTTACTTGTTGACTAATTCTCTCCACAATTTGTTTTTGACTTCAAATTCTTTGTCAGTTCTTACTCAATTTGTTTCGAATCTCCATCTGTAGTTTCTGTAACTCGAATTGGCATGTTAAATCACTTTCCAACACAAATGATCAATAAAATTGTTCTATTCATGCTTACTTGCTCACCAAGTCTACCCAAAATGTGTTTTCAATTGGATATTTCATTTTGATTCCGATTCAACTTGTTTCGAGTGTTCTTCCCAAATCTTCTAGCTCTAATTCGGATGTTCATTCACATTCCTAAGGCCAATGATGAAGCAAACATTGTATTTATGCTTACTTGTTGACTAAGTCTCTCCCAAATTTGTTTTTGACTTCAAATTCTTTGTCAGTTCTTACTCAATTTGTTTTGAATCTCCATCCGTAGTTTCTAACTTTCGAATTGGCATGTTAAATCACTTTCCAACACAAATGATCAATAAAATTGTTCTATTCATGCTTACTTGCTCCCGAAGTCTACCCAAACGTGTTTTCAATTGGATATTTCATTTTGATTCCGACTCAACTTGTTTCGAGTGTTCTTCCCAAATGTTCTCGCTCTAATTCGGATGTTCATTCACATTCCTAAGGCCAATGATGAAGCAAACATTGTATTTAAACTTACTTGTTGACTAAGTCTCTTCACAATTTGTTTTTGATTTCAAATTCTTTGTCAGTTCTTACTCAATTTGCTTGGAATCTCCATCCGTAGTTCCTATAACTCTAATTGGCATGTTAAATCACTTTCCAACACAAATGATCAATAAAATTGTTCTATTCATGCTTACTTGCTCACCAAGTCTACCCAAAATGTGTTTTCAATTAGATATTTCATTTTGATCATGATTCATCTTGTTTCGAGTGTTCTTCCCAAATCTTGTAGCTCTAATCGGGATGTTCATTCACATTCCTAAGGCTAATGATGAAGCAAACATTGTATTTAAGCTTACTTGTTGACTAAGTTTCTCGAAAATTAGTGTTTGACTTGAAATTCATTGTTAGTTTTGATTCAATTTGTTTGAATCTCCATCCGTAGCTTTACTAACTCGAATTGGCATGTTAAATCATTTTCCAACACAAATGATCAATAATATTGTTCTATTCATGCATACTTGCTCCCCAAGTCTACCCAAACGTTTTTTCAATTGGATATTTCATTTTGATTCTGATTTAACTTGTTTCAAGTGTTCTTCCCAAATCTTCTAGCTCTAATTGGGATGTTCATTCACATTCCTAAGGCCAATGATGAAGCAAACATTGTATTTAAGCTTACTTGTTGACTAAGTCTCTCCACAATTTGTTTTTGACTTCAAATTCTTTGTCAGTTCTTACTCAATTTGTTTCGAATCTCCATCCGTAGTTTCTGTAACTCGAATTGGCATGTTAAATCACTTTCCAACACAAATGATCAATAAAATTGTTCTATTCACGCTTACTTGCTCACCAAGTCTACCCATAACGTGTTTTCAATTGGATATTTCATTTTGATTCCGATTCAACTTGTTTCGAGTGTTCTTCCCAAATCTTCTAGCTCTAATTGGGATGTTCATTCACATTCCTAAGGCCAATGATGAAGCAAACATTGTATTTATGCTTACTTGTTGACTTAGTCTCTCCAAAATTTGTTTTTGACTTCAAATTCTTTGTCAGTTCTTACTCAATTTGTTTTGAATCTCCATCCGTAGCTTTTCTAACTCGAATTGGCATGTTAAATCACTTTCCAACACAAATGATCAATAAAATTGTTCTATTCATGCTTACTTGCTCACCAAGTCTACCCAAAATGTGTTTTCAATTGGATATTTCATTTTGATTCCGATTCAACTTGTTTCGAGTGTTCTTCCCAAATCTTCTAGCTCTAATTGGGATGTTCATTCACATTCCTAAGGCCAATGATGAAGCAAACATTGTATTTATGCTTACTTGTTGACTAAGTCTCTCCACAATTTGTTTTTGACTTCAAATTCTTTGTCAGTTCTTACTCAATTTGCTTCGAATCTCCATCCGTAGATTTTCTAACTCGAATTGGCATGTTAAATCACTTTTCAACACAAATCATCAATAAAATTGTTCTATTCATGCTTACTTGCTCACCAAGTCTACCCAAAATGTGTTTTCAATTGGATATTTCATTTTGATTCCGATTCAACTTGTTTCGAATGTTCTTCCCAAATCTTCTAGCTCTAATTGGGATGTTCATTCACAATTCTAAGGCCAATGATGAAGCAAACATTGTATTTAAGATTACTTGTTAACTAAGTCTCTTCGAAATTTGTTTTCGACTTCTAATTCTTTGTCAGTTCTTACTCAATTTGTTTTGAATCTCCATCCGTAGGTTTTTTAACTTGAATTGGCATGTTAAATCACTTTCCAACACAAATGATCAATAAAATTGTTCGATTCATGTTTACTTGCTCACCAAGTTTACCCAAAATGTGTTTTCAATTGGATATTTCATTTTGATTCCGATTCAACTTGTTTCGAGTGTTCCTCCCAAATCTTCTAGCTCTAATTGGGATGTTCATTCACATTGCTAAGGCCAATGATGAAGCAAACATTGTATTTAAGCTTACTTGTTAACTAAGTCTCTCCAAAATTTGTTTTTGACTTCAAATTCTTTGTTAGTTCTTACTCAATTTGTTTTGAATCTCAATCCGTAGCTTTTCTAACTCGAATTGGCATGTTAAATCATTTTCCAACACAAATGATCAATAAAATTGTTCTATTCATGCTTACTTGCTCACCAAGTCTACCCAAAATGTGTTTTCAATTGGATATTTCATTTTGATTCCGATTCATCTTGTTTTGAGTGTTCCTCCCAAATCTTCTAGCTCTAATTGGGATGGTCATTCACATTGCTAAGGCCAATGATGAAGCAAACATTGTATTTAAGCTTACTTGTTGACTAAGTCTCTCTACAATTTGTTTTTGACTTCAAATTCTTTGTCAGTTCTTACTCAATTTGTTTCAAATCTCCATCTGTAGTTTCTGTTAATCGAATTGGCATGTTAAATCACTGTACAACACAAATGATTAATAAAATTGTTCTATTCATGCTTACTTGCTCACCAAATATAACCAAAATGTGTTTTCAATTGGATATTTCATTTTGATTCCGATTGTTCTTCCCAAATCTTCTAGCTCTAATTGGGATGTTCACTCACATTTCTAATGCCAATGATGGAGCAAAGATTGTATTTAAGATTACTTGTTAACTAAATCTCTCCAAAATTTGTTTTCGACTTCAAATTCTTTGTCAGTTCTTACTCAATTTGTTTCGAATCTCCATCCGTAGTTTCTGTTAATCGAATTGGCATGTTAAATCACTTTCCAAGACAAATGGTCAATAAAATTGTTCTATTCATGCTTACTAGCTCACCAAGTCTACCAAAAATGAGTTCTCAATTGGAAATTTCATTTTGATTCCAACTCAACTTGTTTCGAGTGTTCTTCCCAAATCTTCTCGCTCTAATTCGGATGTTCATTCACATTGCTAAGGCCAATGATGAAGCAAACATTGTATTTAATCTCACTTGTTAACTAAGTCTCTCCAAAATTTGTTTTTGACTTCAAATTCTTTGTCAGTTCTTACTCAATTTGTTTCAAATCTCCATCCGTAGTTTCTGTAACTCGAATTGGCATGTTAAATCACTTTCCAACACAAATGATCAATAAAATTGTTCTATTCATGCTTACTTGCTCACCAAGTCTATCCAAAATGTGTTTTCAATTGGATATTTCATTTTGATTCCGATTCATCTTGTTTTGAGTGTTCTTCCCAAATCCTCTAGCTCTAATTGGGATGTTCATTCACATTCCTAAAGCCAATGATGAAGCAAACATTGTATATAAGCTTACTTGTTGAGTAAGTCTCTCCATAATTTGTTTTTGACTTCACATTCTTTGTCAGTTCTTACTCAATTTCTTTCGAATCTCCATCCGTAGCTTTATTAACTCGAATTGGCATGTTAAATCACTTTCCAACACAAATGATCAATAAAATTGTTCTATTCATGCTTACTTACTCACCAAGTCTACCCAAAATGTGTTTTCAATTGGATATTTCATTTTGATTCCGATTGTTCTTCCCAAATCTTCTAGCTCTAATTGGGATGTTCACTCACATTTCTAATGCCAATGATGGAGAAAACATTGTTTATTCATGCTTACTTGTTGACTATGTCTCTCCACAATTTGTTTTTGACATCACATTCTTTGTCAATTCTTACTCAATTTGCTTCGAATCTCCATCCGTAGCTTTTTTAACTCGAATTGGCATGTTAAATCACTTTCCAACACAAATGATCAATAAAATTGTTCTATTCATGGTTACATGCTCACCAAGTCTATCCAAAATGTGTTTTCAATTGGATATTTCATTTTGATTCCGATTCAACTTGTTTTGAGTGTTCTTCCCAAATCTTCAAGCTCTAATTGGGATGTTTATTCACATTCCTAAGGCCAATGATGAAGCAAACATTGTATTTAAGCTTACTTGTTAACTAAGTCTCTCCAAAATTTATTTTTGACTTCCAATTCTTTGTCAGTTCTTATTCAATTTGTTTTGAATCTCCATTCGTAGCATTTCTAACTCGAATTGGCATGTTAAATCACTTTCCAAGACAAATGATCAATAAAATTGCTCTATTCATGCTTACTTGTTCGCCAAGTCTATCCAAAATGTGTTTTCAATTGGATATTTCATTATGATTCCGATTCAACTTGTTTTGAGTGTTTTTCCCAAATCTTTTAGCTCTAATTGGGATGTTCATTCACATTTCAAAGGCCAATGATGAAGAAAACATTGTATTTATGCTTACTTGTTAACTGAGTCTCTCCACAATTTGTTTTTGACTTAACATTCTTTGTCAATTCTTACTCAATTTGTTTCGAATCTCCATTCGTAGTTTCTGTAACTTGAATTGGCATGTTAAATCACTTTCCAACATAAATGATCAATAAAATTGTTCTATTCATGGTTACATGCTCACCAAGTCTATCCAAAATGTGTTTTCAATTGGATATTTCATTTTGATTCCGATTCAACTTGTTTTGAGTGTTCTTCCCAAATCTTCAAGCTCTAATTGGGATGTTTATTCACATTCCTAAGGCCAATGATGAAGCAAACATTGTATTTAAGCTTACTTGTTAACTAAGTCTCTCCAAAATTTATTTTTGACTTCCAATTCTTTGTCAGTTCTTATTCAATTTGTTTTGAATCTCCATTCGTAGCATTTCTAACTCGAATTGGCATGTTAAATCACTTTCCAACATAAATGATCAATAAAATTGTTCTATTCATGGTTACATGCTCACCAAGTCTATCCAAAATGTGTTTTCAATTGGATATTTCATTTTGATTCCGATTCAACTTGTTTTGAGTGTTCCTCCCAAATGATCTAGCTCTAATTGGGATGTTTATTCACATTCCTAAGGCCAATGATGAAGCAAACATTGTATTTAAGCTTACTTGTTAACTAAGTCTCTCCAAAATTTATTTTTGACTTCCAATTCTTTGTCAGTTCTTATTCAATTTGTTTTGAATCTCCATTCGTAGCATTTCTAACTCGAATTGGCATGTTAAATCATTTTCCAACACAAATGATCAATAAAATTGTACTATTCATGCTTACTTGCTCCCCAAGTCTATCCAAAACGTGTTTTCAATTGGATATTTCATTTTGATTCCGACTCAACTTGTTTCGAGTGTTCTTCCCAAATCTTCTCGCTCTAATTCGGATGTTCATTCACATTGCTAAGGCCAATGATGAATTAAACATTGTATTTAAGCTTACTGGTTAACTAAGTCTCTCCAAAATTTGTTTTTGACTTTAAATTCTTGGTCAGTTCTTACTCAATTTGTTTTGAATCTCCATCCGAAGTTTCTGTATCTAAAATTGGCATGTTAAATCACTTTGCAACACAAATGATCAATAAAATTGTTCTATTCATGCTTACTTGCTCACCAAGTCTACCCAAAATGTGTTTTCAATTGGATATTTCATTTTGATTCCGATTCAACTTGTTTTGAGTGTTTTTCCCAAATCTTTTAGCTCTAATTGGGATGTTCATTCACATTTCAAAGGCCAATGATGAAGAAAACATTGTATTTATGCTTACTTGTTAACTGAGTCTCTCCACAATTTGTTTTTGACTTAACATTCTTTGTCAATTCTTACTCAATTTGTTTCGAATCTCCATTAAGTAGCATTTCTAACTTGAATTGGCATGTTAAATCACTTTTCAACATAAATGATCAATAAAATTGTTCTATTCATGCTTACTTGCTCACCAAGTCTACCCAAAATGTGTTTTCAATTGGATATTTCATTTTGATTCCGATTCAACTTGTTTTGAGTGTTCTTCCCAAATCTTCAAGCTCTAATTGGGATGTTTATTCACATTCCTAAGGCCAATGATGAAGCAAACATTGTATTTAAGCTTACTTGTTAACCAAGTCTCTCCAAAATTTATTTTTGACTTCAAATTCTTTGCCAGTTCTCAATCAATTTGTTTTGAATCTCCATCCGTAGTTTCTGTTAACCGAATTGGCATGTTAAATCACTTTCCATGTTAAATGGTCAATAAAATGTTCTATTCATGCTTACTTGTTCACCAGATCTACCCAAAATGTGCTTTCAATTGGATATATCATTTTGATCTTGATTCAACTTGTTTCGAGTGTTCTTCCCAAATCTTCTAGCTCTAATTGGGATTTTCACTCACATTCCTAAGGCAAATGATGAAGCAAACATTGTGTTTAACATTACTTGTTAACTAAGTCTCTCCGAAATTTGTTTTCAACTTCACATTCTTTGTCAGTTCTTACTCAATTTGTTTCGAATCTCCATTCGTAACTTTTCTAACTCGAATTGGCATGTTGAATCACATTCCAACACAAAAGATCAATAAAATTGTTCTATTCATGCTTACATGCTCACCAAGTCTATCCAAAATGTGTTTTCAATTGGATATTTCATTTTGATTCCGATTCAACTTGTTTTGAGTGTTCATCCCAAATCTTAGAGCTCTAATTGGGATGTTTATTCACATTCCTAAGGCCAATGATGAAGCAAACATTGTATTTAAGCTTACTTGTTAACTAAGTCTCTCCAAAATTTGTTTTTGAATTCACATTATCTGTCAGTTCATACTCAATTTGTTTCGAATCTCCAACCGTAGCATTTCTAACTCGAATTGGCATGTTAAATCACTTTCCAAGACAAATGATCAATAAAATTGTTTTATTCATGCTTACTTGTTCACCAAGTCTACCCAAAATGTGTTTTCAATTTGATATTTCATTTCGATGCCGATTCAATTATTTTGAGTGTTGTTCCCAAATCTTCTAGCTCTAATTGGGATGTTAATTCAGATTCCTAAGGCCAACGATGAAGTAAACATTCTATTTAATCTTACTTGTTAACTAAGTCTCTCCAAAATTTGTTTTTGACTTCACATTCTTTGTCAGTTCTTACTCAATTTGTTTCGAATCTCCATCCGTAGTTTCTGTAACTTGAATTGGCATGTTAAATCACTTTCCAACACAAATGATCAATAAAATTGTTCTATTCATGCTTACATGCTCACCAAGTCTATCCAAAATGTGTTTTCAATTGGATATTTCATTTTGATTCCGATTCAACTTGTTTTGAGTGTTCATCCCAAATCTTAGAGCTCTAATTGGGATGTTTATTCACATTCCTAAGGCCAATGATGAAGCAAACATTGTATTTAAGCTTACTTGTTAACTAAGTCGCTCCAAAATTTATTTTTGACTTCCAATTCTTTGTCAGTTCTTATTCAATTTTTTTTGAATCTCCATCCGTAGCATTTCTAACTCGAATTGGCATGTTAAATCACTTTCCAAGACAAATGATCAATAAAATTGCTCTATTCATGCTTACTTGTTCGCCAAGTCTATCCAAAATGTGTTTTCAATTGGATATTTCATTATGATTCCGATTCAACTTGTTTTGAGTGTTTTTCCCAAATCTTTTAGCTCTAATTGGGATGTTCATTCACATTTCAAAGGCCAACGATGAAGTAAACGTTCTATTTAATCTTACTTGTTAACTAAGTCTCACCAAAATTTGTTTTTGACTTCAAATTCTTTGTCAGTTCTTACTCAATTTGTTTCGAATCTCCATCCGTAGCTTTTCTAACTCGAATTGGCATGTTAAATCACTTTCCAACACAAATGATCAATGAAATTGTTCTATTCATGCTTACTTGCTCACCAAGTCTACCCAAAATGTGTTTTCAATTTGATAATTCATTTTGATTCGATTAAGCTTGTTTTGAGTGTTCTTCCCAAATCTTCTAGCTCTAATTGGGATGTTCATTCACATTCCTAAGGCCAACGATGAAGCAAACATTCTATTTAATCTTACTTGTTAACTAAGTCTCTCCGAAATTTGTTTTCAACTTCACATTCTTTGTCAGTTCTTACTCAATTTGCTTTGAATCTCCATCCGTAACATTTTAACTCGAATTGGCACGTTAAATCACTTTCCAAGACAAATGATTAATAAAATTGCTCTATTCATGCTTACTTGTGCACCAAGTCTACCCAAAATGTGTTTTCAATTTGATATTTCATTTTCACCCGATTCAATTATTTTGAGTGTTGTTCCCAAATCTTCTAGCTCTAATTGGGATGTTCATTCAGATTCCTAAGGCCAACGATGAAGTAAACATTCTATTTAATCTTACTTGTTAACTAAGTCTCTCCAAAATTTGTTTTTGACTTCACATTCTTTGTCAGTTCTTACTCAATTTGTTTCCAATCTCCATCCGAAGTTTCTGTAACTCAAATTGGCATGTTAAATCACTTTCCAACACAAATGATCAATAAAATTGTTCTATTCATGCTTACTTGCTCACCAAGTCTACCCAAAATGTGTTTTCAATTGGATATTTCATTTTGATTCCGATTCATCTTGTTTTGAGTGTTCTTCCCAAATCCTCTAGCTCTAATTCGGATGTTCATTCACATTGCTAAGGCCAATGATGAAGCAAACATTGTATTTAAGCTTACTTGTTGACTAAGTCTCTCCACAATTTGTTTTTGACTTCACATTCTTTGTCAGTTCTCACTAAATTTGCTTCGAATCTCCATCCGTAGCTTTTCTAACTCGAATTGGCATGTTAAATCATTTTCCAACACAAATGATCAATAAAATTGTTCTATTCATGCTTACTTGCTCCCCAAGTCTATCCAAAACGTGTTTTCAATTGGATATTTCATTTTGATTCCGACTCAACTTGTTTCGAGTGTTCTTCCCAAATCTTCTCGCTCTAATTCGGATGTTCATTCACATTGCTAAGGCCAATGATGAATTAAACATTGTATTTAAGCTTACTGGTTAACTAAGTCTCTCCAAAATTTGTTTTTGACTTCACATTCTTTGTCAGTTCTCACTAAATTTTATTCGAATCTCCATCCGTAGCTTTTCTAACTCGAATTGGCATGTTAAATCACTTTCCAACACAAATGATCAATAAAATTGTTCTATTCATGCTTACATGCTCACCAAGTCTATCCAAAATGTGTTTTCAATTGGATATTTCATTTTGATTCCGATTCAACTTTTGTTGAGTGTTCTTCCCAAATCTTCTAGCTCTAATTGGGATGTTCATTCACATTTCTAAGGCCAATGATGAAGCAAACATTGTATTTAAGCTTACTTGTTAACTAAGTCTCTCCAAAATTTGTTTTTGACTTCAAATTCTTTGTCAGTTCTTATTCAATTTGTTTTGAATCTCCATCCGTAGCATTTCTAACTCGAATTGGCATGTTAAATCACTTTCCAAGACAAATGATCAATAAAATTGTTCTATTCATGCTTACTTGTTCACCAAGTCTACCCAAAATGTGTTTTCAATTGGATATTTCATTTTGATTCCGATTCAACTTGTTTCGAGTGTTCTTCCCAAATCTTCTATCTCTAATTGGGATTTTCACTCACATTCCTAAGGCAAATGATGAAGCAAACATTGTATTTAATCTTACTTGTTAACTAGGTCTCTCCAAAATTTACTTTTGCTTCCAATTCTTTGTCTGTTCTTATTGATTTTGTTTCGAATCTCCATCCGTAGTTTCCGTAACTCGAATTGGCATGTTAAATCACTTTCCAAGACAAATGATCAATAAAATTGTTCTATTCATGCTTACTTGTTCACCAAGTGTACCCAAAATATGTTTTCAATTTGATATTTCATTTCGATTCCGATTTAACTTGTTTGAGTGTTGTTCCCAAATCTTCTAGCTCTAATTGGGATGTTCATTCAGATTCCTAAGGCCAACGATGAAGTAAACATTCTATTTAATCTTACTTGTTAACTAAGTCTCTCCAAAATTTGTTTTTGAGTTCACATTATCTGTCAGTTCGTACTCAATTTGTTTCGAATCTCCAACCGTAGCTTTTCTAACTCGAATTGGCATGTAAAATCACTTTCCAAGACAAATGATCAATAAAATTACTCTATTCATGCTTACTTGTTCACCAAGTCTATCCAAAATGTGTTTTCAATTTGATATTTCATTATGATTCCGATTCAACTTGTTTTGAGTGTTCTTCCCCAATCTTTTAGCTCTAATTGGGATGTTCATTCACATTTCAAAGGCCAACGATGAAGTAAACGTTCTATTTAATCTTTCGTGTTAACTAAGCCTCTCCAAAATTTGTTTTTGACTTCAAATTCTTTGTCAGTTCTTATTCAATTTGTTTCGAATCTCCATCTGTAGCTTTTCTAACCCGAATGGGCATGTAAAATCACTTTCCAAGACAACTGATCAATAAAATTGTTCTATTCTTGCTTACTTGTTCACTAAGTCTACCAAAAATGTGTTTTCAATTTGATATTTCATTATGATTGCGATTCAACTTGTTTTGAGTGTTCTTCCCAAATATTCTAGCTCTAATTGGGGTTTTCATTCACATTGCTAAGGCCAATGATGAATCAAATATTCTATTTAACCTTTCATGTTAAGTAAATCTCTCCAAAATTTATTTTTGACTTCCAATTCTATGTCAGTTCTTATTCAATTTGTTTCGAATCTCCATCCGTAGCTTTTCAAACTCGATTTGGCATGTTAAATCACTTTCCAAGACAAATGATCAATAAAATTGTTCTATTAATGCTTACTTGTTCACCAAGTCTACCCAAAATATGTTTTCAATTTGATATTTCATTTCGATTCTGATTTAACTTGTTTCGATTGTTCTTCCCAAATCTTCTAGCTCTAATTGGGATGTTCATTCACATTCCTAAGGCCAACGATGAAGCAAACATTCTATTTAATCTTACTTGTTAACTAAGTATCTCCAAAATTTGTTTTTGACTTCCAATTCTATGTCAGTTCTTATTCAATTTGTTTTGAATCTCCTTCCGGAGCTTTTCTAACTCGAATTGGCATGTTAAATCAGTTTCCAAGACAAATGATCAATAAAATTGCTCTATTCATGCTTACTTGTTCACCAGGTCTATCCAAAATTTGTTTTCAATTTGATATTTCATTATGATTCCGATTCAACTTGTTTTGAGTGTTCTTGCCAAATCTTTTAGCTCTAATTGGGGTGTTCATTCACATTCCTAAGGCCAATGATGCAGCAAATATTCTATTTAAGCTTTCGTGTTAACTAAGCCTCTCCAAAATTTGTTTTTGACTTCAAATTCTTTGTCAGTTCTTATTCAATTTGTTTCGAATCTCCATCCAGAGCTTTTCTAACCCAAATTGTGATGTTAAAATCCTTTCCAAGACAAATGATCAATAAAATTGCTCTATTCATGCTTACTTGTTCATCAAGTCTATCCAAAATGAGTTTTGAATTTGATATTTCATTATGATTGCGATTCAACTTGTTTTGAGTGTTCTTCCCAAATATTCTAGCTCTAATTGGGGTTTTCATTCACATTGCTAAGGCCAATGATGAATCAAATATTCTATTTAACCTTTCATGTTAACTAAATCTCTCCAAAATTTGTCTTTAACTTCACATTCTTTTTCAGTTCTTACTCAATTTGTTTTGAATCTCCATCTGTAGCTTTTCAAACTCGATTTGGCATGTTAAATCACTTTCCAAGACAAATGATCAAAAAATTGCTCTATTTAAGCTTACTTGTTCACCAAGTCTACCCAAAATGTGTTTTCAATTTTATATTTCATTTCAATGCCGATTGAATTATTTTGAGTGTTCTTCCCAAATCTTCTAGCTCTAATTAGGAAGTTCATTCACATTCCGAAGGCCAATGATGAAGCAAACATTGTATTTAAGCTTACTTGTTAACTAAGTCTCTCTCAAATTTATTTTTGACTTCCAATTCTTTGTCAGTTCTTATTCAATTTCTTTTGAATCTGCATCCGTAGCTTTTCTAACTCGAATTGGCATGTTAAATCACTTTCCAAGACAAATGATCAATAAAATTATTCTATTCATGCTTACTTGTTCACCAAGTCTACCCAAAATGTGTTTTCAATTTGATATTTCATTTTGATTCCGATTTAACTTGTTTCGATTATTCTTCCCAAATCTTCTAGCTCTAATTGGGATGTTCATTCACATTCCTAAGGCCAACGATGAAGCAAACATTCTATTTAATCTTACTTGTTAACTAAGTCTCTCCAAAATTTTTTTGTGACTTCACATTCTTTCTCATTTCTAACTCAATTTGTTTCGAATCTCCAACCGTAGCTTTTCAAACTCGATTTGGCAGGTTAAATCACTTTCCAAGACAAATGATCAAAAAAATTGCTCTATTTATGCTTATTTGTTCACCAAGTCTACGCAAAATGTGTTTTCAATTTTGTATTTCATTTTGATTCCGATTTAACTTGTTTCGATTGTTCTTCCCAAATCTTTTAGCTCTAATTGGGATGTTCATTCAGATTCCTAAGGCCAACGATGAAGCAAACATTCTATTTAATCTTATTTGTTAACTAAGTCTCTGTAAAATTTGTTTTTGACTTCCAATTCTTTGTCAGTTCTTATTCAATTTATTTCGAATCTCCAACCGTAGCTTTTCTAACTCGAATTGGCATGTTAAATCACTTTCCAAGACAAATGATCAATAAAATTGTTCTATTCATGCTTACTTGTTCACCAAGTCTACCCAAAATGTGTTTTCAATTTGATATTTCATTTTGATTCCGATTCAACTTATTTCGATTGTTCTTCCCAAATCTTCTAGCTCTAATTGGGATGTTCATTCACATTCCTAAGGCCAACGATGAAGCAAACATTCTATTTAATCTTACTTGTTAAGTAAATCTCTCCAAAATTTATTTTTGACTTCCAATTCTATGTTAGTTCTTATTCAATTTGTTTCGTATCTCCATCTGGAGCTTTCCTAACCCAAATTGTGATGTTAAATCACTTTCTAAGACAAATGATCAAAAAAATTACTCTATTTAAGCTTACTTGTTCACCAAGTCTACCCAAAATGTGTTTTCAATTTGATATTTCATTTTGATTCCGATTTAACTAGTTTCGATTGTTCTTCCAAAATCTTTTAGCTCTAATTGGGATGTTCATTCAGATTCCTAAGGCCAACGATGAAGCAAACATTCTATTTAATCTTACTTGTTAACTAAGTCTCTGCAAAATTTGTTTTTGACTTCCAATTCTATGACAGTTCTTATTCAATTTGTTTTCAATCTCCATCCGTAGCTTTTCTAACTCGATTTGGCATGTTAAATCACTTCCCAAGACAAATGATCAATAAAATTGCTCTATTCATGCTTACCTGTTCACCAAGTCCATCCAAAATGTGTTTTTATTTTGATATTTCATTTTGATTCCGATTCAACTTGTTTCAAGTGTTCTTCGTAAATCTTCTAGCTCTAATAGGGGTGTTCATTCACATTCCTAAGGCCAATGATGAAGCAAATATTCTATTTAAGCTGTCGTGTTAAATAAGTCTCTCCAAAATTTTTTTTGACTTAACATTCTTTAACAGTTCTTACTCAATTTGTTTCGAATCTCCATCTGGAGCTTTCCTAACCCAATTTGTCATGTTAAATCACTTTCTAAGACAAATGATCAAAAAAATTGCTCTATTTAAGCTTACTTGTTCACCAAGTCTACCCAAAATGTGTTTTCAATTTGATATTTCATTTTGATTCCGATTTAACTTGTTTCGATTGTTCTTCCCAAATCTTCTAGCTCTAATTGGGATGTTCATTCACATTCCTAAGGCCAAAGATGAAGCAAACATTCTATTTAATCTTACTTGTTAAGTAAATCTCTCCAAAATTTATTTTTGACTTCCAATTCTATGTCAGTTCTTATTCAATTTGTTTCGTATCTCCATCTGGAGCTTTCCTAACCCAAATTGGCATGTTAAATCACTTTCCAAGACAAATGATCAAAAAAATTACTCTATTTAAGCTTACTTGTTCACCAAGTCTACCCAAAATGTGTTTTCAATTTGATATTTCATTTTGATTCCGATTTAACTAGTTTCAATTGTTCTTCCCAAATCTTCTAGCTCTAATTGGGATGTTCATTCACATTCCTAAGGCCAACGATGAAGCAAACATTCTATTTAATCTTACTTGTTAACTAAGTCTCTCCAAAATTTTTTTGTGACTTCACATTCTTTCTCATTTCTAACTCAATTTGTTTCGAATCTCCAACTGTAGCTTTTCTAACTTGATTTGGCATGTTAAATCACTTTCCAAGACAAATGATCAAAAAAATTGCTCTATTTAAGCTTACTTGTTCACCAAGTCTACCCAAAATGTGTTTTCAATTTTATAATTCATTTCGATGCCGATTCAGTTGTTTTGAGTGTTCTTCCCAAATCTTCTAGCTCTAATTGGGATGTTCATTCACATTCCAAAGGCCAATGATGAAGCAAACATTGTATTTAAGCTTTCTTGTTAACTAAGTCTCTCTAAAATTTATTTTTGACTTCCAATTCTATGTCAGTTCTTATTCAATTTGTTTCAATTCTCCAACTGTAGCTTTTCTAACTCGAATTGGCATGTTAAATCACTTTCCAAGACAAATGATCAATAAAATTATTCTATTCATGCTTACTTGTTCACCAAGTCTACCCAAATGTGTTTTCAATTTGATATTTCATTTCGATTCCGATTTAACTTATTTCGATTGTTCTTCCCAAATCTTCTAGCTCTAATTGGGATGTTCATTGACATTCCTAAGGCCAACGATGAAGCAAACATTCTATTTAATCTTACTTGTTAAGTAAATCTCTCCAAAATTTATTTTTAACTTCCAATTCTATGTCAGTTCTTATTCAATTTGTTCCGTATCTCCATCTGGAGCTTTCCTAACCCAAATTGTGATGTTAAATCACTTGCTAAGACAAATGATCAAAAAAATTACTCTATTTAAGCTTACTTGTTCACCAAGTCTACCCAAAATGTGTTTTCAATTTGATATTTCATTTTAATTCCGACTTAACTAGTTTCGATTGTTCTTCCCAAATCTTTTAGCTCTAATTGGGATGTTCATTCACATTCCTAAGGCCAATGATGAAGCAAACATTCTATTTAATCTTACTTGTTAACTAAGTCTCTGCAAAATTTGTTTTTGACTTCCAATTCTTTGTCAGTTCTTATTCAATTTATTTCGAATCTCCAACTGTAGCTTTTCTAACTCGAATTGGCATGTTAAATCACTTTCCAAGACAAATGATCAATAAAATTATTCTATTCATGCTTACTTGTTCACCAAGTCTACCCAAAATGTGTTTTCAATTTGATATTTCATTTTAATTCCGATTTAACTTGTTTCGATTGTTCTTCCCAAATCTTCTAGCTCTAATTGGGATGTTTATTCACATTCCTAAGGCCAACAATGAAGCAAACATTCTATTTAATCTTACTTGTTAACTAAGTCCCTCCAAAATTTTTTTGTGACTTCACATTCTTTCTCATTTCTAACTCAATTTGTTCGAATCCCCAACCGTAGATTTTCTAACTCGAATTGGCATGTTAAATCACTTTCCAAGACAAAATGATCAATAAAATTGTTCTATTCATGCTTACTTGTTCACCACGTCTACCCAAAATGTGTTTTCAATTTGATATTTCATTTTGATTCCGATTTAACTAGTTTCGATTGTTCTTTCCAAATCTTCTAGCTCTAATTGGGATGTTTATTCACATTCCTAAGGCCAACAATGAAGCAAACATTCTATTTAAGCTTACTTGTTCACTAAGTCTCTCCAAAATTTATTTTTGACTTCACATTATTTCTCATTTCTAACTCAATTTGTTTCGAATCTCCAACCGTAGATTTTCTAACTCGAATTGGCATGTTAAATCACTTTCCAAGACAAATGATCAAAAAAATTGCTCTATTTAAGCTTACTTGTTCACCAAGTCTACCCAAAATGTGTTTTCAATTTGATATTGCATTTTGATTCTGATTTAACTAGTTTCAATTGTTCTTCCCAAATCTTCTAGCTCTAATTGGGATGTTCATTCAGATTCCTAAGGCCAACGATGAAGGAAACATTCTATTTAATCTTACTTGTTAACTAAGTCTCTCCAAAATTTTTTTTTGACTTCACATTCTATGTCAGTTCTTATTCAATTTGTTTCGTATCTCCATCCGGAGCTTTTCTAACCCAAATTGTCATGTTAAATCACTTTCTAAGACAAATGATCAAAAAAATTGCTCTATTTAAGCTTACTTGTTCACCAAGTCTACCCAAAATGTGTTTTCAATTTTATATTTCATTTTGACTCCGATTAAGCTTGTTTTGAGTGTTCTTCCCAAATATTCTAGGTGTAATTAGGATGTTCATTCACATTTCTAAGGCCAATGATGAAGCAAACATTGTATTTAAGCTTACTTGTTAACTAAGTCTCTCTACAATTTATTTTTGACTTTCAATTCTTTGTCAGTTCTTATTGAATTTGTTTTGAATCTGCATCCATAGCTTTTCTAACTCGAATTGGCATGTTAAATCACTTTCCAAGATAAATGATCAATAAAATTGTTCTATTCATGCTTACTTGTTCACCAAGTCTACCCAAAATATGTTTTCAATTTGATATTTCATTTCGATTCCGATTTAACTTGTTTCGATTGTTCTTCCCAAATCTTCTAGCTCTAATTGGGATGTTCATTCACATTCCTAAGGCCAACGATGAAGCAAACATTCTATTTAATCTTACTTGTTAAGTAAATCTCTCCAAAAAAAATTTTTGACTTCCAATTCTATGTCAGTTCTTATTCAATTCGTTTCGAATCTCCATACGGAGCTTTTCTAACGCAAATTGTCATGTTAAATCACTTTCCAAGACAAATGATCAATAAAATTGTTCTATTCATGCTTACTTGTTCACCACGTCTACCCAAAATGTGTTTTCAATTTGATATTTCATTTTGATTCCGATTTAACTAGTTTCGATTGTTCTTTCCAAATCTTCTAGCTCTAATGGGATGTTCATTCACATTCCTAAGGCCAACGATGAAGCAAACATTCTATTTAATCTTACTTGTTAAGTAAATCTCTCCAAAATTTGTTTTTGACTTCCAATTCTATGTCAGTTCTTATTCAATTCGTTTCGAATCTCCATCCGGAGCTTTTCTAACCCAAATTGTCATGTTAAATCACTTTCCAAGACAAATGATCAATAAAATTGCTCTAGTCATGCTTACCTGTTCACCAAGTCCATCCAAAATGTGTTTTTATTTTGTTATTTCATTTTGATTCCGATTCAACTTGTTTCGAGTGTTCTTCCTAAATCTTCTAGCTCTAATGGGGGTGTTCATTCACATTCCTAAGGCCAATGATGAAGCAAATATTCTATTTAAGCTTACGTGTTAAATAAGGCTCTCCAAAATTTGTTTTTGACTTCACATTCTTTGTCAGTTCTTACTCAATTTGTTTCAAAACTCCAACCGTAGCTTTTCTAACTCGAATTAGCATGTTAAATCACTTTCCAAGACAAATGATCAAAAACATTGCTCTATTTATGCTTACTTGTTCACCAAGTCTGCCCAAAATGTGTTTTCAATTTTATATTTCATTTTGACTCCGATTAAGCTTGTTTTGAGTGTTCTTCCCAAATCTTCTAGCTCTAATTAAGATGTTCATTCACATTCCTAAGGCCAATGATGAAGCAAACATTGTATTTAAGCTTACTTGTTAACTAAGTCTCTCCAAAATTTTTTTGTGAGTTCACATTCTTTCTCATTTCTAACTCAATTTGTTTCGAATCTCCAACCGTAGCTTTTCTAACTCGATTTGGCATGTTAAATCACTTTCCAAGACAAATGATCAAAAAAATTGCTCTATTTAAGCTTACTTGTTCACCAAGTCTACCCAAAATGTGTTTTCAATTTTATAATTCATTTCGATGCCGATTCAGTTGTTTTGAGTGTTCTTCCCAAATCTTCTAGCTCTAATTGGGAAGTTCATTCACATTCCGAAGGCCAATGATGAAGCAAACATTGTATTTAAGCTTACTTGTTAACTAAGTCTCTCTAAAATTTATTTTTGACTTCCAATTCTATGTCAGTTCTTATTCAATTTGTTTCGAATCTCCAACTGTAGCTTTTCTAACTCGAATTGGCATGTGAAATCACTTTCCAAGACAAATGATCAATAAAATTATTCTATTCATGCTTACTTGTTCACCAAGTCTACCCAAAATGTGTTTTCAATTTGATATTTCATTTTAATTCCGATTTAACTTGTTTCGATTGTTCTTCCCAAATCTTCTAGCTCTAATTGGGATGTTCATTCACATTCCTAAGGCCAACGATGAAGCAAACATTCTATTTAATCTTACTTGTTAACTAAGTCTCTCCAAAATTTTTTTGTGACTTCACATTCTTTCTCATTTCTAACTCAATTTTTTTCGAATCTCCATCCGTAGCTTTTCTAACTCGATTTGGCATGTTAAATCACTTTCCAAGACAAATGATCAAAAAAATTGCTCTATTTAAGCTTACTTGTTCACCAAGTCTACCCAAAATGTGTTTTCAATTTTATAATTCATTTCGATGCCGATTTAACTTGTTTTGATTGTTCTTCCCAAATCTTCTAGCTCTAATTGGGATGTTTATTCACATTCCTAAGGCCAACAATGAAGCAAACATTCTATTTAAGCTTACTTGTTCACTAAGTCTCTCCAAAATTTATTTTTGACTTCACATTCTTTCTCATTTCTAACTCAATTTGTTTCGAATCTCCAACCGTAGCTTTTCTAACTCGAATTGGCATGTAAAATCACTTTCCAAGACAAATGATCAAAAAAATTGCTCTATTTATGCTTTCTTGTTCACCAAGTCTACCCAAAATGTGTTTTCAATTTGATATTGCATTTTGATTCCGATTTAACTAGTTTCAATTGTTCTTCCCAAATCTTCTAGCTCTAATTGGGATGTTCATTCAGATTCCTAAGGCCAACGATGAAGGAAACATTCTATTTAATCTTACTTGTTAACTAAGTCTCTCCAAAATTTTTTTTTGACTTCACATTCTATGTCAGTTCTTATTCAATTTGTTTCGTATCTCCATCCGGAGCTTTTCTAACCCAAATTGTCATGTTAAATCACTTTCTAAGACAAATGATCAAAAAAATTGCTCTATTTAAGCTTACTTGTTCACCAAGTCTACCCAAAATGTGTTTTCAATTTTATAATTCATTTCGATGCCGATTTAACTTGTTTCGATTGTTCTTCCCAAATCTTCTAGCTCTAATTGGGATGTTTATTCACATTCCTAAGGCCAACAATGAAGCAAACATTCTATTTAAGCTTACTTGTTCACTAAGTCTCTCCAAAATTTATTTTTGACTTCACATTCTTTCTCATTTCTAACTCAATTTGTTTCGAATCTCCAACCGTAGTTTTTCTAACTCGATTTGGCATGTTAAATCACTTTCCAAGACAAATGATCAAAAAAATTGCTCTATTTAAGCTTACTTGTTCACCAAGTCTACCCAAAATGTGTTTTCAATTTGATATTGCATTTTGATTCCGATTTAACTAGTTTCAATTGTTCTTCCCAAATCTTCTAGCTCTAATTGGGATGTTCATTCAGATTCCTAAGGCCAACGATGAAGGAAACATTCCATTTAATCTTACTTGTTAACTAAGTCTCTCCAAAATTTTTTTTTGACTTCACATTCTATGTCTGTTCTTATTCAATTTGTTTCGTATCTCCATCCGGAGCTTTTCTAACCCAAATTGTCATGTTAAATCACTTTCTAAGACAAATGATCAAAAAAATTGCTCTATTTAAGCTTACTTGTTCACCAAGTCTACCCAAAATGTGTTTTCAATTTTATATTTCATTTCGATGCCGATTGAATTGTTTTGAGTGTTCTTCCCTAATCTTCTAGCTCTAATTAGGAAGTTCATTCACATTTCGAAGGCCAATGATGAAGCAAACATTGTATTTAAGCTTACTTGTTAACTAAGTCTCTCTACAATTTATTTTTGACTTTCAATTCTTTGTCAGTTCTTATTGAATTTGTCTTGAATCTGCATCCGTAGCTTTTCTAACTCGAATTGGCATGTTAAATCACTTTCCAAGATAAATGATCAATAAAATTGTTCTATTCATGCTTACTGGTTCACCAAGTCTACCCAAAATGTGTTTTCAATTTGATATTTCATTTTGATTCCGATTTAACTTGTTTCGATTGTTCTTCCCAAATCTTCTAGCTGTAATTGGGATGTTCATTCACATTCCTAAGGCCAATGATGAAGCAAACATTCTATTTAATCTTACTTGTTAAGTAAATCTCTCCAAAAAAATTTTTTGACTTCCAATTCTATGTCAGTTCTTATTCAATTCGTTTCGAATCTCCATACGGAGCTTTTCTAACGCAAATTGTCATGTTAAATCACTTTCCAAGATAAATGATCAATAAAATTGTTCTATTCATGCTTACTTGTTCACCACGTCTACCCAAAATGTGTTTTCAATTTGATATTTCATTTTGATTCCAATTTAACTAGTTTCGATTGTTCTTTCCAAATCTTCTAGCTCTAATGGGATGTTCATTCACATTCCTAAGGCCAACGATGAAGCAAACATTCTATTTAATCTTACTTGTTAAGTAAATCTCTCCAAAAAAATTTTTTGACTTCCAATTCTATGTCAGTTCTTATTCAATTCGTTTCGAATCTCCATCCGGAGCTTTTCTAACCCAAATTGTCATGTTAAATCACTTTCCAAGACAAATGATCAATAAAATTGCTCTAGTCATGCTTACCTGTTCACCAAGTCCATCCAAAATGTGTTTTTATTTTGATATTTCATTTTGATTCCGATTCAACTTGTTTCGAGTGTTCTTCCTAAATCTTCTAGCTCTAATGGGGGTGTTCATTCACATTCCTAAGGCCAATGATGAAGCAAATATTCTATTTAAGCTTACGTGTTAAATAAGGCTCTCCAAAATTTGTTTTTGACTTCACATTCTTTAACAGTTCTTACTCAATTTGTTTCAAAACTCCAACCGTAGCTTTTCTAACTCGAATTAGCATGTTAAATCACTTTCCAAGACAAATGATCAAAAACATTGCTCTATTTATGCTTACTTGTTCACCAAGTCTGCCCAAAATGTGTTTTCAATTTTATATTTCATTTTGATTCCGATTGAATTGTTTTGAGTGTTCTTCCCAAATCTTCTAGCTCTAATTAGGAATTTCATTCACATTCCGAAGGCCAATGATGAAGCAAACATTGTATTTAAGCTTACTTGTTAACTAAGTCTCTCCAAAATTTTTTTGTGAGTTCACATTCTTTCTCATTTCTAACTCAATTTGTTTCGAATCTCCAACCGTAGCTTTTCTAACTCGATTTGGCATGTTAAATCACTTTCCAAGACAAATGATCAAAAAAATTGCTCTATTTAAGCTTACTTGTTCACCAAGTCTACCCAAAATGTGTTTTCAATTTTATAATTCATTTCGATGCCGATTCAGTTGTTTTGAGTGTTCTTCCCAAATCTTCTAGCTCTAATTGGGAAGTTCATTCACATTCCGAAGGCCAATGATGAAGCAAACATTGTATTTAAGCTTACTTGTTAACTAAGTCTCTCTAAAATTTATTTTTGACTTCCAATTCTATGTCAGTTCTTATTCAATTTGTTTCGAATCTCCAACTGTAGCTTTTCTAACTCGAATTGGCATGTGAAATCACTTTCCAAGACAAATGATCAATAAAATTATTCTATTCATGCTTACTTGTTCACCAAGTCTACCCAAAATGTGTTTTCAATTTGATATTTCATTTTAATTCCGATTTAACTTGTTTCGATTGTTCTTCCCAAATCTTCTAGCTCTAATTGGGATGTTCATTCACATTCCTAAGGCCAACGATGAAGCAAACATTCTATTTAATCTTACTTGTTAACTAAGTCTCTCCAAAATTTTTTTGTGAGTTCACATGCTTTCTCATTTCTAACTCAATTTGTTTCAAATCTCCAACCGTAGCTTTTCTAACTCGATTTGGCATGTTAAATCACTTTCCAAGACAAATGATCAAAAAAATTGCTCTATTTAAGCTTACTTGTTCACCAAGTCTACCCAAAATGTGTTTTCAATTTTATAATTCATTTCGATGCCGATTTAACTTGTTTCGATTGTTCTTCCCAAATCTTCTAGCTCTAATTGGGATGTTCATTCACATTCCTAAGGCCAACGATGAAGCAAACATTCTATTTAAGCTTACTTGTTAACTAAGTCTCTCCAAAATTTATTTTTGACTTCACATTCTTTCTCATTTGTTGCTCAATTTGTTTCGAATCTCCAACCGTAGATTTTCTAACTCGAATTGGCATGTTAAATCACTTTCCAAGACAAATGATCAAAAAAATTGCCCTATTTAAGCTTACTTGTTCACCAAGTCTACCCAAAATGTGTTTTCAATTTGATATTGCATTTTGATTCCGATTTAACTAGTTTCAATTGTTCTTCCCAAATCTTCTAGCTCTAATTCGGATGTTCATTCAGATTCCTAAGGCCAACGATGAAGGAAACATTCTATTTAATCTTACTTGTTAACTAAGTCTCTCCAAAATTTATTTTTGACTTCACATTCTATGTCAGTTCTTATTCAATTTTTTTCGTATCTCCATCCGGAGCTTTTCTAACCCAAATTGTCATGTTAAATCACTTTCGAAGACAAATGATCAAAAAAATTGCTCTATTTAAGCTTACTTGTTCACCAACTCTACCCAAAATGTGTTTTCAATTTTATAATTCATTTCGATGCCGATTCAATTGTTTTGACAGTTCTTCCCAAATCTTCTAGCTCTAATTGGGAAGTTCATTCACATTCCGAAGGCCAATGATGAAGCAAACATTGTATTTAAGCTTACTTGTTAACTAAGTCTCTCTAAAATTTATTTTTGACTTCCAATTCTATGTCAGTTCTTATTCAATTTGTTTTGAATCTCCAACTGTAGCTTTTCTAACTCGAATTAGCATGTTAAATCACTTTCCAAGACAAATGATCAAAAAAATTGCTCTATTTAAGCTTACTTGTTCACCAAGTCTACCCAAAATGTGTTTTCAATTTGATATTTCATTTTGATTCCGATTTAACTAGTTTCAATTGTTCTTCCCAAATCTTCTAGCTCTAATTGGGATGTTCATTCACATTCCTAAGGCCAACGATGAAGGAAACATTCTATTTAATCCTACTTGTTAACTAAGTCTCTCCAAAATTTTTTTGTGACTTCACATTCTTTCTCATTTCTAACTCAATTTGTTTCGAATCTCCAACCGTAGATTTTCTAACTCGAATTGGCATGTTAAATCACTTTCCAAGACAAATGATCAAAAAAATTGCTCTATTTAAGCTTACTTGTTCACCAAGTCTACCCAAAATGTGTTTTCAATTTGATATTTCATTTTGATTCCGATTTAACTAGATTCAATTGTTCTTCCCAAATCTTCTTGCTCTAATTGGGATGTTCATTCAGATTCCTAAGGCCAACGATGAAGCAAACATTCTATTTAATCTTACTTGTTAAGTAAGTCTCTCCAAATTTTTTTTTTGACTTCTAATTCTATGTCAGTTCTTATTCAATTTGTTTCGAATCTCTAACCGTAGCTTTTCTAACTCGAATTGGCATGTTAAATCACTTTCCAAGACAAATGATCAAAAATATTGCTCTATTTAAGTTTACTTGTTCACCAAGTTTACCCAAAATGTGTTTTCAATTTTATATTTCATTTCAATGCCGATTGAATTGTTTTGAGTGTTCTTCCCAAATCTTCTAGCTCTAATTAGGAAGTTCATTCACATTCCGAAGGCCAATGATGAAGCAAACATTGTATTTAAGCTTACTTGTTAACTAAGTCTCTCTAAAATTTATTTTTGACTTCCAATTCTTTGTCAGTTCTTATTCAATTTGTTTTGAATCTGCATCTGTAGCTTTTCTAACTCGAATTGGCGTGTTAAATCACTTTCCAAGACATATTTTCAATAAAATTGTTCTATTCATGCTTAATTGTTCACCAAGTCCATCCAAAATGTGTTTTTATTTTGATATTTCATTTTGATTCCGATTCAACTTGTTTCGAATGTTCTTCCTAAATCTTCTTGCTCTAATGGGGGTGTTCATTCACATTCCTAAGGCCAATGATGAAGCAAATATTCTATTTAAGCTTACGTGTTATCTAAGTCTCTCCAAAATTTGTTTTTGACTTTCCATTCTTTAACAGTTCTTACTCAATTTGTTTCGAATCTCCATCCGTAGCATTTCTAACTCGAATTGGCATGCTAAATCACTTTCCAAGACAAATGATCAATAAAATTATTCTATTCATGCTTACTTGTTCACCAAGTCTACCCAAAATGTGTTCTCAATTGGATATTTCATTTCGATTTCGATTTAAGTTGTTTCGATTGTTCTTCCCAAATCGTCTAGCTGTAATTGGTATGTTCATTCAGATTCCTAAGGCCAACGATGAAGCAAACATTCTCTTTAATCTTACTTGTTAACTAAGTCTCTCCAAAATTTATTTTTGACTTCCACTTCTTTGTTAGTTGTTCTTCAATTTGTTTTGAATCTCCATCCATAGCTTTTCTAACTCGAATTGGCATGTTAAATCACTTTCCAAGACAAATGATCACTAAAATTGTTCTATTCATGCTTACTTGTTCACTAAGTCTACCCAAAATGTGTTTTCAATTTGATATTTCATTTCGATTCTGATTCAATTGTTTTGAGTGTTCTTCCCAAATCTTCTACCTCTAATTGGGATGTTCATTTACATTCCTAAGCCCAACGATGAAGCAAACATTCTACTTAATCTTACTTGTTAAGTAAATCTCTCCAAAATTTATTTTTGACTTCCAATTCTATGTCAGTTCTTATTCAATTTGTTTCGTATCTCCATCCGGAGCTTTTCTAACCCAAATTCTCATGTTAAATCACTTTCCAAGACAAATGATCAATAAAATTATTCTATTCATGCTTACTTGTTCACCAAGTCTACCCAAAATGTGTTTTCAATTTGATATTTCATTTTGATTCCGATTTAACTTGTTTCGCTTGTTCTTCCCAAATCTTCCAGCTCTAATTGGGATGTTCATTCACATTCCTAAGGCCAACGCTGAAGCAAACATTCTATTTAATCTTACTTGTTCAGTAAATCACTCCAAAATTTTTTTTTGACTTCCAATTCTATGTCAGTTCTTATTCAATTTGTTTCGTATCTCCATCCGGAGCTTTTCTAACCCAAATTCTCAGGTTAAATCACTTTCCAAGACAAATGATCAATAAAATTCTTCTATTCATGCTTACTTGTTCACCAAGTCTACCTAAAATGTGTTTTCATTTTGATATTTCATTTTGATTCTGATTTAACTTGTTTCGATTGTTCTTCCCAAATCTTCTTGCTCTAATTGGGATGTTCATTCAGATTCCTAACGCCAACGACGAAGCAAACATTCTATTTAATCTTACTTGTTAAGTAAATCTCTCCAAAATTTATTTTTGACTTCCAATTCTATGTCAGTTCTTATTCAATTTGTTTCGTATCTCCATCCGGAGCTTTTCTAACCCAAATTGTCATGTTAAATCACTTTCCAAGACAAATGATCAATAAAATTGTTCTATTCATGCTTACTTGTTCACCAAGTCTACCCAAAATGTGTTTTCAATTTGATATTTCATTTTGATTCCGATTTAACTTGTTTCGATTGTTCTTCCCAAATCTTCTTGCTCTAATTGGGATGTTCATTCAGATTCCTAAGGCCAACGACGAGGCAAACATTCTATTTAATCTTACTTGTTAAGTAAATCTCTTCAAAATTTATTTTTCACTTCCAATTCTATGTCAGTTCTTATTCAATTTGTTTCGTATCTCCATCCGGAGCTTTTCTAACCCAAATTGTCATGTTAAATCACTTTCCAAGACAAATGATCAATAAAATTGTTCTATTCATCCTTACTTGTTCACCAAGTCTACCCAAAATGTGTTTTCAATTTGATATTTCATTTTGATTCCGAATTAACTTGTTTCGATTGTTCTTCCCAAATCTTCCAGCTCTAATTGGGATGTTCATTCACATTCCTAAGGCCAACGAAGAAGCAAACATTCTATTTAATCTTACTTGTTAAGTAAATCTCTCCAAAATTTTTTTTTGACTTCCAATTCTATGTCATTTCTTATTCAATTTGTTTCGTATCTCCATCCGGAGCTTTCCTAACCCAAATTGTCATGTTAAATCACTTTCTAAGACAAATGATAAAAAAAATTGCTCTATTTAAGCTTACTTGTTCACCAAGTCTACCCAAAATGTGTTTTCAATTTGATATTTCATTTTGATTCCGATTTAACTAGTTTCAATTGTTCTTCCCAAATCTTCTAGGTCTAATTGGGATGTTCATTCAGATTCCTAAGGCCAACGATGAAGCAAACATTCTATTTAATCTTCCTTGTTAACTAAGTCTCTCCAAAATTTTTTTTTGACTTCACATTCTTTCTCATTTCTAACTCAAATTGTTTCGAATCTCCAACCGTAGATTTTCTAACTAGAATTGGCATGTTAAATCACTTTCTAAGACAAATGATCAAAAAAATTGCTCTATTTAATCTTACTTGTTCACCAAGTCTACCCAAAATGTGTTTTCAATTTTATATTTCATTTCGATGCCGATTGAATTGTTTTGAGTGTTCTTCCCAAATCTTCTAGCTCTAATTGAGAAATTCATTCACATTCCGAAGGCCAATGATGAAGCAAACATTGTATTTAAGCTTACTTGTTAACAAAGCCTCTCTAAAATTTATTTTGACTTCCAATTCTTTGTCAGTTCTTATTCAATTTGTTTTGAATCTTCATCCGTAGCTTTTCTAACTCGAATTGGAATGTTAAATCACTTTCCAAGACAAATGATCAATAAAATTGTTCTATTCATGCTTACTTGTTCACCAAGTCTACCCAAAATGTGTTTTCAATTTGATATTTCATTTTGATTCCTATTTAACTTGTTTCGATTGTTCTTCCCAAATCTTCTTGCTCTAATTGGGATGTTCATTCAGATTCCTAAGGCCAACGACGAAGCAAACATTCTATTTAATCTTACTTGTTAAGTAAATCTCTCCAAAATTTATTTTTGACTTCCAATTCTATGTCAGTTCTTATTCAATTTTTTTCGTATCTCCATCCAGAGCATTTCTAACCCAAATTGTCATGTTAAATCACTTTCCAAGACAAATGATCAATAAAATTGTTCTATTCATCCTTACTTGTTCACCAAGTCTACCCAAAATGTGTTTTCAATTTGATATTTCATTTTGATTCCGATTTAACTTGTTTCGATTGTTCTTCCCAAATCTTCCAGCTCTAATTGGGATGTTCATTCACATTCCTAAGGCCAACGAGGAAGCAAACATTCTATTTAATCTTACTTGTTAAGTAAATCTCTCCAAAATTTTTTTTTGACTTCCAATTCTATGTCAGTTCTTATTCAATTTGTTTCGTATCTCCATCCGGAGCTTTCCTAACCCAAATTGTCATGTTAAATCACTTTCTAAGACAAATGATCAAAAAAATTGCTCTATTTAAGCTTACTTGTTCACCAAGTCTACCCAAAATGTGTTTTCAATTTGATATTTCATTTTGATTCCGATTTAACTAGTTTCAATTGTTCTTCCCAAATCTTCTAGGTCTAATTGGGATGTTCATTCAGATTCCTAAGGCCAACGATGAAGCAAACATTCTATTTAATCTTCCTTGTTAACTAAGTCTCTCCAAAATTTTTTTTTGACTTCACATTCTTTCTCATTTCTAACTCAAATTGTTTCGAATCTCCAACCGTAGATTTTCTAACTAGAATTGGCATGTTAAATCACTTTCTAAGACAAATGATCAAAAAAATTGCTCTATTTAATCTTACTTGTTCACCAAGTCTACCCAAAATGTGTTTTCAATTTTATATTTCATTTCGATGCCGATTGAATTGTTTTGAGTGTTCTTCCCAAATCTTCTAGCTCTAATTGAGAAATTCATTCACATTCCGAAGGCCAATGATGAAGCAAACATTGTATTTAAGCTTACTTGTTAACAAAGCCTCTCTAAAATTTATTTTGACTTCCAATTCTTTGTCAGTTCTTATTCAATTTGTTTTGAATCTTCATCCGTAGCTTTTCTAACTCGAATTGGAATGTTAAATCACTTTCCAAGACAAATGATCAAAAAAATTGCTCTATTTAAGCTTACTTGTTCACCAAGTCTACCCAAAATGTGTTTTCAATTTTATATTTCATTTTGATGCCGATTGAATTGTTTTGAGTGTTCTTCCCAAATCTTCTAGCTCTAATTGAGAAATTCATTCACATTCCGAAGGCCAATGATGAAGCAAACATTGTATTTAAGCTTACTTGTTAACAAAGCCTCTCCAAAATTTTTTTTTGACTTCACATTCTTTCTCATTTCTAACTCAATTTGTTTCGAATCTCCAACCGTAGATTTTCTAACTAGAATTGGCATGTTAAATCACTTTCCAAGACAAATGATCAAAAAAATTGCTCTATTTAAGCTTACTTGTTCACCAAGTCTACCCAAAATGTGTTTTCAATTTTATATTTCATTTCGATGCCGATTGAATTGTTTTGAGTGTTCTTCCCAAATCTTCTAGCTCTAATTGAGAAATTCATTCACATTCCGAAGGCCAATGATGAAGCAAACATTGTATTTAAGCTTACTTGTTAACAAAGCCTCTCTAAAATTTATTTTGACTTCCAATTCTTTGTCAGTTCTTATTCAATTTGTTTTGAATCTTCATCCGTAGCTTTTCTAACTCGAATTGGAATGTTAAATCACTTTCCAAGACAAATGATCAAAAAAATTGCTCTATTTAAGCTTACTTGTTCACCAAGTCTACCCAAAATGTGTTTTCAATTTTATATTTCATTTTGATGCCGATTGAATTGTTTTGAGTGTTCTTCCCAAATCTTCTAGCTCTAATTGAGAAATTCATTCACATTCCGAAGGCCAATGATGAAGCAAACATTGTATTTAAGCTTACTTGTTAACAAAGCCTCTCCAAAATTTTTTTTTGACTTCACATTCTTTCTCATTTCTAACTCAATTTGTTTCGAATCTCCAACCGTAGATTTTCTAACTAGAATTGGCATGTTAAATCACTTTCCAAGACAAATGATCAAAAAAATTGCTCTATTTAAGCTTACATGTTCACCATGTCTACCCAAAATGTGTTTTCAATTTTATATTTCATTTTGATGCCGATTGAATTGTTTTGAGTGTTCTTCCCAAATCTTCTAGCTCTAATTGAGAAATTCATTCACATTCCGAAGGCCAATGATGAAGAAAACATTGTATTTAAGCTTACTTGTTAACAAAGTCTCTCTAAAATTTATTTTTGACTTCCAATTCTTTGTCAGTTCTTATTCAATTTGTTTTGAATCGGCATCCGTAGCTTTTCTAACTCGAATTGGCATGTTAAATCACTTTCCAAGTCAAATGATCAATAAAATTATTCTATTCATGCTCACTTGTTCACCAAGTCTACCCAAAACGTGTTTTCAATTTGATATTTCATTTCGATTCCGATTTAACTTGTTTCGATTGTTCTTCCCAAATCTTCCATCTCTAATTGGGATGTTCATTCACATTCCTAAGGCCAACGAGGAAGCAAACATTCTAGTTAATCTTACTTGTTAAGTAAATCTCTCCAAAATTTTTTTTTGACTTCCAATTCTATGTCAGTTCTTATTCAATTTGTTTCGTATCTCCATCCGGAGCTTTCCTAACCCAAATTGTCATGTTAAATCACTTTCTAAGACAAATGATCAAAAAAATTGCTCTATTTAAGCTTACTTGTTCACCAAGTCTACCCAAAATGTGTTTTAATTTGATATTTCATTTTGATTCCGATTTAACTTGTTTCGATTGTTCTTCCCAAATCTTCCAGCTCTAATTGGGATGTTCATTCAGATTCTGAAGGCCAACGTTGAAGCAAACATTCTATTTAATCTTACTTGTTAAGTAAATCTCTCCAAAATTATTTTTGACTTCCAATTCTATGTCAGTTCTTAGTCAATTTGTTTCGAATCTCTAACCGTAGCTTTTCTAACTCGAATTGGCATGTTAAATCACTTTCCAAGACAAATGATCAAAAAAATTGCTCTATTTAAGCTTACTTGTTCACCAAGTCTACCCAAAATGTGTTTTCAATTTTATATTTCATTTCGATGCCGATTGAATTGTTTTGAGTGTTCTTCCCAAATCTTCTAGCTCTAATTGGGATGTTCATTCAGATTCTTAGGGCCAACGATGAAGCAAACATTCTATTTAATCTTACTTGTTAAGTAAATCTCTCCAAAATTTATTTTTGACTTCCAATTCTATGTCAGTTCTTATTCAATTTGTTTCGTATCTCCATCCGGAGCTTTTCTAACCCAAATTGTCATGTTAAATCACTTTCCAAGACAAATGATCAATAAAATTGTTCTATTCATGCTTACTTGTTCACCAAGTCTACCCAAAATGTGTTTTCAATTTAATCTTTCATTTTGATTCCGATTTAACTTGTTTCGATTGTTCTTCCCAAATCTTCTAGCTCTAATTGGGATGTTCATTCAGATTCCTAAGGCCAACGACGAAGCAAACATTCTATTTAATCTTACTTGTTAAGTAAATCTCTCCAAAATTTATTTTTGACTTCCAATTCTATGTCAGTTCTTATTCAATTCGTTTCGTATCTCCATCCGGAGCTTTTCTAACCCAAATTGTCATGTTAAATCACTTTCCAAGACACATGATCAATAAAATTGTTCTATTCATGCTTAATTGTTCACCAAGTCTACCCAAAATGTGTTTTAAATTTGATTTTTCATTTTGATTCCGATTTAACTTGTTTCGATTGTTCTTCCCAAATCTTCTAGCTCTAATTGGGATGTTCATTCAGATTCCTAAGGCCAACGATGAAGCAAACATTCTATTTAATCTTCCTTGTTTACCAAGTCTCTCCAAAATTTTTTTTTGACCTCACATTCTTTCTCATTTCTAACTCAATTTGTTTCAAATCTCCAACCGTAGATTTTCTAACTAGAATTGGCATGTTAAATCACTTTCCAAGACAAATGATCAAAAAAATTGCTCTATTTAAGCTTACTTGTTCACCAAGTCTACCCAAAATGTGTTTTCAATTTTTTATTTCATTTTGATGCCGATTGAATTGTTTTGAGTGTTCTTCCCAAATCTTCTAGCTCTAATTGAGAAATTCATTTACATTCCGAAGGCCAATGATGAAGCAAACATTGTATTTAAGCTTACTTGTTAACAAAGCCTCTCTAAAATTTATTTTGACTTCCAATTCTTTGTCAGTTCTTATTCAATTTGTTTTGAATCTTCATCCGTAGCTTTTCTAACTCGAATTGGAATGTTAAATCACTTTCCAAGACAAATGATCAAAAAAATTGCTCTATTTAAGCTTACTTGTTCACCAAGTCTACCCAAAATGTGTTTTCAATTTTATATTTCATTTTGATGCCGATTGAATTGTTTTGAGTGTTCTTCCCAAATCTTCTAGCTCTAATTGAGAAATTCATTCACATTCCGAAGGCCAATGATGAAGCAAACATTGTATTTAAGCTTACTTGTTAACAAAGCCTCTCCAAAATTTTTTTTTGACTTCACATTCTTTCTCATTTCTAACTCAATTTGTTTCGAATCTCCAACCGCAGATTTTCTGACTAGAATTGGCATGTTAAATCACTTTCCAAGACAAATGATCAAAAAAATTGCTCTATTTAAGCTTACTTGTTCACCAAGTCTACCCAAAATGTGTTTTCAATTTTATATTTCATTTTGATGCCGATTGAATTGTTTTGAGTGTTCTTCCCAAATCTTCTAGCTCTAATTGAGAAATTCATTCACATTCCGAAGGCCAATGATGAAGAAAACATTGTATTTAAGCTTACTTGTGAACAAAGCCTCTCTAAAATTTATTTTTGACTTCCAATTCTTTGTCAGTTCTTATTCAATTTGTTTTGAATCTTCATCTGTAGCTTTTCTAACTCGAATTGGCGAGTTAAATCACTTTCCAAGACATATTATCAATAAAATTGTTCTATTCATGCCTACTTGTTCACCAAGTCTACCCAAAATGTGTTTTCAATGTGATATTTCATTTCGATTCCGATTCAACTTGTTTCGAGTGTTCTTCCTAAATCTTCTAGCTCTAATAGGGGTGTTCATTCACATTCCTAAGGCCAATGATGAAGCAAATATTCTATTTAAGCTTACGTGTTATCTATGTCTCTCCAAAATTTGTTTTTGACTTTACATTCTTTAACAGTTCTTACTCAATTTGTTTCGAATCTCCAACCGTAGCGTTTCTAACTCGAATTAGCATGTTAAATCACTTTCCAAGACAAAGGATCAAAAACATTGCTCTATTCATGCCTACTTGTTCACCAAGTCTACCCAAAATGTGTTTTCAATGTGATATTTCATTTCGATTCCGATTCAACTCGTTTCGAGTGTTCTTCCTAAATCTTCTAGCTCTAATGGGGGTGTTCATTCACATTCCTAAGGCCAATGATGAAGCAAATATTCTATTTAAGCTTACGTGTTATCTACGTCTCTCCAAAATTTGTTTTTGACTTTACATTCTTTAACAGTTCTTACTCAATTTGTTTCGAATCTCCAACCGTAGCGTTTCTAACTCGAATTAGCATGTTAAATCACTTTCCAAGACAAAGGATCAAAAACATTGCTCTATTCATGCCTACTTGTTCACCAAGTCTACCCAAAATGTGTTTTCAATGTGATATTTCATTTCGATTCCGATTCAACTTGTTTCGAGTGTTCTTCCTAAATCTTCTAGCTCTAATGGGGGTGTTCATTCACATTCCTAAGGCCAATGATGAAGCAAACATTCTATTTAATCTTACTTGTTAACTAAGTCTCTCCAAAATTTATTTTTGACTTCCAATTCTTTGTCAGTTCTTATTCAATTTGTTTTCAATCTGCATCCGTAGCTTTTCTAACTCGAATTAGCACGTTAAATCACTTTCCAAGACAAAGGATCAAAAACATTGCTCAATTCATGCCTACTTGTTCACCAAGTCTACCCAAAATGTGTTTTGAATGTGATATTTCATTTCGATTCCGATTTAACTTGTTTCGATTGTTCTTCCCAAATCTTCTAGCTCTAATTGGGATGTTCATTCAGATTCCTAAGGCCAACGATGAAGCAAACATTCTATTTAATCTTATTTGTTAACTAAGTCTCTCCAAAATTTTATTTTGACTTCCAATTCTATGTCAGTTCTTATTCAATTTGTTTCGAATCTCTAACCGTAGCTTTTCTAACTCGAATTGGCATGTTAAATCACTTTCCAAGACAAATGATCAAAAAAATTGCTCTATTTAAGCTTACTTGTTCACCAAGTTTACCCAAAATGTGTTTTCAATTTTATATTTCATTTCGATGCCGATTCAATTGTTTTGAGTGTTCTTCCCAAATCTTCTAGCTCTAATTGGGAAGTTCATTCACATTCCGAAGGCCAATGATGAAGCAAACATTGTATTTAAGCTTACTTGTTAACTAAGTCTCTCTAAAATTTATTTTTGACTGCCAATTCTTTGTCAGTTCTTATTCAATTTGTTTGAATCTGCATCCGTAGCTTTTCTAACTCGAATTGGCATGTTAAATCATTTTCCAAGACATATTATCAATAAAATTGTTCTATTCATGCTTAATTGTTCACCAAGTCCATCCAAAATGTGTTTTTATTTTGATATTTCATTTTGATTTCGATTCAACTTGTTTCGAGTGTTCTTCCTAAATCTTCTAGCTCTAATGGGGGTGTTCATTCACATTCCTAAGGCCAATGATGAAGCAAATATTCTATTTAAGCTTACGTGTTATCTACGTCTCTCCAAAATTTGTTTTTGACTTTACATTCTTTAACAGTTCTTA
Source organism: Senna siamea (assembly GCA_031216115.1). Lineage (NCBI taxonomy): Eukaryota > Viridiplantae > Streptophyta > Magnoliopsida > Fabales > Fabaceae > Senna > Senna siamea. Next base: position 21,199,696 of record CM062361.1, on the reverse strand, counting down.
CTCAATTTGTTTCGAATCTCCAACTGTAGCGTTTCTAACTCGAATTAGCATGTTAAATCACTTTCCAAGACAAAGGATCAAAAACATTGCTCTATTCATGCCTACTTCTTCACCAAGTCTACCCAAAATGTGTTTTCAATGTGATATTTCATTTCGATTCCGATTCAACTTGTTTCGAGTGTTCTTCCTAAATCTTCTAACTCTAATGGGGGTGTTCATTCACATTCCTAAGGCCAATGATGAAGCAAATATTCTATTTAAGCTTACGTGTTATCTACGTCTCTCCAAAATTTGTTTTTGACTTTACATTCTTTAACAGTTCTTACTCAATTTGTTTCGAATCTCCAACCGTAGCATTTCTAACTCGAATTAGCATGTTAAATCACTTTCCAAGACAAATGATCAAAAACATTGCTCTATTCATGCTTACTTGTTCACCAAGTCTACCCAAACTGTGTTTTCAATGTGATATATCATTTCGATTCCGATTTAACTTGTTTCGATTGTTCTTCCCAAATGATCTAGCTCTAATTGGGATGTTCATTCACATTCCTAAGGCCAATGATGAAGCAAACATTCTATTTAATCTTACTTGTTAATTAAGTCTCTCCAAAATTTATTTTTGACTTCCAATTCTTTGTCAGTTCTTATTCAATTTGTTTTCAATCTGCATCCGTAGCTTTTCTAACTCGAATTGGAATGTTAAATCACTTTCCAAGACAAATGATCAAAAATATTGCTCTATTCATGCTTACTTGTTCACCAAGTCTACCCAAAATGTGTTTTCAATGTGATATTTCATTTCGATTCGGGTTTAACTTGTTTCGATTGTTCTTCCCAAATCTTCTAGCTCTAATTGGGATGTTCATTCACATTCCTAAGGCCAATGATAAAGCAAACATTGTATTTAAGCTTACTTGTTAACTATGTCTCTCCAAATTTTATTTTTGACTTCCAATTCTTTGCCAGTTCTTATTCAATTTATTTTGAATCTCTATCCGTGGAATTTCTAACTCGAATTGGCAGGTTAAATAAGTTTCCAAGACAACTGATCAAAAACATTGCTCTATTCATGCTTACTTGTTCACCAAGTCTACCCAAAATATGTTTTCAATTTTATATTTCATTTTGATGCTGATTCAATTGTTTTGAGTGTTCTTCCAAAATCTTCTAGCGCTAATTGGGAAGTCATTCACATTCCGAAGGCCAATGATGAAGCAAACGCTGTATTTAAGCTTACTTGTTAACTAAGTCTCTCCAAAATTTATTTTTGACTTCCAATTCTTTGTCAGTTCTTATTCAATTTGTTTTGAATATGCATCCGTAGCTTTTCTAACTCGAATTGGCATGTTAAATCACTTTAGAAGACAAATGATCAATAAAATTGTTCTATTCATGCTTACTTGTTCACCAAGTCTACCCAAAATGTGTTTTCAATTTGATATTTCGTTTTGATTCCGATTCAACTTGTTTCGAGTGTTCTTCCTAAATCTTCTAGCTCTAATGGGGGTGTTCATTCATATTCCTAAGACCAATGATGAAGCAAATATTCTATTTAAGCCTACGTGTTATCTAAGTCTCTCCAAAATTTGTTTTTGACTTCACATTCTTTAACGGTTCTTACTCAATTTGTTTCGAATCTCCAACCGTAGCTTTTCTAACTCAAATTATCACGTTAAATCACTTTCCAAGACAAATGATCAAAAACATTGCTCCATTTATACTTACATGTTCACCAAGTCTACCGAAAATGTGTGTTCAATTTTATATTTCATTTCGATGCCGATTCAATTCTTTTGAGTGTTCTTCCCAAATCTTCTAGCTCTAATTGGGATGTTCATTCACATTCCTAAGGCCAATGATGAAGCAAACATTCTATTTAACCTTTCTTGTTAACTAAGTCTCTCCAAAATTTATTTTTGACTTCCAATTCTTTGTCAGTTCTTATTCCATTTGTTTTGAATCTGCATCCGTAGCATTTCTAACTCGAATTCACATGTTAAATCACTTTCCAAGACAAATGATCAATAAAATTGTTCTATTCATGCTTACTTGTTCACCAAGTCTACCGAAAATGTATGTTCAATTTTATATTTCATTTCGATGCCGATTCAATTGTTTTGAGTGTTCTTCCCAAATCTTCTAGCGCTAATTGGGAAGTCATTCACATTCGGAAGGCCAATGATGAAGCAAACGCTGTATTTAAGCTTACTTGTTAACTAAGTCTCTCCAAAATTTATTTTTGACTTCCAATTCTTTGTCAGTTCTTATTCAATTTGTTTTGAATCTGCATCCGTAGCTTTTCTAACTCGAATTGGCATGTTAAATCACTTTAGAAGACAAATGATCAATAAAATTGTTCTTTTCATGCTTACTTGTTCACCAAGTCTACCCAAAATGTGTTTTCAAGTTGATATTTCATTTTGATTCCTATTCAACAAGTTTCGAGTGTTCTTCCTAAATCTTCTAGCTCTAATGGGGGTGTTCATTCACATTCCTAAGGCCAATGATGAAGCAAATATTCTATTTAAGCTTACGTGTTATCTAAGTCTCTCCAAAATTTGTTTTTGACTTCACATTCTTTAACGGTTCTTACTCAATTTGTTTCGAATCTCCAACCGTAGCTTTTCTAACTCGAATTATCATGTTAAATCACTTTCCAAGACAAATGATAAAAAATATTGCTCCATTTATGCTTACTTGTTCACCAAGTCTACCGAAAATGTGTGGTCAATTTTATATTTCATTTCGATGCCGATTCAATTGTTTTGAGTGTTCTTCCCAAATCTTCTACCTCTAATTGGGATGTTCATTTACATTCCTAAGGCCAATGATGAAGCAAACATTGTATTTAAGCTTACCTGTTAATTAAGTCTCTCCAAAATTTATTTTTGACTTCCAATTCTATGTCAGTTCTTATTCAATTTGTTTCGAATCTCCATCTGGAGCTTTTTAACCCAAATTGTCAAGTTAAATCACTTTCCAAGACAAATGATCAATAAAATTATTCTATTCATGCTTACTTGTTCACCAAGTCTACCCAAAATGTGTTTTCAATTTGATATATCATTTCGATTCCTATCTAACTTGTTTCGATTGTTCTTCCCAAATCTTCTAGCTCTAATTGGGATGTTCATTCACATTCCTAAGGCCGACGATGAAGCAAACATTTTATTTAATCTTACTTGTTAAATAAGTCTCTCCAAAATTTATTTTTGACTTCCAATTCTTTGTCAGTTCTTATTCAATTTGTTTTGAATCTCCATCCGTAGTTTTTCTAACTCGAATTGGCATGTTAAATCACTTTCAAAGACAAATGATCAATAAAATTATTCTATTCATTCTTACTTTTTCACCAAGTCTACCCAAAATGTATTCTCAATTTGATATTTCATTTCGATTCTGATTTAACTTGTTTCGATTGTTCTTCCCAAATCCTCTAGCTCTAATTGGGATGTTCATTCACATTCCTAAGGCCAACGATGAAGCAAACTTTCTATTTAATCTTAATTGTTAACTAAGTCTCTCCAAAATTTGTTTTTGACTTCACATTCTTTCTCAGTTCTTACTCAATTTGTTTTGAATCTCTAATAGTAGATTTTCTCACTCGAATTGGCATGTTAAATAACTTTCAAAGACAAATGATCAATAAAATTGTTCTATTCATACTTACTTATTCACCAAGTCTACCCAAAATGTGTTTTCAATTTGATATTTCATTGCGATTCTGATTTAACTTGTTTCGATTGTTCTTCCCAAATCTTCTAGCTCTAATTGGGATGTTCATTCACATTCCTAAGGCCATTGATGAAGCAAACATTGTATTTAAGCTTACTTGCTACTCAGTCTCTCCAAAATTTATTTTTGACTTCCAATTCTTTGTCAGTTCTTATTCAGTTTGTTTTCAATCTGCATTCGTAGCTTTTCTAACTTGAAGTGGCATGTTAAATCACTTTCAAAGACAAATGATCAATAAAATTGTTCAATTCATGCTCACTTGTTCACCAAGTCTACCCAAAATGTGTTTTCAATTTGATATTTCATTTTGATTCCGATTCAACTTGGTTCGAGTGTTCTTCCCAAATATTCTAGCTCTAATGGGGGTCTTCATTCACATTCCTAAGGCCAATGATGAAACAAATATTCTATTTAAGTTTACATGTTAACTAAGTCTCTCCAAAATTTGTTTTGGACTTCCAATTCTATGCCAGTTCTTATTCAATTTGTTTCGAATCTCCATTCGGAGCTTTTTAACCCAAATTGTCAAGTTAAATCACTTTCCAAGACAAATGATCAATAAAATTGTTCTATTCATGCTTACTTGTTCACCAAGTCCATCCAAAATGTGTTTTCAATTTGATATTTCATTTTGATTCCGATTCAACTTGGTTCGAGTATTCTTCCCAAATCTTCTAGCGCTGATGGGGGTCTTCATTCACATTCCTAAGGCCAATGATGAAGCAAATATTCTATTTAAGCTTACGTGTTATCTAAGTCTCTCCAAAATTTATTTTTGGCTTCACATGCTTTCTCAGTTCTTACTCAATTTGTTTCGAATCTCCAACCGTAGCTTTTCTAACTCGAATTGGCATGTCAAATCACTTTCCAAGACAAAAGAACAAAAAAATTGCTTTCTTTATGCTTACTTGTTCTTTAAGTCTACCCAAAATGTGTTTTCAATTCTATATTTCATTTCGATGCCGATTCAATTGTTTTGAGTGTTCTTCCCAAATCTTCTACCTCTAATTGGGATGTTCATTCACATTCCCAAGGCCAATGATGAAGCAAACATTGTATTTAAGCTTACTTGTTAATTAAGTCTCTCTAAAATTTATTTTTGACTTCCAATTCTTTGTCAGTTCTTATTCAGTTTGTTTTCAATCTGCATCCGTAGCTTTTCTAACTCGAATTGGCATGTTAAATCACTTTCCAAGACAAATGATCAATAAAATTGTTCTATTCATGCTTACTTGTTCACCATGTCTACCCAAAATGTGTTTCAATTGGATATTTCATTTCAATTCTGATTTAACTTGTTTCGATTGTTCTTCCCAAATCTTCTAGCTCTAATTGGGATGTTCATTCAGATTCTGAAAGCCAACAATGAAGCAAACATTCTATTTAAGCTTACTTGTTAACTAAGTCTCTCCAAAATTTATTTTTGACTTCCAATTCTTCGTCAGTTATTATTCATTTTGTTTTCAATCTGAATTCGTAGCTTTTCTAACTCGAATTGGCATGTTAAATCACTTTCCAGGACAAATAATCAATAAAACTGCACTATTCATGCTTACTTGTTCACCAAGTCCATAGAAAATGTGTTTTCAATTTCATATTTCATTTTGATTCCGTTTCAACTTGGTTTGAGTGTTCTTCCCAAATCTTCTAGCTCTAATGGGGGTGTTCATTCACATTCCTATGGCCAAAGATGAAGCAAATATTCTATTTAAGCTTACGTGTTATCTAAGTCTCTCCAAAATTTGTTTTTGACTTCACATGCTTTCACAGTTCTTACTCAATTTGTTTCAAATATCGATCCGTAGCTTATCTAACTCGAATTGGCATGTTAAATCACTTTCCAAGACAAATGATGAAAAACATTGCTCCATTTATGCTTACTTGTTCACCAAGTCTACCGAAAATGTGTGGTCAATTTTATATTTCATTTCGATGCCGATTCAATTGTTTTGAGTGTTCTTCCCAAATCTTCTACCTCTAATTGGGATGTTCATTTACATTCCTAAGGCCAATGATGAAGCAAACATTGTATTTAAGCTTACCTGTTAATTAAGTCTCTCCAAAATTTATTTTTGACTTCCAATTCTATGTCAGTTCTTATTCAATTTGTTTCGAATCTCCATCCGGAGCTTTTTAACCCAAATTGTCAAGTTAAATCACTTTCCAAGACAAATGATCAATAAAATTATTCTATTCATGCTTACTTGTTCACCAAGTCTACCCAAAATGTGTTTTCAATTTGATATTTCATTTCGATTCCTATCTAACTTGTTTCGATTGTTCTTCCCAAATCTTCTAGCTCTAATGGGGGTGTTCATTCACATTCCTAAGGCCAAAGATGAAGCAAATATTCTATTTAAGCTTACGTGTTATCTAAGTCTCTCTAAAATTTGTTTTTGACTTCACATGCTTTCTCAGTTCTTACTCAATTTGTTTCGAATATCCATCCGTAGCTTATCTAACTCGAATTGGCATGTTAAATCACTTTCCAAGACAAATGATCAAAAAAATTGTTCTATTCATGCTTACTTGTTCACCAAGTCCATCGAAAATGTGTTTTCAATTTGATATTTCATTTCGATTCCGATTTCACTTGTTTCGATTGTGCTTCCCAAATCTTCTAGCTCTAATTAGGATGTTCATTCACATTCCTAAGGCCAAAGATGAAGCAAACATTCTATTTAATCTTACTTGTTAACTAAGTCTCTCCAAAATTTGTTTTTGACTTCACATTGTCTGTCAGTTGATACTCAATTTGTTCCGAATTTCCAACCATAGCTTTTCTAACTCGAATGGGCATGTTAAATCACTTTCCAAGACAAATGATCAAATAAATTGCTCTATTAATGCTTTCTTGTTCACTAAGTCTAATCAAAAAGTGTTTTTTATTTTATATTTCATTACGATGCCGATTCAATTGTTTTGAGTGTTCTTCCCGAATCTTCTAGCTCTAATTAGGGTGTTCATTCACATTCCGAAGGCCAATGATGAAGCAAACATTGTATTTAAAGTTACCTGTTAACTAAGACTCTCCAAAACTTATTTTTGACTTCCAATTCTTTGTTAGTTCTTATTCAATTTGTTTTGAATCTCCATCCGTAGCTTTTCTAACTAAATTGGCATGTTAAATCACTTTCCAAGACAAATGATCAAAAAAATTGTTCTATTCATGCTTACTTGTTCACCAAGTCCATCGAAAATGTGTTTTCAATTTGATATTTCATTTCGATTCCGATTTCACTTGTTTCGATTGTGCTTCCCAAATCTTCTAGCTCTAATTAGGATGTTCATTCACATTCCTAAGGCCAAAGATGAAGCAAACATTCTATTTAATCTTACTTGTTAACTAAGTCTCTCCAAAATTTGTTTTTGACTTCACATTGTCTGTCAGTTGATACTCAATTTGTTCCGAATTTCCAACCATAGCTTTTCTAACTCGAATGGGCATGTTAAATCACTTTCCAAGACAAATGATCAAACAAATTGCTCTATTAATGCTTTCTTGTTCACTAAGTCTAATCAAAACGTGTTTTTTATTTTATATTTCATTACGATGCTGATTCAATTGTTTTGATTGTTCTTCCCGAATCTTCTAGCTCTAATTGGGATGTTCATTCAGATTCCTAAGGCCAACGATCAAGCAAACATTCTATTTAATCTTACTTGTGAACTACGTCTCTCCAAAATTTATTTTTGACTTCCAATTCTATGTCAGTTCTTAATCAATTTGTTTCGAATCTCCTTCCGAAGATTTTCTAACTCGAATTGGCATGTTAAATCACTTTCCAAGACAAATGATCAATAAAATTGCTCTATTTAAGCTTACTTGTTCATCAAGTCTATCCAAAATGTGTTTTGAATTTGATATTTCAATATGACTATGATTCAACTTGTTTCGAGTGTTCTTCCCAAATCTTCTAGCTCTAATTAGGGTGTTCATTCACATTCCGAAGGCCAATGATGAAGCAAACATTGTATTTAACGTTACCTGTTAACTAAGACTCTCCAAAACTTATTTTTGACTTCCAATTCTTTGTTAGTTCTTATTCAATTTGTTTTGAATCTCCATCCGTAGCTTTTCTAACTGAATTGGCATGTTAAATCACTTTCCAAGACAAATGATCAATAAAACAGCTCTATTTATGCTTACTTGTTCACCAAGTCTACCAAAAATATGTTTTCAATTGTATATTTCATTTCGATGCCGATTCAAATGTTTTGAGTGTTCTTCTTAAATCTTCTAGCTCTAATTGGGATGTTCATTCACATTCCTAAGGACAATGATGAAGCAAACATTGTATTTAAGCTTACATGTTAACTAAGTCTCTCCAAAATTTCTTTTTGACTTCAAATTCTTTGTCAATTCTTATTCAATTTGTTTCGAATCTCCATCTACAGCTTTTCTAACCCAAATTGTCATTTAATTCACTTTCCAAGACAAATGATCAATAAAATTGCTCTATTCATGCTCACTTGTTCATCAACTCTATCCAAAGTGTGTTTTGAATTTGATATTTCATTATGATTCCGAGTCAACTTGTTTTGAGTGTTCTTCCCAAATCTTCTAGCTCTAATTGTGGTGTTCATGCACATTCCTAAGGCCAATGATGACGCAAATATTCTATTTAAGATTTCGTGTTAACTATGTCTGTCGAAAATTTGTTTTTGACTTCAAATTCTTTGTCAGTTCTTTTTCAATTTGTTTTGAATCTGCATCCGTAGCTTTTCTAACTCGAATTGGCATGTTAAATCACTTTCCAAGATAAATGATCAATAAAATAGCTCTATTTATGCTTACTTGTTCACCAAGTCTACCCAAAATGTGTTTTCAAATTGATATTTCAATATGACTTTGATTCAACTTGTTTCGAGTGTTCTTCCCAAATCTTCTAGCTCTAATTGTGGTGTTCATGCACATTCCTAAGGCCAATGATGACGCAAATATTCTATTTAAGATTTCGTGTTAACTATGTCTGTCGAAAATTTGTTTTTTACTTCAAATTCTTTGTCAGTTCTTATTCAATTTGTTTTGAATCTCCATCCAGAGCTTTTCTAACCTAAATTGTCATGTTAAATCACTTTCCAAGACAAATGATCAATAAAATTGCTCTATTCATGCTTACTTATCCATCAAGTCTATCCAAAATGTGTTTTGAATTTGATATTTCAATATGACTCCGATTCAACTTGTTTCGAGTGTTCTTCCCAAATCTTCTAGCTCTAATTGGGGTGTTCATTCACATTCCGAAGGCCAATGATGAAGCAAACATTGTATTTAAAGTTACCTGTTAACTAAGACTCTCCAAAACTTATTTTTGACTTCCAATTCTTTGTCAGTTCTTATTCAATTTGTTTTGAATCTCCATCCGTAGCTTTTCTAACTGAATTGGCATGTTAAATCACTTTCCAAGACAAATGATCAATAAAACAGCTCTATTTATGCTTACTTGTTCACCAAGTCTACCAAAAATGTGTTTTCAATTTTATATTTCATTTCGATGCCGATTCAATTGTTTTGAGTGTTCTTCCCAAAACTTCTAGCTCTAATTGGGGTGTTCATTCACATTCCTAAGGCCAATCATGAAGCGAACATTGTATTTAAGCTTACTTGTTAACTAAGTCTCTCCAAAATTTTTTTTTTGACTTCCAATTCTTTGTCAGTTCTTATTCAATTTGTTTCGAATCTCCATCTAGAGCTTTTCTAACCCAAATTGTCATGTTAAATCACTTTCCACGACAAATGATCAATAAAATTCCTCTATTCATGCTCACTTTTTCATCAAGTCTATCCAAAATGTTTTTTGAATTTGATATTTCATTATGATGCCGATTCAATTGTTTTAAGTGTTCTTCCCAAAACTTCTAGCTCTAATTGGGGTGTTCATTCACATTCCTAAGGCCAATGATGAAGCAAATATTCTATTTAAGCTTTCGTGTTAACTAAGTCTCTCCGAAATTTATTTTTGACTTCCAATTCTTTGTCAGTTCTTATTCAATTTGTTTTGAATCTCCATCCGTAGCTTTTCTAACTGAATTGGCATGTTAAATCACTTCCCAAGACAAAAGATCAATCAAACTGCTCTATTTATGCTTACTTGTTCACCAAGTCTACTCAAAATGTGTTTTGAATTTGATATTTTATTTCGATTCCGATTCAACTTGTTCAGAGTGTTCTTCCCAAATCTTCTAGCTCTAATTGGGATGTTCATTCACATTCCGAAGGCCAACGATGAAGCAAACATTGTATTTAAGCTTACTTGTTAACTAAGTCTCTCCAAAATTTATTTTTGACTTCCAATTCTTTGTCAGTTCTTATTCGATTTGTTTTGAATCTCCATCCGTAGCTTTTCTAACTCGAATTGGCATGTTAAATCACTTTCTAAGATAAATGATCAATAAAATAGCTCTATTTATGCTTACTTGTTCATCAAGTCTATCCAAAATGTGTTTTGAATTTGATATTTCATTATGATTCCGAGTCAACTTGTTTTGAGTGTTCTTCCCAAATCTTATAGCTCTAATTGGGGTGTTCATTCACATTCCTAAGGCCAATGATGAAGCAAATATTCTATTTAAGCTTTCGTGTTAACTAAGTCTTTCCAAAATTTGTTTTCGACTTCACATTCTTTGTCAGTTCTTATTCAATTTGTTTCGAATCTCCATCCAGAGCTTTTCTAACCCAAATTGTCATGTTAAATCACTTTCCAAGACAAATGATCAATAAAATTGCTCTATTCATGATTACTTATCCATCAAGTCTATCCAAAATGTGTTTTGAATTTGATATTTCATTTCGATTCCGATTCAACTTGTTCTGAGTGTTCTTCCCAAATCTTCTAGATCTAATTGGGATGTTCATTCACATTCCGAAGGCCAATGATGAAGCAAACATTGTATTTAAGCTTACTTGTTAACTAAGTCTCTCCAAAATTTATTTTTGACTTCCAATTCTTTGTCAGTTCTTATTCAATTTGTTTTGAATCTCCATCCGTAGCGTTTCTAACTCGAATTGGCATGTTGAATCACTTTCCAAGACAAAAGATCAATAAAACTGCCCTATTTATGCTTACTTGTTCACCAAGTCTACCCAAAATGTGTTTTGAATTTGATATTTTATTTCGATTCCGATTTAACTTGTTTTGATTGTTCTTCCCAAATCTTCTAGCTCTAATTGGGATGTTCATTCACATTCCGAAGGCCAACGATGAAGCAAACATTGTATTTAAGCTTACTTGTTAACTAAGTCTCTCCAAAATTTATTTTTGACTTCCAATTCTTTGTCAGTTCTTATTCAATTTGTTTTGAATCTCCATCCGTAGCTTTTCTAACTCGAATTGGCATGTTAAATCACTTTCTAAGATAAATGATCAATAAAATAGCTCTATTTATGCTTACTTGTTCATCAAGTCTATCCAAAATGTGTTTTGAATTTGATATTTCATTATGATTCCGAGTCAACTTGTTTTGAGTGTTCTTCCCAAATCTTCTAGCTCTAATTGGGGTGTTCATTCACATTCCTAAGGCCAACGACGAAGAAATTATTCTATTTAAGCTTTCCTGTTTACTAAGTCTTTCCAAAATTTGTTTTTGACTTCACATTCTTTGTCAGTTCTTATTCAATTTGTTTCGAATCTCCATCCAGAGCTTTTCTAACCCAAATTGTCATGTTAAATCACTTTCCAAGACAAATGATCAATAAAATTGCTCTATTCATGATTACTTATCCATCAAGTCTATCCAAAATGTGTTTTGAATTTGATATTTCATTTCGATTCTGATTCAACTTTCTCTGAGTGTTCTTCCCAAATCTTCTAGCTCTAATTGGGATGTTCATTAACATTCCGAAGGCCAACGATGAAGCAAACATTGTATTTAAGCTTACTTGTTAACTAAGTCTCTCCAAAATTTATTTTTGACTTCCAATTCTTTGTCAGTTCTTATTCAATTTGTTTTGAATCTCCATCCGTAGCTTTTCTAACTCGAATTGGCATGTTAAATCACTTTCTAAGATAAATGATCAATAAAATAGCTCTATTTATGCTTACTTGTTCATCAAGTCTATCCAAAATGTGTTTTGAATTTGATATTTCATTATGATTCCGAGTCAACTTGTTTTGAGTGTTCTTCCCAAATCTTATAGCTCTAATTGGGGTGTTCATTCACATTCCTAAGGCCAATGATGAAGCAAATATTCTATTTAAGCTTTCGTGTTAACTAAGTCTTTCCAAAATTTGTTTTTGACTTCACATTCTTTGTCAGTTCTTACTTATTTTGTTTTGAATCTCCATCCGTAGCGTTTCTAACTCGAATTGGCATGCTGAATCACTTTCCAAGACAAAAGATCAATAAAACTGCCCTATTTATGCTTACTTGTTCACCAAGTCTACCCAAAATGTGTTTTGAATTTGATATTTCATTTCGATTCCGATTCAACTTGTTCTGAGTGTTCATCCCAAATCTTCTAGATCTAATTGGGTTGTTCATTCACATTCCGAAGGCCAATGATGAAGCAAACATTGTATTTCACCTTACTTGTTAACTAAGTCTCTCCGAAATTTATTTTTGACTTCCAATTCTTTGTCAGTTCTAATTCAATTTGTTTTGAATCTGCATCCGTAACTTTTCTAACTCGAATTGGCATGTTAAATCACTTTCCAAGATAAATGATCAATCAAATAGCTCTATTTATGCTTACTTGTTCACCAAGTCTACCCAAAATGTGTTTTCAATTTGATATTTCATTTTGATTCTGATTCAACTTGTTTCGAGTGTTCTTCCCAAATCTTCTAGCTCTAACTGGGATGTTAATTCACATTTCTATGGCCAATGATGACGCAAATATTCTATTTAAGATTTCATGTTAACTATGTCTGTCGAAAATTTGTTTTTAACTTCAAATTCTTTGTCAGTTCTTATTCAATTTGTTTCGAATCTCCATCCAGAGCTTTTCTAACCCAAATTGTCATGTTAAATCACTTTCCAAGACAAATGATCAATAAAATTGCTCTATTCATGATTACTTATCCATCAAGTCTATCCAAAATGTGTTTTGAATTTGATATTTCATTTCGATTCCGATTCAACTTGTTCTGAGTGTTCTTCCCAAATCTTCTAGATCTAATTGGGATGTTCATTCACATTCCGAAGGCCAACGATGAAGCAAACATTGTATTTAAGCTTACTTGTTAACTAAGTCTCTCCAAAATTTATTTTTGACTTCCAATTCTTTGTCAGTTCTTATTCAATTTGTTTTGAATCTCCATCCGTAGCTTTTCTAACTGAATTGGCATGTTAAATCACTTTCCAAGACAAAAGATCAATCAAACTGCTCTATTTATGCTTACTTGTTCACCAAGTCTACTCAAAATGTGTTTTGAATTTGATATTTTATTTCGATTCCGATTCAACTTGTTCTGAGTGTTCTTCCCAAATCTTCTAGCTCTAATTGGGATGTTCATTAACATTCCGAAGGCCAACGATGAAGCAAACATTGTATTTAAGCTTACTTGTTAACTAAGTCTCTCTAAAATTTATTTTTGACTTCTAATTCTTTGTCAGTTCTTATTCAATTTGTTTTGAATCTCCATCCGTAGCTTTTCTAACTCGAATTGGCATGTGAAATCACTTTCTAAGATAAATAATCAATAAAATAGCTCTATTTATGCTTACTTGTTCATCAAGTCTATCCAAAATGTGTTTTGAATTTGATATTTCATTATGATTCCGAGTCAACTTGTTTTGAGTGTCCTTCCCAAATCTTCTAGCTCTAATTGGGGTGTTCATTCACATTCCTAAGGCCAATGATGAAGCAAATATTCTATTTAAGCTTTCGTGTTAACTAAGTCTTTCCAAAATTTGTTTTTGACTTCACATTCTTTGTCAGTTCTTACTTATTTTGTTTTGAATCTCCATCCGTAGCGTTTCTAACTCGAATTGGCATGTTGAATCACTTTCCAAGACAAAAGATCAATAAAACTGCTCTATTTATGCTTACTTGTTCACCAAGTCTACCCAAAATGTGTTTTGAATTTGATATTTCATTTCGATTCCGATTCAACTTGTTCTGAGTGTTCTTCCCAAATCTTCTAGATCTAATTGGGATGTTCATTCACATTCCGAAGGCCAATGATGAAGCAAACATTGTATTTAACCTTACTTGTTAACTAAGTCTCTCCGAAATTTATTTTTGACTTCCAATTCTTTGTCAGTTCTTATTCAATTTGTTTTGAATCTGCATCCGTAGCTTTTCTAACTCGAATTGGCATGTTAAATCACTTTCCAAGAGAAATGATCAATAAAATAGCTCTATTGATGCTTACTTGTTCACCAAGTCTACCCAAAATGTGTTTTCAATTTGATATTTCATTTTGATTCTGATTCAACTTGTTTCGAGTGTTCTTCCCAAATCTTCTAGCTCTAACTGGGATGTTAATTCACATTTCTATGGCCAATGCTGACGCAAATATTCTATTTATGATTTCGTGTTAACTATGTCTGTCGAAAATTTGTTTTTGACTTCAAATTCTTTGTCGCTTCTTATTCAATTTGTTTGAATCTCCATCGAGCTTATCTAACCCAAATTGTCATGTTAAATCACTTTTCAAGACAAATGATCAATAAAATTGCTCTATTCATGATTACTTATCCATCAAGTCTATCCAAAATGTGTTTTGAATTTGATATTTCATTTTGATTCGATTCAACTTGTTCTCGAGTGTTCTTCCCAAGTCTTCTCGATCTAATTGGGATGTTCATTCACATTCCGAAGGCCAATGATGAAGCAAACATTGTATTTAAGCTTACTTGTTAACTAAGTCTCTCGAAAATTTATTTTTGACTTCCAATTCTTTGTCAGTTCTTATTCAATTTGTTTTGAATCTCCATCCGTAGCTTTTCTAACTCGAATTGGCATGTTAAATCACTTTCCAAGATAAATGATCAATAAAATAGCTCTATTTATGCTTACTTGTTCATCAAGTCTATCCAAAATGTGTTTTGAATTTGATATTTCATTATGATTCCGATTCAACTTGTTTCGAGTGTTCTTCCCAAATCTTCTAGCTCTAATTGTGGTGTTCATGCACATTCCTAAGGCCAATGATGACACAAATATTCTATTTAAGATTTCGTGTTAACTATGTCTGTCGAAAATTTGTTTTTGACTTCAAATTCTTTGTCAGTTCTTATTCAATTTGTTTCGAATCTCCATCCAGAGCTTTTCTAACCCAAATTGTCATGTTAAATCACTTTCCAAGACAAATGATCAAAAAAATTGCTCTATTCATGCTTACTTATCCATCAAGTCTATCCAAAATGTGTTTTGAATTTGATATTTCAATATGACTACGATTCAACTTGTTTCGAGTGTTCTTCCCGAATCTTCTAGCTCTAATTGGGGTGTTCATTCATATTCCGAAGGCCAATGATGAAGCAAACATTGTATTTAAAGTTACACATTAACTAAGACTCTCCAAAACTTATTTTTGACTTCCAATTCTTTGTCAGTTCTTATTCAATTTGTTTTGAATCTCCATCCGTAGCTTTTCTAACTGAATTGGCATGTTAAATCACTTTTTCCAAGACAAAAGATCAATAAAACTGCTCTATTTACGCTTACTTGTTCACCAAGTCTACTCAAAATGTGTTTTGAATTTGATATTTTATTTCGATTCCGATTGAACTTGTTTCGAGTGTTCTTCCCAAATCTTCTAGCTCTAATTGGGGTGTTCATTCACATTCCGAAGGCCAATGATGAAGCAAACATTATATTTAAAGTTACCTTTTAACTAAGACTCTCCAAAATTTATTTTTGACTTCCAATTCTTTGTCAGTTCTTATTCAATTTGTTTTGAATCTCCATCCGTAGCTTTTCTAACTCGAATTGGCATGTTAAATCACTTTCTAAGATAAATGATCAATAAAATAGCTCTATTTATGCTTACTTGTTCATCAAGTCTATCCAAAATGTGTTTTGAATTTGATATTTCATTATGATTCCGAATCAACTTGTTTTGAGTGTTCTTCCCAAATCTTCTAGCTCTAATTGGGGTGTTCATTCACATTCCTAAGGCCAATGATGAAGCAAACATTGTATTTAACTTTACTTGTTAACTAAATCTCTCCGAAATTTATTTTTGACTTCCAATTCTTTGTCAGTTCTTATTCAATTTATTTTGAATCTGCATCCGTAGCTTTTCAACTTTCAATTGGCATGTTAAATCACTTTCCAAGACAAATGATCAATAAAATAGCTCTATTGATGCTTACTTGTTCACCAAGTCTACCCAAAATGTGTTTTTCAATTTGATATTTCATTTTGATTCTGATTCAACTTGTTTCGAGTGTTCTTCCCAAATCTTCTAGCTCTAACTGGGATGTTAATTCACATTTCTATGGCCAATGCTAACGCAAATATTCTATTTAAGATTTCGTGTTAACTATGTCTGTCGAAAATTTGTTTTTGACTTCAAATTCTTTGTCAGTTCTTATTCAATTTGTTTCGAATCTCCATCCAGAGCTTTTCTAACCCAAATTGTCGTGTTAAATCACTTTCCCAGACAAAAGATCAATAAAACTGCTCTATTTACACTTACTTGTTCACCAAGTCTACTCAAAATGTGTTTTGAATTTGATATTTCATTTCGATTCCGATTCAACTTGTTCTGAGTGTTCTTCCCAAATCTTCTAGCTCTAATTGGGATGTTCATTCACATTCCTAAGGCCAATGATGAAGCAAACATTCTATTTAAGATTACATGTTTACTAAGTCTCTCCAAAATTTGTATTTCACTACCAATTCTTTGTCAGTTCTGATATAATTTGTTTCGAATATGCTTCCATAGCTTTTCTAACTCGAATTGGCAAGTTAAATCGCTTTCCAAGACAAATGATTAATAAAATAGCTCTATTTGTGCTTACTTGTTCATCAAGTCTATCCAAAATGTGTTTTGAATTTGATATTTCATTATGATTCCGAGTCAACTTTTTTTGAGTGTTCTTCCCAAATCTTCTAGCTCTAATTGGGGTGTTCATTCACATTCCTAAGGCCAACGACGAAGAAATTATTCTATTTAAGCTTTCCTGTTAACTAAGTCTTTCCAAAATTTGTTTTTGACTTCACATTCTTTGTCAGTTCTTATTCAATTTGTTTCGAATCTCCATCGTAGCTTTTCTAACCCAAATTGTCATGTTAAATCACTTTCCAAGACAAATGATCAATAAAATTGCTCTATTCATGATTACTTATCCATCAAGTCTATCCAAAATGTGTTTTGAATTTGATATTTCATTTCGATTCGATTCAACTTGTTACAGTGTTCTTCCCAAATCTTCTAGCTCTAATTGGGATGTTCATTAACATTCAGGCCAATCGATGAAGCAAACATTGTATTTAAGCTTACTTGTTAACTAAGTCTCTCCAAAATTTATTTTTGACTTCCAATTCTTTGTCAGTTCTTATTCAATTTGTTTTGAATCTCCATCCGTAGCTTTTCTAACTCGAATTGGCATGTTAAATCACTTTCTAAGATAAATGATCAATAAAATAGCTCTATTTATGCTTACTTGTTCATCAAGTCTATCCAAAATGTGTTTTGAATTTGATATTTCATTATGATTCCGATTCAACTTGTTTTTGAGTGTTCTTCCCAAATCTTATAGCTCTAATGGGGTGTTCATTCACATTCCTAAGGCCAATGATGAAGCAAATATTCTATTTAAGCTTTCGTGTTAACTAAGTCTTTCCAAAATTTGTTTTTGACTTCACATTCTTTGTCAGTTCTTACTTATTTTGTTTTGAATCTCCATCCGTAGCGTTTAACTCGAATTGGCATGTTGAATCACTTTCCAAGACAAAAGATCAATAAAATCGCCTATTTATGCTTACTTGTTCACCAAGTCTACCCAAAATGTGTTTTCAATTTTATATTTCATTTCGATTCGATTCAACTTGTTACAGTGTTCATCCCAAATCTTATAGATCTAATTGGGTTGTTCATTCACATTCCGAAGGCCAATGATGAAGCAAACATTGTATTTAACCTTACTTGTTAATTAAGTCTCTCCAAAATTTGTTTTTGACATCAAATTCTTTTTCAGTTCTAATTCAACTTGTTTTGAATCTCCATCTGTAGCTTGTCTAACTCGAATTGGCATGTTAAATCACTTTCTAAAACAAATGATCAATAAAATAGCTCTATTTGTGCTTACTTGTTCATCAAGTCTATCCAAAATGTGTTTTGAATTTGATATTTCATTATGATTCGAGTCAACTTGTTTGAGTGTTCTTCCCAAATCTTCTAGCTCTAATTGGGGTGTTCATTCACATTCCTAAGGCCAACGACGAAGAAATTATTCTATTTAAGCTTTCCTGTTAACTAAGTCTTTCCAAAATTTGTTTTTAACTTCACATTCTTTGTCAGTTCTTATTCAATTTGTTTGAATCTCCATCCAGAGCTTTTCTAACCCAAATTGTCATGTTAAATCACTTTCCAAGACAAATGATCAATAAAATTGCTCTATTCATGATTACTTATCCATCAGGTCTATCCAAAATGTGTTTTGAATTTGATATTTCATTTCGATTCGATTCAACTTGTTTCTCGAGTGTTCTTCCCAAATCTTCTAGCTCTAATTGGGATGTTCATTAACATTCAAGGCCAACGATGAAGCAAACATTGTATTTAAGCTTACTTGTTAACTAAGTCTCTCAAAATTTATTTTTGACTTCCAATTCTTTGTCGGTTCTTATTCAATTTGTTTTGAATCTCCATCCGTAGCTTTTCTAACTTTCGAATTGGCATGTTAAATCACTTTCTAAGATAAATGATCAATAAAATAGCTCTATTTATGCTTACTTGTTCATCAAGTCTATCCAAAATGTGTTTTGAATTTGATATTTCATTATGATTCCGTGTCAACTTGTTTTGAGTGTTCTTCCCAAATCTTATAGCTCTAATTGGGGTGTTCATTCACATTCCTAAGGCCAATGATGAAGCAAATATTCTATTTAAGCTTTCGTGTTAACTAAGTCTTTCCAAAATTTGTTTTTGACTTCACATTCCTTGTCAATTCTTACTTATTTTGTTTTGAATCTCCATCCGTAGCGTTTCTAACTCGAATTGGCATGTTGAATCACTTTCCAAGACAAAAGATCAATAAAACTGCCCTATTTATGCTTACTTGTTCACCAAGTCTACCCAAAATGTGTTTTGAATTTGATATTTCATTTCGATTCGATTCAACTTGTTACAGTGTTCATCCCAAATCTTCTAGATCTAATTGGGTTGTTCATTCACATTCCGAAGGCCAATGATGAAGCAAACATTGTATTTAACCTTACTTGTTAACTAAGTCTCTCAGAAATTTATTTTTGACTTCCAATTCTTTGTCAGTTCTAATTCAATTTGTTTTGAATCTCCATCCGTAGCTTTTCTAACTCGAATTGGCATGTTAAATCACTTTCTAAGATAAATGATCAATAAAATAGCTCTATTTGTGCTTACTTGTTCATCAAGTCTATCCAAAATGTGTTTTGAATTTGATATTTCATTATGATTCCGAGTCAACTTGTTTTGAGTGTTCTTCCCAAATCTTCTAGCTCTAATTGGGGTGTTCATTCACATTCCTAAGGCCAACGACGAAGAAATTATTCTATTTAAGCTTTCCTGTTAACTAAGTCTTTCCAAAATTTGTTTTTGACTTCACATTCTTTGTCAGTTCTTATTCAATTTGTTTCGAATCTCCATCCAGAGCTTTTCTAACCCAAATTGTGATGTTAAATCACTTTCCAAGACAAATGATCAATAAAATTGCTCTATTCATGATTACTTATCCATCAAGTCTATCCAAAATGTGTTTTGAATTTGATATTTCATTTCGATTCTGATTCAACTTGTTCTGAGTGTTCTTCCCAAATCTTCTAGCTCTAATTGGGATGTTCATTAACATTCCGAAGGCCAACGATGAAGCAAACATTGTATTTAAGCTTACTTGTTAACTAAGTCTCTCCAAAATTTATTTTTGACTTCCAATTCTTTGTCAGTTCTTATTCAATTTGTTTTGAATCTCCATCCGTAGCTTTTCTAACTCGAATTGGCATGTTAAATCACTTTCTAAGATAAATGATCAATAAAATAGCTCTATTTATGCTTACTTGTTCATCAAGTCTATCCAAAATGTGTTTTGAATTTGATATTTCATTATGATTCCGTGTCAACTTGTTTTGAGTGTTCTTCCCAAATCTTATAGCTCTAATTGGGGTGTTCATTCACATTCCTAAGGCCAATGATGAAGCAAATATTCTATTTAAGCTTTCGTGTTAACTAAGTCTTTCCAAAATTTGTTTTTGACTTCACATTCTTTGTCAGTTCTTACTTATTTTGTTTTGAATCTCCATCCGTAGCGTTTCTAACTCGAATTGGCATGTTGAATCACTTTCCAAGACAAAAGATCAATAAAACTGCCCTATTTATGCTTACTTGTTCACCAAGTCTACCCAAAATGTGTTTTGAATTTGATATTTCATTTCGATTCCGATTCAACTTGTTACAGTGTTCATCCCAAATCTTCTAGATCTAATTGGGTTGTTCATTCACATTCCGAAGGCCAATGATGAAGCAAACATTGTATTTAACCTTACTTGTTAACTAAGTCTCTCCGAAATTTATTTTTGACTTCCAATTCTTTGTCAGTTCTAATTCAATTTGTTTTGAATCTCCATCCGTAGCTTTTCTAACTCGAATTGGCATGTTAAATCACTTTCCAAGATAAATGATCAATAAAATAGCTCTATTTATGCTTACTTGTTCACCAAGTCTACCCAAAATGTGTTTTCAATTTGATATTTCATTTTGATTCTGATTCAACTTGTTTCGAGTGTTCTTCCCAAATCTTCTAGCTCTAACTAGGATGTTAATTCACATTTCTATGGCCAATGATGACGCAAATATTCTATTTAAGATTTCATGTTAACTATGTCTGTCGAAAATTTGTTTTTAACTTCAAATTCTTTGTCAGTTCTTATTCAATTTGTTTCGAATCTCCATCCAGAGCTTTTCTAACCCAAATTGTCATGTTAAATCACTTTCCAAGACAAATGATCAATAAAATTGCTCTATTCATGATTACTTATCCATCAAGTCTATCCAAAATGTGTTTTGAATTTGATATTTCATTTCGATTCCGATTCAACTTGTTAAAGTGTTCTTCCCAAATCTTCTAGATCTAATTGGGGTGTTCATTCACATTCCGAAGGCCAATGATGAAGCAAACATTGTATTTAAAGTTACGTTAACTAAGACTCTCAAAACTTATTTTTGACTTCAATTCTTTGTCAGTTCTTATTCAATTTGTTTTGAATCTGCATCCGTAGCTTTTCTAACTCGAATTGGCATGTTAAATCACTTTCCAAGAGAAATGATCAATAAAATAGCTCTATTGATGCTTACTTGTTCACCAACTCTACCCAAAATGTGTTTTCAATTTGATATTTCATTTTGATTCTGATTCAACTTGTTTCGAGTGTTCTTCCCAAATCTTCTAGCTCTAATGGATGTTAATTCACATTTCTATGGCCCAATCTTGTATAAAATATTCTATTTATGATTTCGTGTTAACTATGTGCATCGAAAATTTGTTTTTGACTTCAAATTCTTTGTCAGTTCTTATTCAATTTGTTTTGAATCTCCATCCAGAGCTTTTCTAACCCAAATTGTCATGTTAAATCACTTTTCAAGACAAATGATCAATAAAATTGCTCTATTCATGATTACTTATCCATCAAGTCTATCCAAAATGTGTTTTGAATTTGATATTTCATTTCGATTCCGATTCAACTTGTTCTGAGTGTTCTTCCCAAGTCTTATCGATCTAATTGGGATGTTCATTCACATTCCGAAGGCCAATGATGAAGCAAACATTGTATTTAAGCTTACTTGTTAACTAAGTCTCTCAGAAATTTATTTTTGACTTCCAATTCTTTGTCAGTTCTTATTCAATTTGTTTTGAATCTCCATCCGTAGCTTTTCTAACTCGAATTGGCATGTTAAATCACTTTCCAAGATAAATGATCAATAAAATAGCTCTATTTATGCTTACTTGTTCATCAAGTCTATCCAAAATGTGTTTTGAATTTGATATTTCATTATGATTCCGATTCAACTTGTTTCGAGTGTTCTTCCCAAATCTTCTAGCTCTAATTGTGGTGTTCATGCACATTCCTAAGGCCAATGATGACGCAAATATTCTATTTAAGATTTCGTGTTAACTAATACATGTCGAAAATTTGTTTTTGACTTCAAATTCTTTGTCAGTTCTTATTCAATTTGTTTCGAATCTCCATCCAGAGCTTTTCTAACCCAAATTGTCATGTTAAATCACTTTCCAAGACAAATGATCAAAAAAATTGCTCTATTCATGCTTACTTATCCATCAAGTCTACCCAAAATGTGTTTTGAATTTGATATTTCAATATGACTACGATTCAACTTGTTTCGAGTGTTCTTCCCGAATCTTCTAGCTCTAATTGGGGTGTTCATTCATATTCCGAAGGCCAATGATGAAGCAAACATTGTATTTAAAGTTACCTGTTAACTAAGACTCTCCAAAACTTATTTTTGACTTCCAATTCTTTGTCAGTTCTTATTCAATTTGTTTTGAATCTCCATCCGTAGCTTTTCTAACTGAATTGGCATGTTAAATCACTTTCCAAGACAAAAGATCAATAAAACTGCTCTATTTACGCTTACTTGTTCACCAAGTCTACTCAAAATGTGTTTTGAATTTGATATTTTATTTCGATTCCGATTGAACTTGTTTCGAGTGTTCTTCCCAAATCTTCTAGCTCTAATTGGGGTGTTCATTCACATTCCGAAGGCCAATGATGAAGCAAACATTGTATTTAAAGTTACCTGTTAACTAAGACTCTCCAAAATTTATTTTTGACTTCCAATTCTTTGTCAGTTCTTATTCAATTTGTTTTGAATCTCCATCCGTAGCTTTTCTAACTCGAATTGGCATGTTAAATCACTTTCTAAGATAAATGATCAATAAAATAGCTCTATTTATGCTTACTTGTTCATCAAGTCTATCCAAAATGTGTTTTGAATTTGATATTTCATTATGATTCCGAATCAACTTGTTTTGAGTGTTCTTCCCAAATCTTCTAGCTCTAATTGGGGTGTTCATTCACATTCCTAAGGCCAATGATGAAGCAAACATTGTATTTAACTTTACTTGTTAACTAAATCTCTCCGAAATTTATTTTTGACTTCCAATTCTTTGTCAGTTCTTATTCAATTTATTTTGAATCTGCATCCGTAGCTTTTCTAACTCGAATTGGCATGTTAAATCACTTTCCAAGACAAATGATCAATAAAATAGCTCTATTGATGCTTGTTCACCAAGTCTACCCAAAATGTGTTTTTCAATTTGATATTTCATTTTGATTCTGATTCAACTTGTTTAGTGTTCTTCCCAAATCTTCTAGCTCTAATCGGGATGTTAATTCACATTTCTATGGCCAATCTTGTATAAATATTCTATTTAAGATTTCGTGTTAACTATGTCTGTCGAAAATTTGTTTTTGACTTCAAATTCTTTGTTAGTTCTTATTCAATTTGTTTCGAATCTCCATCCAGAGCTTTTCTAACCCAAATTGTCATGTTAAATCACTTTCCAAGACAAAAGATCAATAAAACTGCTCTATTTACACTTACTTGTTCACCAAGTCTACTCAAAATGTGTTTTGAATTTGATATTTCATTTCGATTCCGATTCAACTTGTTCTGAGTGTTCTTCCCAAATCTTCTAGATCTAATTGGGATGTTCATTCACATTCCGAAGGCCAATGATGAAGCAAACATTGTATTTAAGCTTACTTGTTAACTAAGTCTCTCCAGAAATTATTTTTGACTTCCAATTCTTTGTCAGTTCTTATTCAATTTGTTTTGAATCTCCATCCGTAGCTTTTCTAACTCGAATTGGCATGTTAAATCACTTTCCAAGATAAATGATCAATAAAATAGCTCTATTTATGCTTACTTGTTCATCAAGTCTATCCAAAATGTGTTTTGAATTTGATATTTCATTATGATTCCGAGTCAACTTGTTTTGAGTGTTCTTCCCAAATCTTCTAGCTCTAATTGGGGTGTTCATTCACATTCCTAAGGCCAATGATGAAGCAAATATTCTATTTAAGGTTTCGTGTTAACTAAGTCTTTCCAAAATTTGTTTTTGACTTCACATTCTTTGTCAGTTCTTACTTATTTTGTTTTGAATCTCCATCCATGGCGTTTCTTTCGAATTGGCATGTTGAATCACTTTCCAAGACAAAAGATCAATAACACTGCTCTATTTATGCTTACTTGTTCACCAAGTCTACTCAAAATGTGTTTTGAATTTGATATTTCATTTGATTCCGATTCAACTTGTTGAGTGTTCTTCCCAAATCTTCTAGCTCTAATTGGGATGTTCATTCACATTCCGAAGGCCAATGATGAAGCAAACATTGTATTTAGGCTTACTTGTTAACTAAGTCTCTCCGAAATTTATTTTTGACTTCCAAGTCTTTGTCAGTTCTTATTCAATTTGTTTTGAATCTGCATCCGTAGCTTTTCTAACTCGAATTGGCATGTTAAATCACTTTCCAAGATAAATGATCAATAAAATAGCTCTATTTATGCTTACTTGTTCACCAAGTCTACCCAAAATGTGTTTTTCAATTTGATATTTCATTTTGATTCTGATTGAACTTGTTTCGAGTGTTCTTCCCAAATCTTCTAGCTCTAACTAGGATGTTCATTCACATTACTAAGGCCAATGATGACGCAAATATTCTATTTAAGATTTCGTGTTAACTATTTCTGTCGAAAATTTGTTTTTGACTTCAAATTCTTTGTCAGTTCTTATTCAATTTGTTTCGAATCTCCATCCAGAGCTTTTCTAACCCAAATTGTCATGTTAAATCACTTTCCAAGACAAATGATCAAGAAAATTTCTCTATTCATGATTACTTATCCATCAAGTCTATCCAAAATGTGTTTTGAATTTGATATTTCATTTCGATTCGATTCAACTTGTTCTCGTGTTCTTCCCAAATCTTCTAGATCTAATTGGGATGTTCATTCACATTCAAGGCCATTGATGAAGCAAACATTGTATTTAAGCTTACTTGTTAACTAAGTCTCTCCAAAATTTATTTTTGACTTCCAATTCTTTGTCATTCTTATTCAATTCGTTTGAATCTCCATCCGTAGCTTTTATAACTCGAATTGGCATGTTAAATCACTTTCCAAGATAAATGATCAATAAAATAGCTCTATTTATGCTTACTTGTTCACCAAGTCTACCCAAAATGTGTTTTCAATTTGATATTTCATTTTGATTCTGATTCAACTTGTTTCGAGTGTTCTTCCCAAATCTTCTAGCTCTAACTGGGATGTTCATTCACATTTCAAAGGCCAATGATGACGCAAATATTCTATTTAAGATTTCGTGTTAACTATGTCTGTCAAAAATTTGTTTTTGACTTCAAATTCTTTTTCAGTTCTTATTCAATTTGTTTCAAATCTCCATCCAGAGCTTTTCGAACCCAAATTGTCATGTTAAATCACTTTCCAAGACAAATGATCAATAAAATCTCTCTATTGATGCTTACTTATCCCTCAAGTCTATCCAAAATGTGTTTTGAATTTGATATTTCAATATGACTCCGATTCAACTTGTTTCGAGTGTTCTTCCCAAATCGTCTAGCTCTAATTGGGGTGTTCATTCACATTCCGAAGGCCAATAATGAAGCAAACATTGTATTTAAAGTTACCTGTTAACTAAGACTCTCCAAAACTTATTTTTGACTTCCAATTCTTTGTCAGTTCTTATTCAATTTGTTTTGAATCTCCATCCGTAGCTTTTCTAACTGAATTGGCTTGTTAAATCAATTTCCAAGACAAATGATCAATAAAACAGCACTATTTATGCTTACTTGTTCACCAAGTCTACCAAAAATGTTTTTTCAATTTTAAATTTCATTTCGATGCCGATTCAATTGTTTTGAGTGTTCTTCCTAAATCTTCTAGCTCTAATTGGGATGTTCATTCACATTCCTAAGGACAATGATGAAGCAAACATTGTATTTAAGCTTACTTGTTAACTAAGTCTCTCCAAAATTTATTTTTGACTTCCAATTCTTTGTCAGTTCTTATTCAATTTGTTTTGAATCTCCATCCGTAGCTTTTCTAACTCGAATTGGCATGTTAAATCACTTTCCAAGATAAATGATCAATAAAATAGCTCTATTTATGCTTACTTGTTCATCAAGTCTATCCAAAATGTGTTTTGAATTTGATATTTCATTATGATTCCGAGTCAACTTGTTTTGAGTGTTCTTCCCAAATCTTCTAGCTCTAATTGGGGTGTTCATTCACATTCCTAAGGCCAATGATGAAGCAAATATTCTATTTAAGGTTTCGTGTTAACTAAGTCTTTCCAAAATTTGTTTTTGACTTCACATTCTTTGTCAGTTCTTACTTATTTTGTTTTGAATCTCCATCCGCAGCGTTTCTAACTCGAATTGGCATGTTGAATCACTTTCCAAGACAAAAGATCAATAAAACTGCTCTATTTATGCTTACTTGTTCACCAAGTCTACTCAAAATGTGTTTTGAATTTGATATTTCATTTCGATTCCGATTCAACTTGTTCAGAGTGTTCTTCCCAAATCTTCTAGATCTAATTGGGATGTTCATTCACATTCCGAAGGCCAATGATGAAGCAAACATTGTATTTAGGCTTACTTGTTAACTAAGTCTCTCCGAAATTTATTTTTGACTTCCAAGTCTTTGTCAGTTCTTATTCAATTTGTTTTGAATCTGCATCCGTAGCTTTTCTAACTCGAATTGGCATGTTAAATCACTTTCCAAGATAAATGATCAATAAAATAGCTCTATTTATGCTTACTTGTTCACCAAGTCTACCCAAAATGTGTTTTTCAATTTGATATTTCATTTTGATTACGATTGAACTTGTTTCGAGTGTTCTTCCCAAATCTTCTAGCTCTAACTAGGATGTTCATTCACATTTCTAAGGCCAATGATGATAGCGCCAAATATTCTATTTAAGATTTCGTGTTAACTATTTCGAAAATTTTTTTGACTTCAAATTCTTTAATCGATTCTTATTCAATTTGTTTCGAATCTCCATCCAGAGCTTTTCTAACCCAAATTGTCATGTTAAATCACTTTCCAAGACAAATGATCAAGAAAATTTCTCTATTCATGATTACTTATCCATCAAGTCTATCCAAAATGTGTTTTGAATTTGATATTTCATTTCGATTCCGATTCAACTTGTTCTGGGTGTTCTTCCCAAATCTTCTAGATCTAATTGGGATGTTCATTCACATTCCGAAGGCCATTGATGAAGCAAACATTGTATTTAAGCTTACTTGTTAACTAAGTCTCTCCGAAATTTATTTTTGACTTCCAATTCTTTGTCAGTTCTTATTCAATTCGTTTTGAATCTCCATCCGTAGCTTTTATAACTCGAATTGGCATGTTAAATCACTTTCCAAGATAAATGATCAATAAAATAGCTCTATTTATGCTTACTTGTTCACCAAGTCTACCCAAAATGTGTTTTCAATTTGATATTTCATTTTGATTCTGATTCAACTTGTTTCGAGTGTTCTTCCCAAATCTTCTAGCTCTAACTGGGATGTTCATTCACATTTCAAAGGCCAATGATGACGCAAATATTCTATTTAAGATTTCGTGTTAACTATGTCTGTCAAAAATTTGTTTTTGACTTCAAATTCTTTTTCAGTTCTTATTCAATTTGTTTCAAATCTCCATCCAGAGCTTTTCGAACCCAAATTGTCATGTTAAATCACTTTCCAAGACAAATGATCAATAAAATCTCTCTATTGATGCTTACTTATCCCTCAAGTCTATCCAAAATGTGTTTTGAATTTGATATTTCAATATGACTCCGATTCAACTTGTTTCGAGTGTTCTTCCCAAATCGTCTAGCTCTAATTGGGGTGTTCATTCACATTCCGAAGGCCAATAATGAAGCAAACATTGTATTTAAAGTTACCTGTTAACTAAGACTCTCCAAAACTTATTTTTGACTTCCAATTCTTTGTCAGTTCTTATTCAATTTGTTTTGAATCTCCATCCGTAGCTTTTCTAACTGAATTGGCTTGTTAAATCAATTTCCAAGACAAATGATCAATAAAACAGCACTATTTATGCTTACTTGTTCACCAAGTCTACCAAAAATGTTTTTTCAATTTTAAATTTCATTTCGATGCCGATTCAATTGTTTTGAGTGTTCTTCCTAAATCTTCTAGCTCTAATTGGGATGTTCATTCACATTCCTAAGGACAATGATGAAGCAAACATTGTATTTAAGCTTACTTGTTAACTAAGTCTCTCCAAAATTTATTTTTGACTTCCAATTCTTTGTCAGTTCTTATTCAATTTGTTTCGAATCTCCATCTAGAGCTTTTCTAACCCAAATTGTCATGTAAAATCAATTTCCAAGACAAATGATCAATAAAATTGCTCTATTCATGCTCACTTGTTCATCAAGTCTATCCAAAATGTATTTTGAATTTGATATTTCATTATGATTCCGAGTCAACTTGTTTTGAGTGTTCTTCCCAAATCTTCTAGCTCTAAATAGGGTGTTCATTCACATTCCTAAGGCCAATGATGAAGCAAATATTCTATTTAAGCTTTCGTGTTAACTAAGTCTCTCCAAAATTTGTTTTTGACTTCACATTCCTTGTCAATTCTTACTTAATTTGTTTTGAATCTCCATCCGTAGCTTTTCTAACTCGAATTGGCATGTTAAATCACTTTCCAAGACAAAAGATCAATAAAACTGCCCTATTTATGCTTACTTGTTCACCAAGTCTACCCAAAATGTGTTTTGAATTTGATATTTCATTTCGATTCCGATTCAACTTGTTCAGAGTGTTCTTCCCAAATCTTCTAGATCTAATTGGGATGTTCATTCACATTCCGAAGGCCAATGATGAAGCAAACATTGTATTTAGGCTTACTTGTTAACTAAGTCTCTCCGAAATTTATTTTTGACTTCCAAGTCTTTGTCAGTTCTTATTCAATTTGTTTTGAATCTGCATCCGTAGCTTTTCTAACTCGAATTGGCATGTTAAATCACTTTCCAAGATAAATGATCAATAAAATAGCTCTATTTATGCTTACTTGTTCACCAAGTCTACCCAAAATGTGTTTTTCAATTTGATATTTCATTTTGATTCTGATTGAACTTGTTTCGAGTGTTCTTCCCAAATCTTCTAGCTCTAACTAGGATGTTCATTCACATTTCTAAGGCCAATGATGACGCAAATATTCTATTTAAGATTTCGTGTTAACTATTTCTGTCGAAAATTTGTTTTTGACTTCAAATTCTTTGTCAGTTCTTATTCAATTTGTTTCGAATCTCCATCCAGAGCTTTTCTAACCCAAATTGTCATGTTAAATCACTTTCCAAGACAAATGATCAAGAAAATTTCTCTATTCATGATTACTTATCCATCAAGTCTATCCAAAATGTGTTTTGAATTTGATATTTCATTTCGATTCCGATTCAACTTGTTCTGGGTGTTCTTCCCAAATCTTCTAGATCTAATTGGGATGTTCATTCACATTCCGAAGGCCATTGATGAAGCAAACATTGTATTTAAGCTTACTTGTTAACTAAGTCTCTCCGAAATTTATTTTTGACTTCCAATTCTTTGTCAGTTCTTATTCAATTCGTTTTGAATCTCCATCCGTAGCTTTTATAACTCGAATTGGCATGTTAAATCACTTTCCAAGATAAATGATCAATAAAATAGCTCTATTTATGCTTACTTGTTCACCAAGTCTACCCAAAATGTGTTTTCAATTTGATATTTCATTTTGATTCTGATTCAACTTGTTTCGAGTGTTCTTCCCAAATCTTCTAGCTCTAACTGGGATGTTCATTCACATTTCAAAGGCCAATGATGACGCAAATATTCTATTTAAGATTTCGTGTTAACTATGTCTGTCAAAAATTTGTTTTTGACTTCAAATTCTTTTTCAGTTCTTATTCAATTTGTTTCAAATCTCCATCCTGAGCTTTTCGAACCCAAATTGTCATGTTAAATCACTTTCCAAGACAAATGATCAATAAAATCTCTCTATTGATGCTTACTTGTTCTCGAAGTCTACCCAAAATGTGTTTTGAATTTGATATTTCAATATGATTCAGATTCAACTTGTTTCGAGTGTTCTTCCCAAATCGTCTAGCTCTAATTGGGGTGTTCATTCACATTCCGAAGGCCAATAATGAAGCAAACATTGTATTTAAAGTTACCTGTTAACTAAGACTCTCCAAAAATTGTTTTTGACTTCAAATTTTTTGTCAGTTCTGATTCAATTTGTTTCGAATCTCCATCCGTAGCTTTTCTAACTTGAATTGGCATGTTAAATCACTTTCCAAGACAAATGATCAATAAATCTGTCTATTTATGCTTACTTGTTCACCAAGTCTACCAAAAATGTTTTTCAATTTTAAATTTCATTTCGATGTCCGATTCAATTGTTTTAGTGTTCTTCCTAAATCTTCAGCTCCAATTGGGATGTTCATTCACATTCCTAAGGACAATGATGAAGCAAACATTGTATTTAAGCTTACTTGTTAACTAAGTCTCTCCAAAATTTATATTTGACTTCCAATTCTTTGTCAGTTCTTCTTCAATTTGTTTCGAATCTCCATCTGTAGCTTTTCTAACTTAAATGGGCATGTAAAATCACTTTCCAAGATAAATGATCAATAAAATTGCTCTATTCATGCTCACTTGTTCATCAAGTCTATCCAAAATGTATTTTGAATTTGATATTTCATTATGATTCCGAGTCAACTTGTTTTGAGTGTTCTTCCCAAATCTTCTAGCTCTAAATAGGGTGTTCATTCACATTCCTAAGGCCAATGATGAAGCAAATATTCTATTTAAGCTTTCGTGTTAACTAAGTCTCTCCAAAATTTGTTTTTGACTTCACATTCCTTGTCAATTCTTACTTAATTTGTTTTGAATCTCCATCCGTAGCTTTTCTAACTCGAATTGGCATGTTAAATCACTTTCCAAGACAAAAGATCAATAAAACTGCCCTATTTATGCTTACTTGTTCACCAAGTCTACCCAAAATGTGTTTTGAATTTGATATTTCATTTCGATTCCGATTCAAATTGTTCTGAGTGTTCTTCCCAAATCTTCTAGCTCTAATTGGGATGTTCATTCACATTCTGAAGGCCAATGATGAAGCAAACATTGTATTTAATCTTACTTGTTAACTAAGTCTCTCAGAAATTTATTTTTGACTTCGAATTCTTTGTCAGTTCTTATTCAATTTGTTTTGAATCTCCATCCGTAGCTTTTCTAACTCGAATTGGCATGTTAAATCACTTTCCAAGATAAATGATCAATAAAATAGCTCTATTTATGCTTACTTGTTCACCAAGTCTACCCAAAATGTGTTTTCAATTTGATATTTCATTTTGATTCTGATTCAACTTGTTTTGAGTGTTCTTCCCAAATATTCTAGCTCCAATTGGGATGTTCATTCACATTCCTAAGGACAATGATGAAGCAAACATTGTATTTAAGCTTACTTGTTAACTAAGTCTCTCCAAAATTTATTTTTGACTTCTAATTCTTTGTCAGTTCTTATTCATTTTGTTTCGAATCTCCATCTAGAGCTTTTCTAACCCAAATTGTCATGTTAACTCACTTTCCAAGACAAATGATCAATAAAATTGCTCTATTCATGCTCACTTGTTCATCAAGTCTATCCAAAATGTGTTTTGAATTGGATATTTTGATTTTGATTCTGATTCAACATGTTTCGAGTGTTCTTCCCAAATCTTCTAGCTCTAACTGGGATGTTCATTCACATTTCTAAGGCCAATGATGAAGCAAACATTGTATTTATGCTTACTTGTTAACTAAGTCTCTGCAAAATTTATTTTTGACTTCCAATTCTTTGTCAGTTCTTATTCAATTTGTTTCGAATCTCCATCCAGAGCTTTTCTAACCCAAATTGTCATGTTAAATCACTTTCCAAGACAAATGATCAATAAAATTGCTCTATTTATGCTTACTTGTTCATCAAGTCTATCCAAAATGTGTTTTGAATTGCATATTTCATTATGATTCCGATTCAACTTGTTTTGAGTGTTCTTCCCAAATCTTCTAGCTCTAATTGGGGTGTTCATTCACATTCCTAAGGCCAATGGTGAAGCAAATATTCTATTTAAGCTTTCGTGTTAACTAAGTCTCTCCAAAATTTGTTTTTTACTTCAAATTCTTTGTCAGTTCTTACTCAATTTGATTTGAATCTCCATCCGTAGCTTTTATAATTCGAATTGGCATGTTAAATCACTCTCCAAGAGAAATGATCAATAAAACTGTTCTATTCAAGCTTAATTGTTCACTAAGTCTACCCAAAAAGTATTTTCAATTTGATATTTCATTATGATTTCGAATCAACTTGTTTCGAGTGTTCTTCCCAAATCTTCTAGCTCTAATTGGGATGTTCATTCACATTTCAAAGGCCAATGATGAAGCAAACATTGTATTTAGGCTTACTTGTTAACTAAGTCTCTCTAAAATTTGTTTTTGATTTCCAATTCTTTGTCAGTTCTTATTCAATTTTTTTTGAATCTCCATCCGGAGCTTTTCTAACTCGAATTGGCATGTTAAATCACTTTCCAAGATAAATGATCAATAAAATAGCTCTATTTATGCTTACTTGTTCACCAAGTCTACCCAAAATGTGTTTTCAATTTGATATTTCATTTTGATTCTGATTCAACTTGTTTCGAGTGTTCTTCCCAAATCTTCTAGCTCTAACTGGGATGTTCATTCACATTTCTAAGGCCAATGATGAAGCAAACATTGTATTTATGCTTACTTGATAACTAAGTCTCTCCAAAATTTATTTTTGACTTCCAATTCTTTGTCAGTTCTTATTCAATTTGTTTCGAATCTCCATCCAGAGCTTTTCTAACCCAAATTGTCATGTTAAATCACTTTCCAAGACAAATGATCAATAAAATTGCTCTATTTATGCTTACTTGTTCATCAAGTCTATCCAAAATGTGTTTTGAATTTGATATTTCATTATGATTCCGATTCAACTTGTTTCGAGTGTTCTTCCCAAATCTTCTAGCTCTAATTGTGGTGTTCATGCACATTCCTAAGGCCAATGATGACGCAAATATTCTATTTAAGATTTCGTGTTAACTATGTCTGTCGAAAATTTGTTTTTGACTTCAAATTCTTTGTCAGTTCTTATTCAATTTGTTTTCAATCTCCATCCAGAGCTTTTCTAACCCAAATTGTCATGTTAAATCACTTTCCAAGACAAATGATCAATAAAATTGCTCTATTCATGCTTACTTATCCATCAAGTCTATCCAAAATGTGTTTTGAATTTGATATTTCAATATGACTCCGATTCAACTTGTTTCGAGTGTTCTTCCCAAATCTTCTAGCTCTAATTGGGGTGTTCATTCACATTCCGAAGGCCAATGATGAAGCAAACATTGTATTTAAAGTTACCTGTTAACTAAGTCTCTCCAAAACTTATTTTTGACTTCCAATTCTTTGTCAGTTCTTATTCAATTTGTTTTGAATCTCCATCCGTAGCTTTTCTAACTGAATTGGCATGTTAAATCACTTTCCAAGACAAATGATCAATAAAACAGCTCTATTGATGCTTACTTGTTCACCAAGTCTGCTAAAAATGTGTTTTCAATTTTATATTTCATTTCGATGCCGATTCAATTGTTTTGAGTGTTCTTCCCAAATCTTCTAGCTCTAATTGGGGTGTTCATTCACATTCCTAAGGCCAATCATGAAGCGAACATTGTATTTAAGCTTACTTGTTAACTAAGTCTCTCCAAAACTTATTTTTGACTTCCAATTCTTTGTCAGTTCTTATTCAATTTCTTTTGAATCTCCATCCGTAGCTTTTCTAACTGAATTGGCATGTTAAATCACTTTCCAAGACAAATGATCAATAAAACAGCTCTATTGATGCTTACTTGTTCACCAAGTCTGCCAAAAATGTGTTTTCAATTTTATATTTCATTTCGATGCCGATTCAATTGTTTTGAGTGTTCTTCCCAAATATTCTAGCTCCAATTGGGATGTTCATTCACATTCCTAAGGACAATGATGAAGCAAACATTGTATTTAAGCTTACTTGTTAACTAAGTCTCTCCAAAATTTATTTTTGACTTCCAATTCTTTGTCAGTTCTGAATTAATTTGTTTCGAATATCCTTCCGTAGCTTTTCTAACGATAATTGGCAAGTTAAAACGCTTTCCAAGACAAATGATTAATAAAAATGTTCTTTTCATGATTACTTGTTCACCAAGTCTACCCAAAATGTGTTTTCATTTTTAAATTTCTTTTCGATTCTGATTGACTTGTTTTGGAGTGTTCTTCCCAAATCTTGTAGCTCTAATTGGGATGTTCATTAACATTCCAAAAGCCAATGATGAACCAAACATTCTATTTAAGCTTACTTGATAACTCAGTCTTTCAAAAATTTATTTTTGCTTCTAATTCTTTGTCAGGTGTTATTCAATTTTTTTTGAATCTCCATCAGGCTTTTCTCTTGGTGTCATGTTAAATCACTTTCCAAGACAAATGATCAATAAAATTGCTCTATTTATGCTTACTTGTTCATCAAGTCTATCCAAAATGTGTTTTGAATTTGATATTTCATTACGATTCTGATTCAACTTGTTTCGAGTGTTCTTCCCAAATCTTCTCACTCTAATTGGGGTGTTCATTCACATTCCTAAGGCCAATGATGAAGCAAACATTCTATTTAAGATTACCTGTTAACTAAGTCTCCCCAAAACTTGTTTTTGACTTCCAATTCTTTGTCAGTTCTGATTTAATTTGTTTCGAATCTCCATCCGTAGCTTTTCTAACCCAAATTGGCATGTTAAATCACTTTCCAAGACAAATGATCAATAAAATTGGTCTATTCGTGCTAACTTGTTCACCAAATCTATCCAAATGTGTTTTGAATTTGATATTTCATTTTGATTCGATTCAACTTGTTTCGAGTGTTCTTCACAAATCTTCTAACTCTAATTGGGATATTCATTCACATTCTTCATGCCAATGTTGCAACAAACATTCTATTTAAGCTTACATGTTAACTAGTCTCGCCAAAATTTTATTTTTGACATCAAATTCTTTGTCAGTTCTGATTCAATTTGTTTCGAATCTCCATCCGTAGCTTTTCTAACCCAAATTGGCATGTTAAATCACTTTCCAAGACAAATGATCAATAAAACAGCTCTATTGATGCTTACTTGTTCACCAAGTCTGCTAAAAATGTGTTTTCAATTTTATATTTCATTTCGATGCCGATTCAACTTGTTTGAGTGTTCTTCCCAAATCTTCTAGCTCTGGTGGGGTGTTCATTCACATTCCTGAGGCCGATGATGAAGCAAACATTCTATTTAAGCTTACCTGTTAACTAAGTCTCTCCAAAACTTATTTTTGACTTCCAATTCTTTTTAAGTTCTGATTCAATTTGTTTCGAATCTCCATCCGTAGCTTTTCTAACTGAATTGGCATGTTAAATCACTTTCCAAGACAAATGATCAATAAAACAGCTCTATTGATGCTTACTTGTTCACCAAGTCTACACAAAATGTGTTTGCAATTTTATGTTTCATTTCGATTGCGATTCAACTTGTTTCGAGTGTTCTTCCTAAATCTTCTAACTCTAATTGGGACGTTCATTCACATTCCTAAGGCTAATGATGAAGCAAACATTCTATTTAAGCTTATATGTTAACTAAGTCTCTCTAAAATTTTTTTTTAACTTGCAATTCTTTTTCGGTTCTGATTTAATTTGTTTCGAATATCCTTCCGTAGCTTTTCTAACTCAAATTGGCAAGTTAAATCACTTTGCCAGACAAATGATTAACAAAATTATTCTATTCATGATTACTTGTTCACCAATTCTACCCAATGTATGTTTTCAATTTTACATTTCTTTTCGATTCCGATTCCACTTGCTTTGAGTGTTCTTCCCAAATCTTCTAGCTCTAATTCGGATGTTCATTCAGATTCCTAAGGGCAATGATGAAGCAAACATTGTATTTATGCTTACTTGTTAACTAAGTCTCACTAATATTTGTTTTTGACTTTAAATCCTTTGTCAGTTCTTACTCAATTTGCTTCGAATCTCCATCCGTAGCTTTTCTAACTCGAATTGGCATGTTAAATCACTTTTCCAAGACAAATGATCAATAAAATTGTTCTATTTATGCTTACTTATTCTGAAGTCTACCCAAAATGTGTTTTCAATTTGATATTTCATTATGATTACGATTCAACTTGTTTCGAGTGTTCTCCCAAATCTTCTAGCTCTAATTGGGATGTTCATTCACATTCCTAAGGCCAATGATGAAGCAAACATTGTATTTAAGATTACTTGTTAACTAAGTCTCTCTGAAATTTGTTTTTGACTTCTAATTCTTTGTCTGTTCTTATTGATTTTGTTTCGAATCTCCATCTAGAGCATTTATAACCCGAATTGGCGTGTTAAATCACTTTCCAAGACAAATGATCAATACAATTGTCCTATTCATGCTTACTTGTTCACCAAGTCTACCTAAAATGCGTTTTCAAATTTAAATTTCATTATGATTTCGATTCAACTTGTTTCGAGTGTTCTTCCCAAATCTTCTAGCTCTAATTGGGGTGTTCATTCACATTCCTAATGCCAATGATGAACCAAACATTGAATTTAAGCTTACTTGTTAACTAAGTCTCTCCGAAACTTATTTTGACTTCACAATTCTTTGTCGGTTCTTATTCAATTTTGTTTGAATCTCCATCCGTAGCTTTTCTAACCCGAATTGGCATGTTAAATCACTTTCCAGACAAATGATCAATAAAATTGCTCTATTGATGCTTACTTGTTCACGAAGTCTATCAAAATGTGTTTTCAATTTTATATTTCATTTCGATGTCGATTCAACTTGTTTGAGTGTTCTTCCCAAATATTCTAGCTCCAATTGGGATGTTCATTCACATTCCTAAGGACAATGATGAAGCAAACATTGTATTTAAGCTTACTTGTTAACTAAGTCTCTCCATCAAACTTATTTTTGACTTCCAATTCTTTGTCAGTTCTTATTCAATTTGTTTTGAATCTCCATCCGTAGCTTTTCTAACTGAATTGGCATGTTAAATCACTTTCCAAGACAAATGATCAATAAAATTGCTCTGTTCATGCTTACTTGTTCACCAAGTGCTACCCAAAATGTGTTTTCAATTTGATATTTCATTTTGATTCGATTCAACTTGTTTGAGTGTTCTTCCCAAATCTTCTAGCTCTAATTGGGATGTTCATTCACATTCCTGGGCCAATCATGAAGCGAACATTGTATTTAAGCTTACTTGTTAACTAAGTCTCTCCAAAACTTATTTTTGACTTCCAATTCTTTGTCAGTTCTTATTCAATTTCTTTTGAATCTCCGTCAAGTAGCTTTTCTAACTGAATTGGCATGTTAAATCACTTTCCAAGACAAATGATCAATAAAACAGCTCTATTGATGCTTACTTGTTCACTAAGTCTACCCAAAATGTGCTTTCAATTGGATATTTCATTTTCATCCCCGATTCAACTAGTTTTAAGTGTTCTCCTAAATCTTCTAGCCCTAATTGGGATGTTCATTCACATTGCTAAGGCCAATGATGATGCAAACATTGTATTTAAGCTTACTTGTTAACTAAGTCTCTCCGAAATTTGTTTTTGACTTCAAATTCTTTGTCAGTTCTTATTCAATTTGTTTCGAATCTCCATTTAGAGCTTTTCTAAACCGAATTGGCAGGTTAAATCACTGTCCAAGACAAATGATCAATAAAATTGTTCTATTCACGCTTACTTGGTCACCAAGTCTATCAAAATGTGTTTTCAATTTGATATTTCATTTTGATTCCGATTCAACTTGTTTTAGTGTTCTTCCCGAATCTTCTAGGTCTTATTAGGATGTTCATTCACATTTCTAAGGCCAATGATGAAGCAAACATTGTATTTAAGATTACTTGTTAACTATGTCTGTCCAAAATTTTTTTTTGCTTTAAATTCATTGTTAGTTCTCATTCAAATTGTTTCGAATCTCCATCCAAAGCTTTTCTAACTCGAATTGCCATGTTAAATAACTTTCCAAGACAATGATGATCAATAAAATTGCTCTATTCATGCTTACTTGTTCATCAAATGTCTATCCAAAATGTGTTTTCAATTTGATATTTCATTTTGATTTACGATTCAACTTGTTTTTAGTGTTCTTCCCAAAATCTTCTAGCTCTAATTGGGAATTGTTCATTCACATTCCTAATGCCAATCATGAACCAAACATTGTATTTTAGCTTACTTGTTAACTAAGTCTCTGCAAAATTTGTTTTTGCTTCTAATTCTTTGTCAGTTCTTATTCAATTTGTTTAGAATCTCCATCTATAGCATTTCTAACTCGAATTGGCATGTTAAATCTCTTTCCAAGACAAATGATCAAGAAAATTGTTCTATTCATGCTTACATGTTCATCAAGTCAATTATCAAAATGTGTTTTCAATTTTGATATTTCATTATGACTTCGATTCAACTTGTTTTGAGTGTTCTTCCCCAATCTTCTAGCTCTAATTGGGATGTTCAATTCACATTCCTAGAGGCCAATGATGAAGCCAAATATTGTATTTAAGCTTTACTTGTTAACTAAGTCTCTCAAAATTTGTTTACTTGACTTCCAATTCTTTGTCAGTTCTTATTCATTTTGATTTGAATCTCACATCACCAGTAGCTTTTTCTTGAATTGGCATGTTAAATCACTTTCCAAGAGACAAATGATCAATAAAATTGTTCTTATTCATGCTTACTTGTTCACCAAGTGCGCTACCCAAAATGTGTTTTCAATTTGATATTTTCATTTTGATTCTGATTCAAACTTGTTTTGAGTGTTCTTCCCAAATCTTCTAAGCTCTAATTGGGATTGTTCATTCCACATTTCTAAGGCCAATGATGAAGCGAACATTGTATTTAAGCTTACTTGTTAACTAAGATCTCTCTAAAATTTGTATTTTGACTTCGATTCTTTGTCGATTCTTATTCAATTTGTTTGAATCTCCATCAGAGCTTTTTTCTAACCTTTCGAATTGGCATGTTAAATCACTTTCCAAGACAAATGATCAATAAAATTGCTCTACTTGATGCTTACTTGTTCATCCAAGTCTTACCCAAAATGTGTTTTCAATTTGATATTTCATTTTGATTAGATTCAACTTGTTTTAGTGTTCTTCCCCAAATCTTCTAGCTCTAATTGGGATGTTCATTCACATTTCCTAAGGCCAATGATGGAAGCCGAAACATTGTATTTAAGCTTTTACGTTGTTAACTAAGTCTCTCAAAGGGTATTTGTTTTTGACTTCAAATTCTTTGTCGGTTCTTATTCCAATTTGATTTGAATCTCCATCCGTAGCTTTTCCTAACTTAAATTGTCATGTTAAATCACTTTCCGAAGACAAATGATCAATAAAATTGCTCTATTCATGCTTACTTGTTCATCAAGTCTATCAATGTGTTTTGAATTTGATATTTTCATTATGATTTACGATTCAACTTGTTTCGAGTGTTCTTCCCAAAATCTTCTAGCTCTAATTGGGAATTGTTCACATTCACATTTCTAAGGCCAATGATGAAGCAAACATTGTATTTGGATGATTACTTGTTAACTATGTCTGTCGACAAATTTATTTTTGCTTCAATTTCATTGTCAGTTCTTATTCAATTTGTTTCGAATCTCCATCTAGAGCATTTCTAACCCGAATTGTCATGTTAAATCACTTTCCAAGAAAAATGATCAATCAAAATTGTTCTATTCACGCTTACTTGGTCACCAAGTCTACATCAAAAATGTTTTCAATTTGCATATTTCATTATATTGATTTACGATTCAACTTGTTTTGAGTGTTCTTCCCAAATCTTCTAGCTCTAATTGGGGTGTTCATTCACATTCTAAGGAGTAGCTGATGAACCAAACTTTGTATTTAAGCTTACTGGTTAAGTAAGTCTCTCCAAAACTTTGTGTTTTGACTTCAAATTCTTTAATGTGGGACCCGGATTTCTTATTCAATTTTGTTTTGAATCTCCATCCGTAGCTTTTCTAAGCCCGAATTGGCATGTTAAATCACTTTCCAAGACAAATGATCAATAAACATGATGCTCTATTTATGCTTACTTGTTTCACCAAGTCTACCCAAAATGTGTTTTCAATTTTCTATATTTCATTATGATCTTCGAATTCAACTTTGTTTTGAGTGTTCTTCCCAAATCTTCTAGCTCTAATTGGGATTATTTCATTCACATTCCTAAGGCCAATGATGAAGCGCCAAACTTATTGTATTTAAGCTTACTTGTTAACTAAGTCTCTCAGAAATTTGTTTTGACTTCAAGGTATTCTTTGTCGAGTTCTTATTCAATTTGTTTGAATCTCCATCTGAGCTTTTCTAACTTTCGAATTGTCATGTTAAATCACTTTCCAAGATAAATGATCAGCAATAAAATTGTACTCTGTATTCATGCTTACTTGTTCATCAAGTCCCCATATCCCAAAATGTGTTTTGAATTTGATATTTCATTTTGATTAAATTCAACTTTTTTTGAGTGTTCTTCCCAAATCTTCTAGCTCTAATTGGGATGTTCATTCACATTTCTAACGCTAACGTTAAAGCAAACGTTGTATTTAAGCTTACTTGTTGACTAAGTCTCTCAA
Source organism: Senna siamea (assembly GCA_031216115.1). NCBI lineage: Eukaryota > Viridiplantae > Streptophyta > Magnoliopsida > Fabales > Fabaceae > Senna > Senna siamea. Next base: position 21,159,097 of record CM062361.1, on the reverse strand, counting down.
AAATTTGTTTTTGACTTCAAATTCTTTGTCGCTCAGTTCTTATTCAATTTGTTACATTGAATCTCCATCGTAGCTTTTTTCCTAACCCGAATTGGCATGTTAAATCACTTTCCAAGACAAATGATCAATAAAATTGCGCTATTTATGCCCTTACTTGTTCACCAAGTCTATCCAAAATGTGTTTTCAATTTGATATTTCATTATGATTCGATTCAACTTGTTTTTAAGTGTTCTTCCCCTGAAATAAATTCTAGCTCTAATTGGGATGTTCAGTTCACATTCCCCTAAGGAGCCAATGATGAAGCATAAATATTCTATTTTAAGCTTACATTGTTAACTGATATAGTCTCTCAAATTTGTTTTTGACTTCAAATTCTTTGTCAGATTCTTATTCAATTTGTTTTGAATCTCCATCAGAGACTTTTCCTAACTAAAATTGTCATGTTAAATCACTTTCCAAGACAAATGATCCAATAAAATTGTTCTATTCATGCTTACTTGTTCATCAAGTCTATCCAAATATGTGTTTTCAATTTGATATTTCAATTATGATTCAGAATTCAACTTGTTTGAGTGTTCTTCCCAAAATCTTCTAGCTTCCTAATTGGGGTGTTCATTCACATTCCTAAGGCCAATGATGAAGCGAAATATTCTATTTAAAGGCTTTACTTGTTACTTCTAAGTCTCTCCAAAATTTGTTTTTGACTTCAAATTCTTTGTCAGTTCTTACTCAATTTGTTTTGAATCTCCCATCCGTAGCTTTTCTAACTAAATTGGCATGTTAAATCAATTTCCAAGAAACCAAATGATCAATAAAATTGCTTTCTATTTATGCTTACTTGTTCACCAAGTCTACCCAAAATGTGTTTTCAATTTTTATATTTCATTTAGATTCGATTCAACTTGTTTGAGTGTTCTTCCCTAAATCATTCTAGCTCTAATTGGGATGTTCATTCACATTCCTAAGGACAATGATAGAAGCAAAACATTGTATTTAAAGCACTTGTTAACTTAAGTCTCTCCAAAATTTGTTTTTGACTTCCAATTCTTTGTCGGTTCTTATTCAATTAGTGTTTTGAATCTCCATCCGAGAAACTTTTCTAACTTAAGATTATGTAATGTTAAATCACTTTCAAAGACAAATGAAGTCAATAAAATTGTTCTACATTATCATTGCTTACTTGTTCTGACCAAGTCTACCCAAAATGTGTTTTCAATTTGATATTTCATTATGATTCCGATTCAACTTGTTTCTTTAGTGTTCTTACCCAAATCTTCTAGCTCTAATTGGGATGTTCATTCACATTCCTAAGGCCAATGATGAGAAACAAATATTCTATTTAAGCTTTACTTGTTAACACTAAGTCTCTCCATAATTTGTTTTTGACTTCACTATCTTTGTCAGTTCTTACTTAGTTCGCTTCGAATCTCCATCTGTAGCTTTTCTAACTCGAATTGGCATGTTAAATGACTTTCCAACACAAATGATCAACAAAATTGTTCTATTCATGCTTACTTGTTCACCAAGTCTACCCAAAATGTGTTTTCAATTTTGATATTTCATTTTGATTACGATTCAACTTGTTGAGTGTTCTTCCCAAATCTTCTAGCTCTAATTAGGATGTTCATTCACATTGAAGGCCAATGATGAAGCAAACATTGTATTTAATCTTACTTGTTAACTAAGTCTCTCGAGAAATTTGTTTTTACGACTTCCAATTCTTTGTCGAGTTCTTATTCAATTTGTTTTGAATCTCCATCACGTGAAGCTTTTTGCTAACTTGAATTGGCAGAGAATGTTAAATCACTTTCCAAGATAAATGATCCAATAAAATTGCTCTATTGCTTGCTTACTTGTTCACCAAGTCTACCCAAAATGTGTTTTCAATTTGATATTTCATTTTGATTACACGATTCAACTTGTTTTGAGTGTTCTTCCCAAATCTTACTAGCTCTAATTGGGATGTTCATTCACATTCCTAAGGCAAATGATGAAGCAAACATTGTATTTAAGCTTACTTGTTAACTAAGTCTCCCCAAAATTTTTTTTGACTTCAATTCTTTGTCGGTTCTTATTCTTACTTAATTTGTTTTGAATCTCCATCACGTAGCTTTTCTAACCCAAATTGGCATGTTAAATCACTTTCCAAGACAAATGATCAATACAAAATTGTACTCTATTCATGCTTACTTGTTCATCAAAGTCTATCAAAATGTGTTTTCAAATTTTATATTTTCATTTTTGATGATTCTGATTCAACTTGTTTGGAGTGTTCTTCCCAAATCTCTCTAGCTCTAATTGGGATGTTCATTCACATTCATAAGGCCAATGATGAAGCAAACGATATTCTATTGTAAGCTTACTTGTTAACTAAGTCTCTCTAAAAATTTGTTTTTGACTTCACATTCCTTGTGTCAGTTCTCTATTCAATTTGTTTTGAATCTCCATCCAGGCTTTTCTAACTTTCGAATTGGCATGTTAAATCACTTTCCAAGACAAATGATCAATAAAAATTTACTCTATTCATGCTTACTTGTTCACCAAGTCTATCAAAATGTGTTTTGAATTTGATATTTCATTATGATTCCGATTCAACTTGTTTCGAGTGTTCTTCCCAAATCTTCTAGCTCTAATTGGGATGTTCATTCACATTCCTAAGGCCAATGGTGAAGCAAATATTCTATTTAAGCTTTCGTGTTAACTAAGTCTCTCCAAAATTTGTTTTTTACTTCAAATTCTTTGTGGAGTTCTTACTTCAATTTTGATTTGAATCTCCATCCGTAGCTTTTATAATTCGAATTGGCATGTTAAATCACTCTCCAAGAGAAATGATCAATAAAACTGTTCTATTCAAGCTTAATTGTTCAACAAGCTCTACCCAAAAAGTATTTTCAATTTGATATTTCATTATGATTTCGAATCAACTTGTTTCGAGTGTTCTTCCCAAATTTTCTACTTCTAATTGGGATGTTAATTCACATTCCTGAGGCCAATGATGAAGCAAACATTCTGTTAAACTTACTTGTTAACTAAGTCTATCCAAAATTTGTTTTGATTTCCAATTCTTTGTCAGTTCTGATTCAATTTGTTTCCAATCTCCATCCGGAGCTTTTCTAACTCGAATTGGCATCTTAAATCACTTTCCAAGATAAATGATCAACCTAAAATTGACTTCTATTCATGCTTACTTGTTCACCAAGTCTACCCAAAATGTGTTTTCAATTTGATATTTTCATTTTGATTCGATTCAACTTGTTTTGAGTGTTCTTCCCAAATCTTCTGTCTAATTGGGATGTTCATTCCCACATTCCTAAGGCCAATGATGAAAGCCAAACATTGTATTTAAGCTTACTTGTTAACTAAGTCTCTCCAAAATTTTATTATTTTGACTTCCAATTCTTTGTTAGGTTCTCTTATTCAATTTGTTTGAATCTCCATCCGAGGCTTTTCTAACTCGAATTGGCATGTTAAATCACTTTTCCAAGACAAATGATCAATAAAATTGATCTATTTATGCATACTTGTTCACCAAGTCTACTTTAAAATGTGTTTTCAATTTGATATTTCATTTTGATTACGATTCAACTTGTTTTAGTGTTCTTCCCCAAATCTTCTAGCTCTAATTGTAATTGTTCATTCACATTGATCCTAAGGGTAATGATGAAGCCAAACATTTCTTATTTAAGCTTACTTGTTAACTAAGTCTCTCCAAAATTTGTTTTTGCTTCTAATTCTTTGTCAGTTCTTATTCAATTTGTTTAGAATCTCCATCTATAGCATTTCTACCCAAATTGGCATGTTAAATTTCTTTCCAAGAGCAATGATCAATAAAATTTTTTTATTCATGCTTACCTATCATCAGGATCTACACAAAATGTGTTTTGAATTTGATATATTTCATTTGATTTCGATTCAACTTGTTTGAGTGTTCTTCGCCAAATCTTCTATGGCTCTACAATTGGGATGTTCATTCGCATTCTAAGGTAATGATGAAGCAAACATTGTATTTAAGCTTACACGTGTTAACTAAGTCTCTCCAAAACTTATTTTTGACTTCTATTCTTTGTCAGTTCTTTATTCAATTTGTTTTCGAATCTCCATCAGTAGCTTTTCCTAACTCGAATTGGCATGTTAAATCACTTTCCAAACGGACAAATGATCAATAAAATTACTCCTATTCAGTGCTTACTTGTTCACCCAAGTCTACACCGCCAAAAATGTGTTTTCAATTTTATATTTCATTTGATTCGATTCAACTTGTTTTGAGTGTTCTTCCCAAATCTTCTAGCTCTCTCTAATTGGGATGTTCATTCACATTCATAAGGCAAATAATGAAGCAAACATTTCTATTTAAGCTTACTTGTTAACTAAGTCTCTCTAAAAAATTTGTTTTTGACTTCCAATTCTTTGTCGAATTCTTATTCAATTTGTTTGGATCTCCATCAAGACTTTTCTTCGAATTGTGCATGTTAAATCACTTTCCAAGACAAATGATCAATAAAATTGTTCTATTCATGTTTACTTGTTCACCGAGTCTACACAAAATGTGTTTTAAATTTGATATTTCATTTAGATTGCGATTCAACTTGTTTTGAGTGTTCTTACGCCAAATCTTCTAGCTCTAATTGGGATGTTCATTCACATTCCCTAAGGCCAATGATGGAAGCAAACATTCTATTTAAGCTTTACGTGTTAACTAAGTCTCTCAAGAAATTTCTTTTTGACTTCAAATTCTTTGTCGATTTCTATTCAATTTGTTTGAATCTCCATCAAGACTTTCTAACCTTTCGAATTGGCATGTTAAATCACTTTCCAAAGACAAATGATCAATAAAATTGTTCTATTCCTGCTTACTTGTTCACCAAGTCTACACAAAATGTGTTTTCAATTTGATATTTCATTTTGATTCGATTCAACTTGTTTTGAGAGTTCTTCCCAAATCTTCTAGCTCTAATTGGGAAGTTCATTCACATTCCTAATGCCAACAATGAAGCAAACTTTCTATCTAAGCTTACTTGTTAACTAAGTCTCTCCAAAATTTGTTTTTGGCTTCCAATTCTTTGTCAGTTCTTACTTAATTAGTTTCGAATCTCCATTCGGAGCTTTTCTAACTAGAATTCGCATGTTAAATCACTTTCCAAGACAAATAATCAATAAAATTGTTCTATTCATGCTTACTTGTTCACCAAGTCTACCCAAAATGTTTTTTCAATTTGATATTTCATTATGATTCCGATTCAACTTGTTTTGAGTATTCTTCCCAAATCTTCTAGCTCTAATTGGGGTGTTCATTTACATTCCTAAGGCCAATGATGAAACAAATATTCTATTTGAGCTTTCGTGTTAACTAAGTCTCTCCAAAATTTGCTTTTGACTTCAAATTCTTTTTCAGTTCTTACTCAATTTGATTCGAATCTCCATCCGTGGCTTTTCTAACTCGAATTGGCATGTTAAATCACATTCCAAGACAAATGATCAATACAATTGCTCTATTTATGCATACTTGTTCACCAAGTCTACCCAAAATGTGTTTTCAATTTTATATTTCATTTCGATTCTGATTCAACTTGTTTCGAGTGTTCTTCCCAAATCATCTAGCTCTAATTGCGATGTTCATTCACATTTCAAAGGACAATGATGAAGCAAACATCCTATTTAAGCTTACTTGTTAACTAAGCCTCTCCAAAATTTGTTTTCGACTTCCAATTCTTTGTCAGTTCTTATTCAATGTGTTTTGAATCTCCATCCGAAGCTTTTCTAACTTGAATTGGCAATTTAAATCACGTTCCAAGTCAAATGATCAATAAAATTGCTCTATTTATGCTTACTTGTTCACCAACTCTACACAAAATGTGTTTGCAATTTTATATTTCATTTTGATTCCGATTCAATTGTTTCGAGTGTTCTTCGCAAATCTTATAGCTCTAATTGGGATGTTCATTCACATTCCTAAGGCAAATGATGAAGCAAATATTCAATTGAAGCTTACGTGTTAACTAAGTCTCCCCAAAATTTTTTTTTGACTTCACATTCTTTGTTAGTTCTTACTTAATTTGTTTCGAATGTCCTTTCGTAGCTTTTCTAACTCGAATTGGCATGTTAAATCACATTCCAAGACAAATGATCAATAAAATTACTCTATTTATGCTTACTTATTCACCAAGTCTACCCAAAATTTGTTTTCAATTTTATATTTCATTTCGATTCTGATTCAACTTGTTTTGACTGTACTTCCCAAATCTTCTAGCTATAATTGGGATGTTAATTCACATTCATAATGCCAACAATGAAGCAAACATTCTATTTAAGCATACTTTTCAACTAAGTCTCTCTAAAAATTTGTTTTGGACTTCACATTCCTTGTCAGTTATTATTCAATTTGTTTCGAATCTCCATCCGGAGCTTTTCTAACTCGAATTGGCATGTTAAATCACTTTCCAAGACAAATAATCAATAAAATTGCTCTATTCATGTTTACTTGTTCACCAAGTCTATCCAAAATGTGTTTTAAATTTGATATTTCATTATGATTCCGATTCATCTTCTTTTGATTGTTCTTCATAAATCTTCCTTTATAATTAGGATGTTCATTCACATTAAGTAAAAGCTAATGATGAAACAAATATTCTATTTGAGCTTTCGTGTTAACTATGATCTCCAAAATTTGTCTTTGACTTCAAATTGTTTACAATAGGTTCTTACTCAATTTGTTTCGAATCTCCATCCGGAGCTTTTCTAACTCGAATTGGCATGTTAAATCACGTTCCAAGACAAATGATCAATAAAATTGTTCTATTTATACTTACTTGTTCAACAACTCTATACAAAATGTGTTTGCAATTTTATATTTCATTTCAATTCTGATTCAACTTGTTTTGATAGTTCTTCCCATATCTTCTAGCACTAATTCGGATGTTCATTCATATTCCTAATGCCAATGATGAAGTAAACATTCTATTTAAGCTTACTTGTTAACTAAGTCTCTCCAAAATTTATTTTTGACTTCAAATTCTTTGTCATTCTTATTCAATTTGTTTCAATCTCCATCCGTAGCTTTTCTAACTCGAATTGGCATGTTAAATCACTTTCCAAGATAAATAATCAATAAAATTGTTCTATTCATGCTTACTTGTTCACCAAGTCTACCCAAAATGTGTTTTCAATTTGATATTTCATTTTGATTCCGATTCAACTTGTTTCGAGTGTTCTTCCCAAATCTTCTAGCTCTAATTGGGATGTTCATTCACATTCCTAAGGCCAATGATGAGGCAAACATTGTATTTAAGCTTACTTGTTAACTAAGTCTCTCCAAAATTTGTTTTTGACTTCAAATTCTTTGTCAGCTTTGATTCAATTTGTTTCGAATCGCCATCCGTAGCTTTTCCAACTCGAATTGGCATGTTAAATCACTTTCCAAGACAAATGATCAATAAAATTATTCTATTCATGCTTACTTGTTCACCATTTCTACCCAAAATGTGTTTTCAATTTGATATTTCATTTTGATTCCGATTCAACTTGTTTCGAGTGTTCTTCCCAAATCTTCTAGCTCTAATTGGGATGTTCATTCACATTTCTAAGGCCAACGATGAAGCAAACATTGTATTTAAGCTTACTTGTTGACTAAGTCTCTCCAAAATTTGTTTTTGACTTCAAATTCATTGTCGCTTCGATTCAATTTGGTACGAATCTCCATCCGTAGCTTTTCTAACTCGAATTGGCATGTTAAATCACTTTCAAAGACAAATGATCAATAAAATTGTTCTATTCATGCTTACATGTTCACCAAGTCTACCCAAAATGTGTTTTCAATTTTATATTTCATTTTGATTTTGATTTAACTTGTTTCTAGTGTTCTTCCCAAATCTTCTAGCTCTAATTGGGATGTTCATTCACATTTCTAAGGCCAATGATGAAGCAAACATTGTATTTAAGCTTACTTGTTGACTAAGTCTCTCCAAAACTTGTTTTTGACTTCAATTCTTTGTCGCTTATTCAATTTGTTTCAATCTCCATCCGTAGCTTTACTAACTCGAATTGCATGTTAAATCACTTTCCAAGACAAATGTTCAAGAAAATTGTTCTATTCATGCTTACTTGTTCACCAAATCTACCCAAAATGTGTTTTCAATTTGATTCTGATTCAACTTGTTTCGAGTGTTCTTCTCAAATCTTCTAGCTCTAATTGGGATGTTCTTCCCAAAT